>CM041637.1:4725831-4762493 GCA_023333625.1 Bothriochloa decipiens
GCCTCCGCTTGTTGCTCCTGGGCTGGCGCCATTAATTCCTTCCCACCCTTAACTTCCCCTACTTGGCGCTCGCTCGCTCTCTGATGATGATGAGAGTGGACTGAGACAGGCAGCAGGGTATGACACTATGACCGGAGACCTCGCTGTCGCTCCCTCCCTGGGTTTGCCTTTGCGATTGCGCGTCGGAATCTGGAAGGAGCTGGGGGACGACGAGGGAGGGAGGGAGGGAGGAGCGGTAGGCGGGGCGGAGTAATAACCGATGCGAATTAAGAGCCGGAGGAGTATTTAAAAGGGCCCCACCGCCTCGGTTCGAGGCCGGGCCTACTGCTGCCTTTCTTGGGTTTGGGTGGGAACAGCTGGAGCCATTTAAGGCCCAAACGGGTCGAGCCTGTTGACTTTTCTTGCCACCCACACCACGCCCGCAAGCAAGCAAGTACCGTTCCAGCCCGCTTCTACTGTTTGCGTGTGGTGCTTCACAGTATTTTTGTGCTGGCTACACGGTTCTTAGCTGCTTAGCCCCAGCCTCAGCTGTACAGACGTGTCGCGTTCATATACCGGAGTATATGATGATGATACTAGTGCTGATGACGTGCAGTTCCAGGGTCCTGTGTCACCAGAAGTAGTCGGCAGAAAAGGTATCCTCAGGGCACCTGGAGTTAAAATTAAATCCAAGACAGTCCAAAAACAGCAATTACATATACGCACTGCCATAATTAATTTACTTATTTGAATTTCCAATCCAGTAAGTAAATTTATGGTTGTTAATTAACTGGACGATATCCAAATCCTACCGACATCCATGATTATTTCTGTCACCTGGAGTATTTATTCTAGCAGATTTTAATGGCAAATTAGAAAGAAAAAAAAAACACACATCACGCAACGTCGGTTCCATTTCCTAATGCACGTTGCCTTGTTGGGCGGATTCTTAAACGGGCCGGATTATTGTGCTCCGCCCAGATCCGGCACCGCGATGCATCATGCAACGCAAACGCAAACCCTGGAAAGAGACGACGAGCCGGCATTAAACCGTTGGTGGGATTCCCAAATGCGATAATGGTATCGGGATCGAAAACCAAAAGATCCAGGAACCATCCATCCCATTCCCATACAAGAGCTGGCAGCATGCAAACCGGCATGTTGGCACTTACATGGCCCTGATCTCACGCCCCGATTTGGCACACGATACTCCTCTCCTATCACTGCACGCGTGCATGCATGGGCAGTTTAGTTCGTCGGCAAGCCAGGCCAGGCCAGCCACCACTTCAAGGTCCAAACTTGGGTGCACCACCAACACACGCGCGCGCAGGATTCAGGTGCTTCCTTCCAACCCTAATTAAGATTCTGAAATCTCGGCCATAGACCATTTAAGAAATGTCTCGCACACGATCACGATGCTGAGTTTAAACGAGTTTGCTCGCTTGGGAGTCTGTTTCCTAACCCAGAGGCACTTGCTTCTCGCTTTGCTCCCCATGGGCAGGCGTGCCGGATTCACGACGACGCTTCCCAGTGGTAGAATCAGCCTCTTTTATGACCCCTACTAGGAGTGACACTGAAACGTCGGAGGCGGGTGAAGACCGATGTGACGCGCATTGACTTTGAACGGGTTTTTATATGTATAAATATACTACATGTACGGCATGACAAGCTCCGCTTGACTTGATTCAAAATAAAAAAAAAGGAGTAATCATCATTCTTCATAATTTCATAGTATGCATTGATATGATACGTGCGGCAGGTAAATTCATGGAGGAGTACGTATTCAAGTGTTTGAATGTCCTTTTCAAGTTTTCATTTTCCGGAGGTGTTCGTGCATTGATAGGTAGAAGCCGGAATTCGGTCAAGTTCCGTCCCTTAATTGTTCTGCTGGTAGCATCAGGAGAGAAAGCTCATTTTTACTAGAAAAGTGGGACGTCCTATAAGGTCACTCGCAATGCTGACTCTGTCATAAATTATAAAGATATTTATTATCTCGAATATTGTGAATTTAGAGTTTTATTTTGTCTTTCTCTTCCTTCAATAAATATGATACCACATCAGCAAAATATCATAAATAAGGGGTAATAAATAGTATTAGATTTTGTGGTAGAATCTTACATTACGAGTGTCCTAAAAGTATAAGTGAAGTGTCTTTTTTAAAACAGTTTTTTAAATAGATTCCAAATTTAATAACCGTGCTCTTGGCAAGCTAGTAGTGTCACACATGAACTGGACAAATGTAGTACTACCAGTGGTAACTAGCAGCGATGTCGACTGTGAAACAACAACAGAACTAGTGCTGGTTCTTCCCTTTTTTATGCTGGCAGTTCATCAGTGGCCTACAGTCTTCTTCTTCGAGGCCGATTACCTGATGCCACGCTGCATCTGCATGTCGTAGTAGGAGTATTAAAAACTTCTGAAGAGAGGGCAGCTGCGGCCAGGGAACGGACGGGACGAAAAAAAAAATAAATAAACGGAGAGTCGTTGCGGGTGAGGAAGATACTCTACATTGAGTAGCTATTTCTGGTTTCCATTTACTCCAATTCATAGCCCCCTCTTAAATGTTATCGATTGAATTCATTTGGCCGAGTGCTTGGCGGATGGATGTATTTATCACGAATCATATCTCACTCTGATGCTGCGCAGTCTTCTTTTACACAACAATGACGTACGAATGAATGAAAATCGGTCGTCAAGCTATTTTTAATTGTTTGATCGATTTATAGGACAATATATTCTCGTTCGCGCCTGTTTGTCTCTCGTTCATCAACAATCGAGGCCATGCAATACGGCGCGTACTACGTAAGTATCTGCAGCAAGTAGTGACGACGCGCTACAGGCGAACGATGGTGCAATTTTGGGTATGCATGCTGGATGCTCAATAATTTTCTTGTCCATGCGTATGTGTGTACGTACTACTCATCAGAAACATCATGTCATGGCCAATGCAAAGACCCAAGGACGGTCTACGACTGATTGCATTATGATTCGCTTGGTTGTTCCAATTCATTTCCAGGGCTAGCTCCAGCAGTACCGCAGGAAAAGGAAGCCAACACAGCAAGGCATAAATAAATGGCGAAACCCATCCATTGGCCGGACGTCGTCCTCTCCATTGGCGGTGGTACGCGCCAGCGCCACGCCAACACACACACACGGTGCACGTACGAACGGGGTTGCCTCCGCGTCGCCGTCACGCCCTCGCAAGGCCGCGTACGGCCGCCACCGGTACGCCTCGCCGTCACCACGCCGTACGGCCGGAGCGCCTGAGGGAGGGAGGAGAGGACGGGAGCAGGACAGCCGCCGCCGGGAGGGTGCCGTAGCGGTAGAAAACTCTCGCCGGATCGTTGGGGCGCGCGGGGGGACTCCCCGGTCGATCGTACTTGGCCCCGGCCGCTCTAGGTGGGTGATACGGAGATCGGACGGCTGCCGTGCGTCCTCCGCTACGCGTGTACTACGGTGCGCGTGTCCCGGTCGAGATGCGGCTGCTGCGGCACGGACGCACGGTGTGGTCAGTGGTCTGGACTGCGGGGTGTTGACCCGTCACAGGATGGGCCCACGCCTGATAATGGTCGACGCATGACGCCGTGGCCCACGGGCAGCCGGCGCGGGGGACGCGCTAGCGCCGCTGGCCCGCTGTTGGTGGGGCTGCAGAACAAAATGTTGTCGTCCGCAAAAAAAAAAAAAGGTGGTCGGCTGGGACGGGCTTGGGTTGCATCTGCGAACAGGCCCGGGAGACGAGGCGTGGCTAGCTGCCCACGAAATGGAGTTTGGGCCAGGAGGAGTAGGATCACCACAAGTAAACAGTAGATGAAACCACTTCTTAATAAAGACCCTACTAGCAATGCATATGCTTCCTGAGTTCCTGTTGAATTTCTACAGCCGCTTCTTAATAAAGCAAGAGAGACAGGCCTTCTGAACTTGTCAATTCCCCTCCAATGCAATTCTAATTTTCCTATAATTCGATATGATGTCATCGTGAAAGGGAGATGCCAGCCAGTTGTTCCCCCTCAGTTGGCAATCGACAATCAACATGCAAGAAAAGGACAAAAAAAAAAGCTACTGAAGTATCTCACTCACAGTCACTGACGGTGATTGTGGTGTGCAGGAGCACGACGTACGTACTGACGACGCTGGAAAATTGATTGAAACCGATGGATCGGATAAGGCGATAAGATAGCAAAGCCAATTCAGGAATGCATGAACGTGATGAACACTGTATTGAATAATGTAGGGCATGCATGCATGTGATGGTGTGAAATCGTTGTGATGGATATTGCATTGTGGGAGAGCGGACGGTGTATCCATCCGGTTTTGTTTAGTTTTTTGAATTGGGGCCAGAATTCCTGTAGCATTTCATTCGTATTTGGTAAAAATTATTCAAACTTTGACTAATTAGGTTTAAAATATTCATCTCGCAAAGTACAACAAAACCGTGTAATAAGTTTTTAATTTCATCTACATTTAGTCCTCCATGTATTTATCATCATTTTAATGTGATGAAGAATCTTCTTTTTATAATGCTAAATACTAAAATTAAAAGCCTAATTGGGTCATCTAAACGAGTCCCTTCCAACTTTTTCCGCAAGATGCAGGCACATTGTTGCTGTCTATAGTACACTGGACTCTGGACTACCTGCTACTGTCTAGTTGCATTCATGCATGCACGGTCACTCACGGATCATATCTGCCAGCTAGTGTGTGATCCAGGAGGACGGTGAAGAAATACATGTACACAACAATATAATACGCCAACAATCCAGTAATATAATAAGTTTATGTTCCGTGGAGTAATAATAATTAAGTGATCAGATCCACACGACCACACGCCAGTAGTAGCAGCTAGATTAATGGTAGATTTAACTTCCTCTTAATAAAAAACGGATGAAGTTGTGGTCACCAAAAAAAAAAATGTCACATAGGCCTACACGCGTACGGTGAATCTCATCTCGCTCATGTGCAGACCACACACCCAGTACCGCAGTACGTAGGAACAGCTAGCTAGATCAAATCCACACGACCAAACACCAGTTATATTAATCTACGGTAGCCAATCCATACTCCAAACTCCTCTGGCTTGTTTAGTACTAGTACTAGTTTGCTTGCTTGCTCTCTGCAGATCCCAATGCATGCAAGACCGGCCCTGCTGAGAGCAGCAGAGTAGGACGCCGGCGAGCAGGTCCACCGCGAAGAAAACGGAGCCAAAGACGACGTCGGCGAAGATGTAGTTGTCCCCAGGCTCGGCGGCGAGGCCGATGCGGTCGGAGGCGACCTCCATGCAGTGCATGGCCGCCGTGGCCGCCAGCGCCACCCAGACCAGGGCGTCGACGGCGGCGCCCCAGCGGCTGCGCATGCGGCTCGTGGTGGTGGTCCTCCTCGTCGTCAACGGAATGTGCAGCGGCGCCGCCAGCGCAGCAACCGCGCTGCACAACAGCTCCCCGTACAGCAGGTGGCTCAGCTCCGCGGCCGCCGCATCGGTCAGCGTCAGGCACCGGAACAGCCATGTCGACTGCATGCGACGGTGCAATTTGCATGCATGCATGCATGTATGAGGACAGGAGGGCATGCACGACTTTTATGCATGAATGAAAACCACGCGATCGAGCAGCTATACACCGGGCAAAAACCTACGGAGTACGTACCTTGGTGCAGGGGGTGCGGTTGACGATGAGTGTGGCGACGTCGGCGACGGCGAAGACGACGGCGTTGGAGATGGCCCACAGGCAGACCACGATCAATAGGATCCGGATAGCAACAGGTGTCGTCGTCGCCGTCGTCTTGTAGGTGGTGTACGCCGGCATGACGGCCAGCGGCGGCGAGATAGACAAGGAAGATGCAGGCTTCACGTCCACGTCCACGAGCACGGCCATCTGCTTGACGACGACCTTGTCGTTGACCGGGGCAGGGACGGGAACTGCTGGCAGCGGAGGCGACACCTTCTCCTTGTCCACCGGCAGCAGCAAAGCAGCAGCTTGGTTGCCGGCCATGGTGACTGCGTACCTAGTTTGTTGTCGATCACCGCCTGCAGCCGGGTGGACACACGTTCAAAGGGATATGGGATGGAACGGACATTCGCACGGCCGGATCGAAGCGTAAGATGATGGACATGGGACTCACCGGTGGCTAGCTGCGTGCCGGGAGGATCGCCGGCCGGCCGGATCGACTGCTTGGAATAGAATGGATCGCCGGATCGACTGCCCTGTGCAGGATACGACGATGACCTGCTGATGAGATGCCGATGATGAGATCTCGAGTGCAGTGTGTGCAGTTGGAGGCGTCAGGGAGGATGACCCTATATATATAGAGGGAGGGAGAGATCGATGTGGGCGGCCTGCGCGTACGCGTGAGCGTGCAGTGAACCCTACCCACCAAGCTACCCACGCGTACTGCTCGACACGCGTATAGTAGGCGTCGGTGCGGCGAACGCCATCTATGTGATCCATCACTTTCCCTAGCTATATTTCCTCTCTAGGTCTAGCTGCTATAGCTAGCTTTGCGTTCACTTTAATTTGTTGTGATAGCATATACCTTGTTTTTATCTCCATTCACTTCAATTAATTTGCAGAAGAACAGCAAAAAGTACGTGTGGTGCGCGTATCTACCTCTTTGCACGTCTTGTAATTTGGTGTTTATACGAATGCATTACATGTTGATCTAATCAATATTCAGCCAATCAATGGTTTAATTTCCCCGAACAAATTATAACTGGAGTAGGTAGGACGAAGTAGCACATCCAACATTTTACTGTCAACCACAGATGTTACCATGCATTTTGCCAACTACTCCATGTGCCGTGCAGTACATACAACGCATGCTCATCTCCATCTTTGCCAAAATTTGGAAACGAGATGAGCCATGCAAGACCCCACGCATCTCATCAGTAGACTTGCCTGTCAATGTCCTCATCTCCCTGCGGAAACCAACAAGCTGCAATGCAAACCTTTTCCGTTGCACTGGAAGCTTCAATGTATTGGCACTTTGGATACCACCAGGATACGATATAGACATATAGTGGTGTCAAGTTTGGCATCAGATTGCTCATCCGCACTTCGTATATATATTTCATATTGGGCTGTCGTGCGGGTTAGGGCGGGCTCACGGCGTGGTCTAGCCGAGCCGGGCTGGCGGCGTGACGTACCCGCGCCGTTTGCAAGCACATATCCACAGCTTTGCTGGGATCGAAAAAATGAATCAGACAAGAAAGAGGCAGCGTCTTCTACCGCTTCACTTAATTTCTCCGGTACTCACCACCGCGAGGCGGCGAGGCGTCTCCCACGAGTGCCGGTCGTGGCTGAACTCGTCGCCTATCAGAGGAAAGCAAGCCACGGCACATACACATCATCAGCGGGCTAGCTACTAGCTTTAATTGTTTCGTCTCTCTTGGATGCACGCGCGCACAACAGCCGTGCGAGAGGGCCATGAGAGCGACGACGTGTTTCCTCGATCTCCCGTGGCCCGCCGTCGGGTTCGGCTGGCGCTCGCATGATTCTGGCATGAAGAAGGCTAACAACCGTACGTTACAGGTTCTTATCACTACCGGACTTGCCTTCTTTGCCGACGGCCTCAAGCCGTCGGCAAATACGACTTTACCGTCGGCGAAGGCTTTGCCAACGGCCTGCCACGTCGGCCCTCGGCAAAGGACCGTCGGCAAAGAATTGGTCGGCAAAGACTTCTTCGCCGACGGCCACCTGGCCGGCCTTCGGCAAAGCTTTGCCGACGGCCACACCACCCGTCGGCGAAGGAGCCACGTCAGTGGCTGCGCCGTCCCACTAACGGCGGTCTTTGCCGACGGCTGACGCGGCCGGCCCTCGGCAAAGGGCATTTTTTTTGTTTTTTTAAAAAAAATTAAAAATTTCTTTGCCGATGGCCGGCCGTCGGCAAAGACTTGGTAAATTTGCCGACGGCCAAGCCTAGCCGTCGGCAAAGCTGGGCCGTGCTGGAGAAATGAACCAGCTTTGCCGACGGCCAGCCGTCGGCAAAGCTGGAAAATTTTTTTTTCACTTTTTTTGCTGTTTTCTTTCGTTCATTCGTCATTTCAGCACATATATATCACATAATAAACATTTCATCACATATAAACCACAATTCAGCATGAAATTCAGTTTCAACATTAATCGACACATGATCGTGCTCAAATCCATCGATACAAGTCCACAATACACATACCATGGCCATAAGAGTCCATACATGGCCAATGTGCAACAATCCCATAGATAAAGGTCCAAATGCGAGAAGTAAAGCTATCTAGCTAGCAGCGTCGTCATCAGGTGTCCCAGATCCCCCACCTTGCTCCCACGGAGCCCAACCCGACTGCGCAGACGTACCGTAGTTCCACCTGTACTGTGGCGCTGGGACGCTTGCCGGCCCGGAGTGCCCCTGCTCCGTCGGCCCCTGTGGCCACGAGGAGTACCCGTGCTGCGACGCTGGAGGAGGCCACAGGTACTGCTGCGTGGGGTAGGTGGCGGGGTAGGTCGGGTAAGCCGGACTGCCCTGCGGTGGAGAAGGACCCAGTGGAGGGCTGGCACCTGGAGTTGGGTTCGAACCCGCCGACTGTGCCTGCACAAAGGCCAAGTGATGTAATTAGTACCTGCAGGATGGCCGCACAAGCTAAAGCAACATGCAATATACTCACCGATGAAATGTGGACAGGAAAAGGCACTGGAAGTGGAACTGGTGGTGGAGCGAAGATTGAGGCAGGAGGTTCTTCCGTTCCTGGGATCTGGGAACGAATGTAGCCTGTCAGCTGCGCTATCGAACGCTGGTAGTGCTGCGACATTGCCGCCATCTACTGCTGATAGGCCGCCTCCTGCTGCTGACGCAGCGCCTCCTGCTGCCTTATCATCTCCTCATGCCTCGCTGACTGGGCCGCCTGGCTGGCCTGCAGCTGTTCGACCGTGGCCTGCAATATTACACCCGCAAGGTTGATTATATGTGAAGACAAGGTACATCATGTGTGAAACGAGTGAACGACGAATGAAACTGCACTTACCTAGAGTGACATCATCATCTGCGCGCTGCTCGGCCTCCGAGACGCTATGGGGATTTCCGACCCGCCACTTTCCGCGTCTTCTTTTCGGATCTGGCTCAGTGTCGGAACAAAGGACGAGTCGATGGCGGCGTTGGCAATAGCGTACCGGCCGTGCTGCTTCCCTCCTCCTGTCTTCATCATGAGCCGCGTGTCCAGGGGGGCCGTGGTGGGGTCAAACGTCGGCCCATGCAGCGTGACACCCGCCTCGACGTACTTGGCGAGGTTGTTGTAGACGTTGATGCTGCCATAGACGTCGGGCCCATCCTCCGGGTTGTAGACGGTGGACGGCGCTGACGCTTTGCCCTTGCGAGAAAGGGCAAACCCCGTGAACTCGTTGATTTACTGCCCCTGATGGTACTCCTTCTGCAAGGATAACAGAAGCATGGTTAGAACTTACAAATAGTGACAATTGAGAGCTATAATAAATGGATCAACAGAAGCATACCCAGTCCTCCATGAACTCAGGGAGCGTCTTGTTCCCTTGGTGGTGTGTTGCCCGAGGATGCTCCAGGCGTTTTCTCCGATCTTCTTTGCGGTCCGCGTATGCCTTGTCCGTTTGCCACGCACGCACAATTTGAAGCCAGCAGTCGGGGAACTTATCGCACCAGGTTGGACACACCTGCATGGCATTCAAGTATTTGATATTCCAGGCGATGAATTGAATGTACTGCTCCTCGAAGAGGAATCATAATGTTCCTACTTAATTAATTACCTGCATGTACTGCTCCTCGGTGAGGTCGGTCTCCCTCTCCAGTAGCAACTCCCTGACGTCCTCCTTCCTCACCACCTCGCGTTTCACATCGGCGTAGTAGGTGATGACGGCCTGGAGATGCGCCTCGTGGTACATGTCCTTGAGACGGCTGCGGCAGACCGCATCCTGCCGCCGCGTCGCCTGCTGCTCGTCGTGCCCCTCCTCCAACTGGAAGTACAACTGCACACATGATTACAACATCATTTCATTGTTTCAAGAAAGACCAACGAATGCGTGGTATTGAAATATGCGGTGCAATGCAAAGACTCACCAAAAACTCCCTCAAGATCTTGTGAGCAAGAACTTCACCAGATACGTCCTGCACCCGGTAGAAGTGGTCCCATTTGTATGGGACGATCTGCTGACCCTCGATGGTGACCAAGCCAGGGTAGTGCTTTTTAATGAGCAAGCCCTGGATGCCATTGACATGGCGTGAACTCTTCTTGTCGGTCACCTTTATCCAGCTGCTGCACGAGTCATTAACAACAATTGTTAGTCAAAAATTTCAATATCAACATGTCATATGAACAACTAGTGAAATCAACAATGGTTACTTACATCTTGCCCGCGGGTCGAATCACTGGGCGGCGGTTGAGGGGCGGCAGGTCGGGGAGCGACGAGGCCCCGCGCTGGTAGGGCTTGCTCGAAGCTGTGGAACTCAACATGGCTGGTGTATCCTCGCTGCTGAGGTCGTCGCCACCGTCGCCGTCACCGTCGCCGTCGCCGTCGCCGTCACCGTCACCGTCACCGGTCGTCGTCGCCTCGTCGTCGAATAGCCTCCTCGACAACGTGCGATGGCTGGTGCGGGGGTGCTCCACGTCAACGCCCGCCTCGTCGACGCCCGCCTCATCCTCGCCGCCGGCGGCCGCTGCCTCCGCGTTGGCGTTGGTCGTCATGTACGTCGAGCGGACCCCTATCCTCCGCGACCTCCTTCCGCCCACCATCTTGTCGAGTGCCTGCATTGACAAAGATTAAAACCGTTAGTATGAAAATGACTAGTACTTGTAAAGAAACATAATTGCAAGATAAAAATAATAACAATATAGTATTACATGAATTAGAAATTATCGTCTCCGCAAACGGCAATATGGCTAGTGTGTACTCATCACCATCACTACTGTCATCACCACTATCAATATTGTCGAGCTCGCGCAAGTGTTGGGCGAAATCTCCATCTTCATCAGGCTCTCCATCGTCATGATAATCTCCATCGTCATCAGGCTCTACATCGTCCTCTTCAACTCTGTTGCGCTTCATCTGCCACTCCTCAAGGATTTGTAAGTCCTCAGGATCGTGCACCTCATCACCCTCGTCCTCATCGATGTCGTTGTTTACTTCCATACCCATCAGCGATAGAATGTCTATCTCCAAACTACCATCTAGCCCCTCAGGTTGATAGAACTCATCTGTACTTGGGTCAAAGTTGTAATCATCATCGTTTGGGACAGGCGGTTTACTGTGCGGCGCTACCGACTGCACAAGGCTCCAACCCGCAAGATTCTCGTCTTTTTGGCATGCCCATGGGAGGTAATAAACCTGCGTGGCGTCTCGGTTAGCCACAATATAGACATCGTCTTGTTCATATTTAGAATCTTGTCTAATTTTGACTTGGCCAATCTTAAGGTCCTTTCTCGTGTCATTAGGATCAAACCAATGGCATTTGAATACCACAGGCTTACAACCTAGGTCTTTGCCAAAGTCAAGCTCCAATATCTCTTCGACTATGCCATAATAGTCCTTCTCATCCAAGCCTGGTGTATGAACTCCGCTGCACGTGGTATTTAGGTTGCCACGATTCTCTTCGTAGCTTCTTGTGCGAAAGCGATAGCCATTCACATCATAAACATTGAATGACTTGACCTTTCGAGCGAAGCCATTGCCCACGTGTCTCAATTCATCACTCATTTCAGCATCATGAAGAGCCTTTGTACAGAACCAATTTACAAAACTAGGCACTCCATTTCTGAGAAGATGGTCTTCTTCTTGCTCGGTAGGAGCCGTTCTGCCTCTCCAGTGTTCATTAATATATTCCCTGGAAAGACAATAGGCAAGGGGGGTTTATATCGATAGGTAAAGGATAGTGGCATATGTAACAAGCTGGGCTAGAACTTACTTATGATAAGGAATGCATTCGTCAAGGTTCAACAACAAGCACATCATGATAGTGTGCCACTCCTCATGCCGCAAGTTCTTGTTGACCCCTGCGCCTCCTCTTCCGAGATCACCTCTGAAAAGGCTGAGGTTCGATGAATTCTCGTCGATGTTGTAACGAGGGGTTGGATCGCGCGGCTTGCATAGTTTTTAGTGTAGTACGCCTGTGTGAATGTCGACACCTCCTCCAGCACGAATGCCTCTGCCACGGAAGCCTCAATTTTGGCTTTATTTCTGCACTTTTTCCAAAGAAGCTTTAGACACCTCTCGATTGGATAGCACCAACGGTGCTGCACGGGCCCCCCCAACCGTGCCTCGGTCGGTAGGTGCAGTATCAGATGTTGCATGGACAGGAAGAAGCCGGGTGGAAATATCATCTCCAACTTGCTGAGCAACAGAGGTGCAGCCTTCTCCAGTTCAATACAAACATCCCGAGATAACTCCTTGGCACAAAGCTGGCGGAAGAAAAAGCTCAACTCTGCCAAGACGCGCCACACTGGCTCGGGGAGGTATCCCCGTGTCATCGCAAGAAGGATCCGCTGAATCCATATGTGGAAGTCATGACTCTTCATCCCTAAGACTTTCATAGTAACCAAGTTCACTTCCCTACTCAGATTCGCGGCATACCCATCAGGGAACTTTAACGTTGTGATCCACTGCAGTACTTCCTTCCTGTCTCCCCTTTTTAGGATGTAATTGGCCGACGGCTTTTTCCATCTCTTGCCTTCGACAGGGGGCTTCATCACTAGATTTGGCCTATCACAAATCGTTTCAATGTCGAGTCTAGCCTTAACGTTGTCCTTTGACTTCTTGCCAATCTCCATGAGTGTTCCCCA
Organism: Bothriochloa decipiens; assembly: GCA_023333625.1. Lineage (NCBI taxonomy): Eukaryota > Viridiplantae > Streptophyta > Magnoliopsida > Poales > Poaceae > Bothriochloa > Bothriochloa decipiens. The sequence continues at coordinate 4,738,574 of CM041637.1, forward strand.
GAGTGCCTTGGCGACATTCTTTTCTGTGTGCATTACATCGATGCTGTGTGGAAGAAGAAGGTGCTTGTAGTACAGGAGCCTAGTCAAGCCCGATATATGAGTCCACATGTGGTCGATGCCATAAACTTTAAAACCACCATTCTCTTCATCAACCTCGAGAGCCGCTATCTGGTCAAGGACGTCGTCAGGGGTCTTAGCCCGAGGGATGGGGCCGACGACTTCAACACCTTTCGTGAAGTGCTTTTTATCTCGTCTCAGTTCATGGTCCTCAGGTAGGAATTGGCGATGTTTGTCGAAAGAAGAATACTTCCCACCCTCGGCAAGCCAGGTGAACATCACATCTTCCTTGCATGTTGGGCAAGGGAACTTCCCGTGAACACACCACCCGCTAAATAAGCCATACGCCAGGAAGTCATGCATTGAGTACTGGTACCACACATGCATTGTGAAGTTCGTCTTTGTAGCTCGGTCGTACGTCAGTACCCCCTCTTCCCAAGCACGTTGCAATTCATCCCACACTGGCTGCATGAACACACCCATATTATTGCCCGGGTGTTCAGGTATTATCAACGTCAAGAACACGTTCCTCGGATCGAACATGACGCCAGGGGAAAGATTGAGGGGGATCACGAACACGGGCCAACAAGTGTACTGGGCCGCCATCATTCCAAACGGGTTGAACCCATCTGTTGCCAGCGCTACGCGTACATTCCGAGCCTCCGCAGCCTTGCCAGGATTCAGCTGATCGAAGTACTTCCATGCATCACCATCCGCTGGGTGCTGCATCTTGTCATTGTATCGTTTGCCCTTCTTGTGCCACGTCATTTGTTTCGCGGACTCCTCTGTCATGTACAGCCGTTGCAGCCTCGGTACGACAGGAAGGTGTCATATGACCATTTTTGGGATCTTAGACTGTTTCTTAATGCCATCACTTCCTTCTACCTCCACGTACCTAGAGGCTTTGCACTTTGGACAGTACTTTAAGTTCTCGTGGTCTCCCCTGAACAGGACGCACCCGTTCTTACAAGATTGGATCGCATCATACGGCATCTTGAGTGCACAAAGGAGCTTCTGTGACTCGTACGTGTTCTTCGGCAGGACATGAACCTTCGGAAGCAGTTCACCAACAGTCGCCAACACGAGATCAAAACCCTCTCGACTAATGCCCAGTGAAGACTTCAACGCTATTAGGCATGAAATGGCATCCAGTCGCGAGATCAAAGTGTTCTCGTGAAGGGCCTGCTTTGCCGCCTCCATCATGGTGTAGTACGCGGCTGCGGTCTCCTCTGGATCTTCTTCATCCACCTCCATTTCCTGAACCAACCCCGCATCGGTGATGTCTGCCATGAACTCTGCCATCCCGGCATCTTGATCAAACCCCTGGAGGTCATGTCTCACGTCCTCCCCCGTAATACGAGGGCGTTCACCATGGTAGATCCAGCGGGTATAGTTTGGAACGTATCCGTTCGTCCAAATATCTTTGTACATGTGAGTGAAGTCTTTCTTTTTTTTGTTCTTACATTTGCTGCAGGGACAAGGCATCCGACACGACCCTTTAGCAACTGGGCCAAATGCTTGCTTCAGGAATTCATCCGTCCCCCTAACAAATTCATAGCTCTTATTTGCGAAGCCCATGTACATCCACTCATGGTCAGCCATCCTCTGTCATGCTCCAATGTAAGCGAGTAATAAAAGCAGCATATGCATCTACAAGGCGTTCCTACCATCTAATAGGTGAAGGATAGGTCCTAATCCCACCCGAGGATGCGTAGATGAGGTTAGCTTCCATGCTCCGCTCCCGTCCGAGACGGAAATTCAGCAGCACCTCCCCGCTGTTCTCCCGATACATGTCCCGACAGGTAGGGTGTGTATCCGGAGAACAACGGGGAGGTGCTACCGAAACTCCGACTCAATCGGGGGCGGAACATGGAAGCTAACCCATCTACGCATCCTCGGGCTGTCCAAAAAACGTGGACAATCCAAAAGAGATACCGTCGCAGATATGCACTGATCCGCATACCAACGACCGCGTATCCCTTTCGGACGGGAGACGCCTAACTCGGTTACGTGAATATATATATACAGAGAGAGATAGAGAGAGGAAGAGATGTTATTTATACCTTGGTTGGTGGTGGAGAGAGGCTAGCGGGGCAGTGGCGAGCTGGGGCACCGCTCTACAAAAGAGGATAAGGTAGGGTGGGGAATTTTTGGCCACATTCTGACTTAACTGGCCTTCTTTGCCGACGGCCGGCCCGTGTGGCCCTCGGCAAAGTTTTTTTTTTTTAATTAAATTTCTTCGTCGATGGCCACGGGAGACACGGCCGTCGGCAAAGAAGGACACGTGGTGGCTATGTTGAGACGACTCAAGAAAGTCTTCCAGTCAACATAGGCGAAGTTATTGGAGGGTCTTACAAGAACAAGAAAATTGTCTCTATTAGAGAATAAAAAGGAGTGAACTAAGAAGATAAGAGGTAGTAATACTACATGCTAGATAGATAAGAAATAGAAGCTAGTAGTGCCTGCTGAGGAGCTAAGGGATAAGAGGTGATAGTCGTATGGATAGAAAAAATTCAGAAATAGCATAGATGACTATATGAAAAATAATGATAGCAATCAAAAGCCATTTAGCATTCACATTTATCTCAGATCATGGTGCAAGATCTCAACCAAGATAAATCTTGATTTTTTTTAAGTGATGCTATGTTGCAGCAGCTGGAAAAGGATGAAGTTTAGAAAGTTCTGTTCTCATAGCAAATAGATAGGAAGTTCAGAAAGTTTAGATAGCAGGTTTACTGGACACATTCAGATCAGTAACATGTTCAAATACTAGCGTCAAGGACATTCACATGTGCAAGCATGTGTTAGGTTACAGTTTCATCTATCCTTTTTAATGGACCTGTTATAGTTTCAACACCTATTTCATGGTGGAGTTCCAGTCAACATGCCCATGTGAGAGGCTAGGGGCAAAAGGGACTACACAATAAGACAGTGAGTCCACGACAGCAGCACAGCTAGCTGACAACAATTGCATTACACTACATACACAGCAGCACAGCTAGCTGACTAGAATAGACTGAAAATTGCATCACATTACCTGAGTGGATAGCTAGCACTAGAACAAAAAAGATAGTGAAACTGAAATATGAAACATTCAGTATGCATATGGCTAGAAAAAATTCAGAGCTACCATAGTGAACTGAAACAGCACTTAGTTCAAGTTTAGCAATATTTCACTTAGTTGAGAGCTAAACATTCAGTATAGGCATATGGCTAGAAAAATGTTGTGTTGTTAATATAGCAGTCTCCATAATAGATAAACACAAATGGGAAAGACGTTCAACTAGAAAGTTGTTGCCATGGAGGCCTGTTTGGAAACAATTTGGATTAGTCATTGTGGAAACAATTTGATTGATTTAGAGCAATATACTCCATCCTAGACTAGACTACCTGATATAATTCCAGGGGAGAAAATTCTACACAATTCTACTTTACATACACAATTGCACAGGCAACCACATATTGCTAGCAGTGACACATTCAGATCTGTTCTCAGCACATTAACATAAAGTTCAGAAAGTTCTGTTCTCATATCAAATAGATAGGAAGTTCCGAAAGTTCAGATAGCATGTTTCCTGGACACAATCAGATCAGTGACACTCAAATACTAGCAGTGACACATTCAGATTGTATCTATTTCAGGATGTATTATTCAAGATCAATTCCAAACAATTTTCATTCAGTATCCATGTCCTTAAACAAAATGGAGTATGCATTCAGGTTGTATAGAAATGTGGTGGTTAAATGTGCAATGGTTGACTACAAGAAGCAATACAAGATGTTGTCAGGTACCTAATAATTGCACCTCTTGTTTAGTAATCAGTAAACATTATGTATCATAGCAAAGTATAATTAGGAGGGCTTGCCCCAGTTCGTTTCTATGACAAAAATTTATAGTAATCTAAGGACATTTGCTCCAGCTCCAAACAAATACACAAATACAGAGAGGTCAAGCAAAAATGCTCTAGCAGTGACAAACACACAATAAAAATAGAGAGAGGGGGATAGCTCCTAAATTCACAGGATCATGGGAAAAAATATGCAGATCTACAGAACTGTTCACAGAGCACTCGCTACAAACAACTGAATACATCAATTCCTAAAGAACATAATAGTTTTGCTCACCTTCTTCTTGTTGTGCAGGTCTCTTCCTACCTTGACCCCTCGTTGCCACCATTGGGGTTGTGGGTAAGCTGCAGATCCAGTGGTGCGGTGAACCCTAGTCGACGGGGAAGTAGATCCAATGCGGCGGGCGACCCAAAATTCGGCGGCGACGGAGCTCGTGGGCGACGAAGCAGCTCGGCGACGGTGGTTTCATTCCGGCGGTGGCGATTACGGGCTGAGAAAGAGGGGGATGGGGCGAGATGGGTGCATTGGACGATGAGAGAGGGGGATGTCGGCGGTGACAGAGCTCTTGGGCGATGGAGCAGCTCGGCGACGGCGGTTTTGTTCCAGCGGTGGCGGCTAGGGGCCGAGAAAGAGGGGGATGCCGGCGACGACGGAGCTCGTGGGCGACGGAGCAGCTCGGCGACGGCGGTGGCGGTTCCGACGGTGGCGGCTAGGGTTGGAGAAATGGGGGGAGGGAGGACGAATGGCCGGCGGGGTGACGAGGGAGTGGGGGAAATGGATAGATTAGCTGTGTTTTTTGGCGGCTTTTTTTTGGGATGACACGGGGAAATGTATTTTGGCGCGTCATGTATTGTTTTTCGCAGTTTTTTTTCAGGTTGACGCTTAGGCTCACGGTTAAGTAAGCCTGTGTCCCAAAACTAACCAAGACCCTTGAGTAGCGCAATGGTAAGGAAGTTTGAGTTTACCCCTGAGCTCTTAGGTTTGAACCTGATGGGGGTCAGACTTTTTATTTTTTTGTAAATTTTCTTTTTTTTATTTGTCTATGTTCATTTTTTTTAGATTTTCAATCAGTATATTATTGGTTGTGAGGATGTGCATGACCATTTTCTCAAAATCAGTTTAAACTTTTTTGTAATCATTATGCACCAAAATGAGGTATCCATGCAAGTTTTTAGATTTTTGTAGCTACCTTGGGGTATTTAAACATTTATGCTTCATTAATACAACAAAAAATTACAATAATAAGAAAATTTGGTCAGAAAATTGCACAGATACACGCAACATCAGTTTTTGGCTCCATAAGCATCCCATTAAAGTTTCAAATGATTTCGATGAATTGGTACTATACATCCCCTAGAGTCATGAACATCTCTCACTTAGTGACTAAGCTATACCTTGTGAGGTTGTGCATGACTACTTCCTCAGAATCAGTTGAAACTTTTTTGTCATCGTTATACACCGAAATGAGGTGTCCTTGCAAGTTTTTAGAATTTTTGAACTAGCTTAGGGTATGTTAACATTTATCATTCACTAATCAAACAAAAAATACAATAATAAGGAAACTTGGCCAGAAAATCACACAGATGCACACAACATCATAGTTTGGTTCCATAAACAACCCATAAAATTTTCAAACAATTTTGACAAGGTGGTACTATACATCTTGTACGAACACAAACAACTCTCACTTATTAGGTTATATGTTAGACATGCCGGCTTGTATTATTAACCGGCGGTAAAAATGTTATCTGTGCCGGGTTCAAAGAGACGACACTGATGTTGTTGCCCATATCACTGCCGATACGGTAGTGTCGGTTCAATATTCGGTGCTGATGGAGGGTCTGGGACCGCCACAGATCAAGTAATCTATAGCAGTATTACACCTCCTTGAACCATTTTGAGAGCACACTCAGCATCTCCCTGGGGAAACAACTACACGCGCGAAGCTCCATGCATGGGTCGTGCTGATTGGAGTAGGGAAGGAGATGGAGATAAAAGAACCTGCTTCACTCAGCTCCGTCTTTCATGCCTTTGGGCTTGGGCGAGAATGCCCCTCATCATTGAGTCGTCGACAGGTCGGAGCAACACGATTATTGGTGTGGGGGTGGAACTGAGTTGGAGCAGGTCCATCGGGGTGTCAGCTGGCCGTATCAACGTTGTCAGGGCCGAGTGGAGCCATGGCGGAGTGGCTCCATCGGGGCGAGCTTAGATCCAACCCGTGCCAAGGTCGGCCGGCTCCTGGGTGGAGCAGTGCCATTGAGGTGGGGCGATGGGGTGAAGCTATTTCACAGAACGCTTTTTGGAAGCTATAGAAAAAATATATTTCATCGGAGAAATCATAACTGAAGCTTGAGTTCTACAAAACGCGCCCCTCTATTGCTACCTGTGTGTAGCAGTGTACTGTAGTAGTTATCACCGGTAGAAACTCAGGACGTGAAGCAGGTTGGTCCCTTGGTGGGAGTTGACTGGTCGGTTGGTTAGTTCGGTACTACAATTTATGATTATTTTGCTCGGTGGAATAGCCTGGGCACAATCTCATAATAACTAGGTGAGCAACCCACGTGTTGCCGTGAGATTTGCATACATAATTACTATATAGGAATGTACATAATATATAGAGAAATGAAAGGAGATACAAAAGCTATTGCTGGTGAACACCTCGAGCGTTGTCACGGGATTTACATGTATGACTATCATAGAAGTGTGCACAATATATAAACACAAAAGCTATTGCTAATAAATGAGATCAATTCTATCAAATATTTAATGATACTCTACTATATATGATGGATGTGACATCATTTTTTGGATTATTTTATTAGACAATATGATGCATGATGGCAATGTTTTCGAGCAGTGACGGACCTAGGATTTTACCTCAGAGTATGCGTCGCAAAATTTTTTCTTCGCCTTTGCCGACGGCGAGAAGATTTGCCGACGGTGATAGAATAAGCCGTCGGCAAAGAAGCATTTTGCCGACGGCCGCGCCGTCGGCAAAGCCTGGCCGTCGGCAAAGAGTACTTTGCCGAGGGCCGAGCCGTCGGCAAAAAAAAGCCATCGGCAAAGGACGTCTTCGCCGACGGCCGGGCCGTCGGCAAAGAAAGCCCGTCGGTAAAGGTTTATCTTTGCCGACGGCCAGGCTGTCGGCTAAGGCTGCCCGTCGGCAAAAGTGGCCAGGCCTGACGGCAGCCCACGCCGTCAAGTTGAAATCACAGTGAGATGTCTGAGTTTTTGACATCTGACGTCGTAACTTGCTCCAAACATTTTTAAATTTTTATCATAGCCTCCACATGCGATAACATGACAGCTCGTCAAGTTTCGTGAATTTTGGACTTAGTTTGGATTTTATATAATTAAAAAACACTTTCCTCGCACGTAACTCGTCATGTTACGACACCATCCTGGTTGTAATTTCATGCGAGGCGCTGGATACGGCCTCAACATACTCCGAACATCATGAATACCATTTTTCGAACCACCAAGTTCCATTATTTCATGTACCTGCAGTTCAGATTTGGAGGTGTTGGAAAAATTTAAAGAAACAAAAAAACTAACGAAATATAGAAAAAAACTCAAAGTTGTCCCAACTTTTGGACTTGAGATGTATTTACCGTAGTAAGGCACCAGAAAAAAATTGGGAAGAAAAAAGCAAAAAAAAACATTCTTTGCCGACGGCCTGGTGTTGGCCTTCGGCAAAGACGGTGGACCTGGCCAGCCGTGAGGCCGCCACGTGTCCGGCCTTTGCCGACCGCCTGACGGCCGGGCCGTCGGCAAAGGGGACGGCGTGGGCTGCCGTCAGGCCTGGCCACTTTTGCCGACGGGCAGCCTTAGCCGACAGCCTGGCCGTCGGCAAAGATAAACCTTTACCGACGGGCTTTCTTTGCCGACGGCCCGGCCGTCGGCGAAGATGTCCTTTGCCGACGGCTTTTTTTCGTGCCATCGGCAAAATACTTCTTTGCCGACGGTTTATTCTATGGCCGTCGGCAAATATTCTCGCCGTCGGCAAAGACGGCGTTTCCGGTAGCGTATGTCGCGGCGCCACCGTCCATCGTCACCTCGTGCGTGATGATCAGCTGGCGATTCTCCTTCATGGTTAATTAGCACTGCCAATTCTGCTACACATCATTTCGACATTTCGTATCTCCCCCAGATGATGCCAATCTCTTCACGGCCTACAAATACGTGTGTTGTCGTCATCAGGATCGATCAGCAAGCAGTAGAATATTACCAGCTAGATTAATGGTAGATACGTACGGTGAATCTCATCTCATACAGACCCGTACGTGTACTAGCTTAGTACTCTACGGTAGCCAGTTATATACTCGTATTAATCTACGGTAGCCAATCCATATTCCAAACTCCTCTGGCTTGCTTAGTCAGCTAATATTAGCTTGCTTGCTTGCTCTGCAGATATCCCCCGATGCATTCAAGGCTGGCCGGCCGGACTACTGCACCTCTCCGCCGTCGTCGCCCTGCTGCAAGCCCAGCTCCAGGCGGCGGCGAGGAGAGCAGCAGCAGAGGCAGAGGAGGACGCCGGCGAGCAGCAGGTCCACCTCGAGGCAAATGGAGCTGGACACGACGTCGACGAAGACGGACGTGTCCCCAGGGTCGGCGGCGAGGAAGATGCGGTCGGAGGCAAGCTCCAGGCGGTGGATGCCCGCCGTGGCCGCCAGCGCCACCCAGGCCAGCAGGGCGTCGACGGTCGTGGCGGTCGTCCTCGTCTTCAGCAGCTGCGGCAGCGCCGCCACCGCAGCAGCCGCGCTGCACAACAGCTCCCCGTACAGCAGGAGGCCCAGCTCCGTGGACGCCGCGCCGGTCAGCGTCACGCACGACTGCCACGGTGCAATTTGTATGCACATGCACGCACGTATGAGGAAATAAAGGAGGGCTTGCACGAAATTTTGCTATGCATGGGTGATGAATGGCACGCACGCATCATGAACCGGGAAGAAACCGTACGTGTCGTAGCACTAGTATTACCTTGGTCCAGGGGGTGCGGTTGACGATGAGTGTGACGACGTCGGAGACGGCGAAGAGGACGGCGTTGACGGGGGCCCACAGGCCGACCATGAATAGGATCGGGACAGCAACAGGGGTCGGGGTCGTCGTGGTCGTGGTGGTGGTCGTCGTCGTCGTCTTGTTTTTGCTGTTGTCCGCCGGCATGACGGCTAGGGGCGGCGAGATAGGCAGCGAAGAGGCAGGCTTCACGTCCACGTCTACGAGCACGGCCATCTGCTTGACGACCTTGTCGTCAACTGGGGCAGGGACAGGCACGACTGGCAGCGGAGGCGACACCTTCTCCTTGTCCTTGGACACCGGCGGCAGCGAAGCAGCTTTCATCACCTTGTTGTCGGCCATGGTCACTGTACTTTGTTGTCGTTCACCTGCAGCCGGGCGGACACGTTATGGAGGAACGGAATGCACTGCCGGAAAGCGCGCGAGCACGATGATGGACATGGATCGGACTCACCTGTGGCTAGCTGCGGCAGGATCTGTCACCGGCCGGATTGACTGCTTGGAGTGGACAGCAGGATCTGTCACCGGCCGGATCGACTGCTGCAGCCAGAGACGACGATGACCTGAGATCTCAAGTGGAGTTGGAGGCCTATAGGCCTCGTCTAGAGGCCAGAATTTATTATGTAACAGAACATTTTATTTGTATTTAATAAAAATTATTTAAATTTTAACTAATTAGGGTTAAAATATTTTTTCGTAAAGTATAACTAAACTGTGTAGTTAGATTTTGATTTCATCTATATTTAGTACTCCATGCATGTATCGACGTTTTAATATGATGGAAAATCTTTCTTTTGCATAGTGCCAGATGCTGGAATTGAAAATCCAGGCCTTGTTTAGTTTCCTCCAAAAGTTATAATTTTTTCACTCTCTCTCCATCACATCAATATTTAGCTGCTTGCATGGAGCATTAAATATAGGTAAAAAACAACTAATTACACAGTTTAGTTGAAAATCACGAGATAAATCTTTTGAGCCTAGTTGGTCCATGATCGAATAATATTTATTAAATAAGACGAAAGCAATACTATTTATCAGATTTATTTTTTTTCACGATCTAAACAAGACCCCAATTCAGAGAACTAAATAGGCCCTGTGTATAAAGGGAGGCTGTGGGGCGGGATGCGTGTACGCGTGAGCTTGAACCCCTACCTACCCATGCATCCATAGCCTACCCACCAAGCTATGTGCTGCTCTGCTTCGAGTTGAAATTAAGCACTGTGGCTGATGCTATATGGTAAGCCTTGCAGTGCGTGCTCGACACGCGTCGCGTAAGGCACGCGACAAACGCCATCTAGCTATGTGATCCATCACTGTACCTAGCTATGCAACTTCCTCTCTAGCTAAGCTGAGCTGCTAGCTCTCTCTTCTTCATTTTTGTTGTGTTCACTGCTGCAGTAGGAATTCTCAAAGAAAACTAATGGAGGAAGAAAATGGTGCATGTACCTTTGGCTTCATATCCACTGTAAGTTTGCAATCCTTTTTCACGCTTCACACACATATATTCATGCCTAGTGCTCCCTTTGTTTCCAAAAGAATGTAAGTCTAGCTAGGTTCCAAAGATAAGTTTATAGAAATTCTCAAGGAAAACTAAGGAGAAAGAAAATGATGCATGTACCCTTAACTTCATATCCACAACAAGTTCGCAATCCTTTTTCACGCTTCACACGCATACATTCATGCCTAGTGTTCCCTCCGTTCCCAAAAGAATGTAAATCTAGCTAGGTTCCAAAGACAAGTTCATAGGATTCTCAAAGAAAACTAGTGGAGGAAGAAAATGATGCATGTACATTTGGCTTCATATCCACTGCAAGTTTGCAATCCTTTTTCACACTTCACACACATATATTCATGCCTAGTGCTCCCTCCGTTCCCAAAAGAATGTAAGTCTAGCTAGGTTCCAAAGACAAGTTGTAGAAATTCTCAAGGAAAACTAGTGGAGGAAGAAAATGATGCATGTACCCTTGGCTTCATATCCACTGCAAGTTTGTAATCCTTTTTCACGCTTCACAGACATATATTCATGCCTAGTGCTCCCATTCCCAAAAGAATGTAAGCCTAGCTAGGTTCCAAAGACAAGTTGTAGAAATTCTCAAGAAAAACTAGTAGAGGAAGGAAATGATGCATGCACCCTTAGCTTCATATCCATTGCAAGTTCGCAATCCTTTTTTCCCCTTCACACGCAAAGGATGTAGGAGAGAAGATGAACGAGAGGAGTGCAAAAGAGATAAAAAATGGGGAGGGAGAGAGAGAACGGCCGGAGCCAATCCATCCTTGCTACATTAGCTGCTCATCTTTAAAGTTGCATATTTTTGAGATGCGCTCCACACTCTAGAATTGCATGATTATTAAGATGGAGGAAGTAGCTAAATCACGTACACAACACCCACTATTTTCCACCATGTTATGTATGTATAGACATGTAGCTAGTCAAGGCTGCCATAGCACAAATGACAAAGTTTCCTTTTCAAAATTATAATGCATGTTTGACCAACAGGAGGAATCTCCACTTTAATTCTTAAGACCTCAAAATTACCACATTAATTAGGAGAAATTACCCATACACATAGGTTGATAAAATTACCCATCATTACCATTATGCAAGAATTGTGCCCGAAATACTTTTGTACCTATTCCATGATAATCCACTCACAAGCCAATAAAAATACCTTACAAATAAAGGGGATGGATATCTACCCAACCAAGGCTTCGTTCCCCCTTAATACTCCCTCCGACCCTTTTTAATTATCGCTTGCGCTTCCTAAGAAATAATTATTGGTAATTATATATTAAAAAAATTAATATTTATACTACATAATTAGTATCATTAGAAAGATGTTTGAATCTAGTTTTTTAATAAATTTATTTGAAAATATAAATATTACACCTATTTTCTATAAATCGAGTTAAACTTGTGACACGCACACCAATGATGACAATTAAATAGGGACAAAGAGAGTAGATCGAAAGAAACGAGTCACTGTGAGGTCAAAATGTACTAGCACTTAGGATACCAGTATACGACATATCGGTGTCAAGTTTAGGATTGCTTATGCTATCCGCCCGCCCGTGGAGATTGCGACAGGGCGGTGGCGACGCGGCGTGGCGCCCTTGGCTGCATCGCTCGTGATAGGCTGGAGAGACGCTGTTGCATTGAGCTGTGTGTATCTGCCGCGTATACGGTATACCCGCTTCGGATTTATATGTGGGCTCTTGTGCGGGTTAGTGCGGGCCCGCGACGCGGTGGGACTGGCGGCGTGACCCGCGCGCGCCATTTGCAAGTATTTCCACAGGTTCACTGGCACCGAAAAGATGAGTCAGACAAGAGGCAGCGTCTTCTACCGCTTCACTCGATCGCTCCGGTGCTGCACACACTAGTGCCGACGACGTGCCGTGCGTGGTTGAACTCGTCGCCTATCAGAGGAAAGCAAAGCCCACGGCGCATACAGATCATCAGCGGGCTAGCTTTATTTCTCTTGGATGCACTCACAACAAACCGTGTGCGAGGGCCATGAGAGCGACGACGTGTTTCCTCGATCTCCCGTGGCCCGCCGTTGGGTTCCTTACTCTCGGCTGGCACTGGCATGATATACCGGCATGAAGAAGGCTACCAAGCGCGCGTTACAAGGTTCTTCTGTTATCGCGGCGCCACCGTCCACCGTCACCTCGTGCGTGACCAGGCTCTCCCTCGATCTTCATGCATGCAATTGCCAATTCTGCTACACATCATTTCGCATCTCCCCAGATGATCCCAAGGTCTCCAGACCTATATAAATACGTGCTTTGCCATCAGGATCGATCAGCAGGCAGTAGTATGCGTGTACGATAGTTATCTGTAATCATCCATCGAGAGATGATGCCGAGGCAGGGCGCCGACAAGAAGCCCCTGAGTAGCACGATCCTCCGGTGCGCGTTCGTCGGGGGCGACGAGCGCGGCGGCTTCACGGGCGAGCAGCTCAGGTACCCCTGCAAGCTGAGGCGGCACATCTGCGCGACGTGCGGGGTGCACCACGGCGAGCATGGCAGGCCCAACGTGGCCATCAGGGACGAGCACCTGCCGCCACGCAAGAGGTCCGCATTCAGGAGGCTGGGAGAGATCCAGCTGCTGGACCTCGGCGGCGGCAAGGACGACGACAAGAGGGAGGGGCAGATTTGGACTCCCGGCGACGCGATCGCCAAGGGGAAGCGTGGGGCCAGGAGAAGGCGCGCGGCGTGGTGTGAGCTCTGAAGTTTGAATAAGCGCCAGATATATATGCGGGGAAGCCAAGAGTCTAATCTGCGCTGCTCTTTACACTATGTGCTTTCCATGTTCTCGGGGTTTTTAGATCCGGTTTTTAATTTTGTGTTTTATTTTTCTTCTAAAAAATTCATGTTGCTATGTGCGAGTCATTAGTGTGTGAAAATTTCTCCTGCTCTCTCCGTCCTGTAAATATGACGCATTCCATACTTACCGTTCATGTGACGCTCCCCACCCCTACAAACCCACCCAAAGTTTTGTATCGCGTCATTTAGTCGCCCCACATTTGCCACATCCCACATGGTTGCCGAGTAATAGAAGATTTATAGGCCGGTTTGGGCATGAAAATTAAAGAGAACAAAAAAAAAAAACTGATGCACAGAAATTAATGTGAGAGATAGAGAGAAGTAAAGATAGATATGTATTGGAAAAAGAGAGGTATATAAAAAAAGGAAATGTGCACGGAGAAGTGAGAATGTTAAGGGAGAATTTTAGAATAAAATTTAAATATATAATTTTTTTTATCATGGGAAGCAGGGAGTACTACGTTTAAATTAGTTTTTTGTGGGGAAAATAAGCGATGACTAATACTAGTATGGACGAAAAAAGATGCAAGGAGAAGTGGTCATTTTTTTCTTCTCTTTTGACCATGGAAATCATTTGATGCTAGTTATTCTATAATTATTTTATAAAAATATTACATAAATCCTTCACTAGTTTTTCCACAGTTCTATTTGGAAGAAAAGAATGAAAAATAGAGGAACGGAAAAAAACACACTAATAAAATAGAGGTGAATAGTAAATCAAAGGGGGCTTCCAGGTGTGGCAGAACCTCCTAAATTATATGACCCACACGCATCTATCGTTGTCCCGAAGACCTCTGACAGCCATGCATATATTCCAGATAACTTAGAAAGCTCTGTCGGGTGCCCTCGAAGGACCCCGATTAAACCACATTTGACTCATACTAGGATCAACAAAGGAGTAGCTGTAATATTACAATATTTATTATAAAATATATATTAGAGTGCGAAAGAATAATAAAATTAAATTTACAAAATATATGAATAATTTAAATTTTTATAAACTTAACTTTAATTGCGAAAGCAGAGTAGAACTACAGAAGACAACTTAGGTAGAGCACCTAAGTCGGGAGAGGACAACCAGATCACGTCGAGCCCACCGACATGAACTGTTTTGCGACACCACTCAGCACCTGCAACAGGGGTTCAACAAACCCTGAGTACAAAAGTACTCAACAAGACTGACCCGACGAAAAAGAGGGGTGAAGACTCAGGAATGCAGCTAGAGGGACAAGGTAAGGCTCGTAGGAGTTTTTGCAGAAACGCTCTTGTGGATTAAATTTTTACTTAACCTTAATTATAACCGAAAGTAAAGTTATTTTGCTCTAACTCAACATTTCCAAACAACTTCATTTAGATACTTTATCATCATTCAAGTTGTTACTACGATGATGAACACCGATCGAGTCTTCTTCTCCGAGAAGCAACGGCGATTTGAATCCATTTTTATACCCAGCTGGGACCTAGATCTCGATATGCATGAGGCTCCAACCAAAATGCATACCAGACCATACGATATACGTGAGGCTCCAACCAACACGTATACCGACCACACGATACACATGCGACTTTCGACCCATAATGTATCGATATACGTGGGACTCAAACCCACAGTATACCACACCATTGTATGTGGATTTTCTAGTCTCGATATCACCAGTTCACCAACGGATGGAACCTAGGGCATCAACAGACGGAAACACTACAGAGGGACTCCTTTCCCAATGCAAGTTACCCGTCCGGACTCGATTTATTAATTATTATCATGATTCCATCAGGTGAAGCCAAACTCATCTTTTTTATTCTTTTACTTTTTAAAACCTAACTAATTAAGCAGGGCTAAGCATTACTACGCATTTTTTCAAATAAACAGGTAACAAGGAATATGGAAATAAGACAGGTAATGCAATTGGTAGGTTTTCACTCAACTCCTATTACTTAATGCAACATTTCATAAACTAAAGTGATAAAAATTTTATAAAAATAAGGATATGGTTTGAATGCATCCGGGGCTTGCCTTCGTTGCAGAGAAGTTAGATTCCAAATGTTAGATTTGACATCAACTCCGTGGATCGACGATACCGGCACCATTATGGATAACTTCAACACCATTGGTGGATGATATTTTTTCGAAGCTTGTTCACCATGATTTAACTCACTTTCGAAAACTACACGTAATGGAATGATGCATGCTTTAGCATGATGAACTCATGACATGATACACGGCAATGTTGGTGAAAGCATAACAAGAATAATTATTAACTATTTTAAAAGCATTACACAAGATAAATATAAAACTCCACATATTATAAAATCACATGGCTATATTAGGTATTAATACGACATATCAGCCTCATACGAAGGTAAAGAAACCATATTTTCTATTTATATATTTTTATTACAATTATAAATTATTTAATTAGCAACAAACAAGATAAATCAAAATATAAAGCATATGATATCCAATGATCATAATATTTTTACCATAACACAAACATGGCATCAGAAACATATCATAAAAATTTCAAGTGAAACGGAGCTACACAGCATGATATATGAATTTTCTTCGTTTCTATTATAAAATAAAGGCATAAAACATAGCTAATTATTTTCCTATAAAACATGGTATGTTTCATATTTTTAATAAAAACTAGGCATCACAAGGAACACAATAAAATTTGGTTTACCAAAAACGGAGTTACGAAACTCTAGATATGAATTTCTAAAGATTCAGAAAAGTATTTACAAATAGGTCCTTAAGGCACTATTCACCTGAGTCACAGTCTTCGCAGAAAACACCCTGACTTCAGTCGAATTCAAGCACGAGGCCCCTGACGCGAATTGAAAACAGAGGAGATGGCCGGGCATGGTGGTAACGGCGACGGGGTGCTCGTTGGCGACAGCGGAGCGGTGCAGGAGCATCGGGAGGTGATCGCGCGCTCTAGTGTTGCCTCGGCTTGCCCTGCGGTGGCCCATGGCAATGTGACCACACGAGCTGCGGTTTGGCAGCGGAGCGACATGGCGGCAGCGGCTTTCCGGTGGCAATTAGGGGCGGAAAGGAGATGCCGGAGAGGCGGCGCAACAAGGGAAAGGCGATGGTGGTGGCAGCATGGCACCAGGAGATGCGGAGCAGCGAGGACGGCGGTAGCAGCAAGCTTGGCCGTGGCGACCATGGGGGCAGTGAAGCAGAGAAAGGGAAAGAAGGAGACGGCGGCCAGCTTAAATAGCGCAGGGAGAGGGATGGCGAGGTGGCAGGCGACTTCGCGAACTCGTCCACGCGGCCTTGCTCGGGATTCACCGTGAAGTCGCGGCCAAGTCGACCACGGCAGCGACGCGGCTGACTGGTGTTCGTGAAGGTACTGTTCATCAAAATTACAGTACTGCCACTCAATGAAAATTCAAAATTACTCCAAGATTTTGAATACAAATTGAAAAACTTCCAATCTATGCAATGTTTAGAATTTCATGCTCTACACTTTTGTCAAAATAAAGAACTTCAAATTCTGCCAAGAAGTTAGATTTTTAAATAAAATTTTAAAAAGGGAGAAAAAGGGAATAAACCCCTAGAACAAACATTTTAAAAATCTTTTGATTTTGCTAAATAACTTGAAAATGCCCAAAGTAGGAAATGCTCAACTTTTCAAACTAAACATTTTTCTTATACAAGGTTTTTCCAAATTATGCATAATTTTTGAATTATGGTTTTAAAATCAAAAGGGGACAAATGTTAGAAAAACTGTATTTTCAAATTTATTTAAAATTCTTTTTAGAAACTTGAAAAACTTTGAATACCACTATTGTAGTTCTCAACAAGATCTACAATAATGCTTTTTAAACCAACCCCAAATTCTTTATAGATTTTGAAATATAGAAAAGGGGATAAAGAGACCTTTTGAATTTTGAAGGATTTTGAAATTAAACAAGGGCACATCATAACAATTAGGCCTTTAAATGTATAAAAACATAACTCAAAAAATTATTCAATAAATAATGATTTTAAATAAATAAATTCACATAAAAAGACAAGAAACAACAAACATCCTAAGCATCATCATTTTATGTATAAAACAAAGCACCACACAAAAAGACATTATTAAAAACTTGAATGCATTTATGCCATGATGTTCAATGACTATGCTTTAACAATGCACTTAATCAAGTTTTAGTTGTCATTAACATCTAGCATGTTACACCAGGGCTACGGCCCCTAGTTAGTCTAATTTCTTCATTACTTAGCCTGAAATCACTATTAATCTCTAGCTCTGGCTCTAAATCTTCATTGTTTATTGCCATCCTGCATGCATCCGCCACTGATACTTTGAGATGTTTGGAATGGAGGGAAAAAAGTATAGGAACCAGAGCATTCATTTTATCATGCAATATAATTTCACAGTGTATCTTTTGTGCTATTGAAAGTACATCTGCCCTTTGGATTTGGATATATTTAATAACACGATTAAAATTCTAACATGGTTACTAAAGTTGTTGAGCATAATATTGATTTTATCACCGGGAAGGAGAACATGCGGCGCATGAAACATGAAACGGACTGCACATGCAGCCAAGATGGATGTGGCCATCAATAGACTGAGGATGATGTAATTAAGCAGATGATACGTGGCGTAAGGATAGGCTAGAGAAATAGACTAGTGAGCATTAATATTATAGGAGTTTAAGATTAATTGGACAAAGCATTATGACACGGAAAACTATCCCACTGTTGTGGTGAAAGACAAAGACCGGCTAGATTTTCATGCTAACCTACAAAGGATAATTATTGTGTTTATGTGACGAAGATCGTTAAATTTTTGAGCAAACTAGTAAAGTATTCGTCGAACTTGTCCAAGAGGAATCAATTAGACTACCCACGATGTGGTATGAAGCCGATGCCTAAATGCAGAAAAGGAAGTCCAGCACCGAGTAGTAACGTTGCAGCTGCCAATGCTTGAAAGAAGTATTCTGGTATCGAGTCATGTTCGTGCCAATGCCTCGGTTCGAACTGCCAAGTCTGACATGCACACAGAGGAGGAAAGGGGGAGATGGAACATAAGCCTGAGTACTCGTGCAATAAAGAAGTATATTTCAGCTAGTGGTACTCAGTACTCGTGTAGACGAATTCCAGAAGTAGGAGATTTTAGGTCCCACGCACAGCAATGAAGCATTGATGCAACACTGTGAACATTTACGATTCTTGGCATCGGCATGAGGTGGCGTACGACATCTGCTTTCAGCACCCGTGACGCTGCGGGTAGTCTTAGGACTTGGACATCGGTGAGTCGTCCTTATTCAGTCAATAAGATGAAGACAGAAAAAGGAACATACACGAGGTTAGAAAAGTAGGGCACGAGAGAAGACATAATGAGAAGTTTATAGATTGATCTATTCTGATTATATTCTTCAATTGGTCATGATCCTTTGTTTATAGAGTGGGAGATCTTCGAATCTGTACACCTAAAAAGACTGTAATGACTTCATCTATCCGGTGATGCCAAGTCTCGGTCATTGACACGTCCATGTGTGGCGTGTAGTGTAGGTCTGTCTGGTCGTGTGGATTGTGTGGTGTGTAGTGTAGGTCTGGTCGTGTGGGCCACAGTTCAGCAAGTCAGCAACGCACGTGAGAACACAGCTATGCTACATACGGCCGCCATTGGAACAACGCATGCAGTTACCATCCCCTGCGCTGCGATCTTGGCGCAGACCAGCAGTGCTTTCCTTGTCTCGCTCGCGGCAGGTGGGAATCCAGTCAATCAGATCAGCCAGGTATAACAATATAATCTTTTTGGATCATTTTTTATTTGTGCACTTTCTTCCGATGCTAATTTTGTAGCCGGCGTGATTTCAGAGACCTTTACCTCCTCGAACGTGTCTGCCAAGTGCCAAAAGCCGATCGATACGGTCCGGAGAAGCGAAGCAGCACACCATGCTAGTCCTGCTGTCACTGGTGCTGCTCTGCCTTGCAATCTGCAACAACAGCCACTGCTCGATGGTCCCTGTCTACCATGGCGACATGCTCTCGCTGCTCAATTTCAAGAAGGCCATCACCTATCATCAGAGCGGAGCTTTGAGCTCGTGGAACACAAGCACCCACTTCTGCCAGTGGAAGGGCGTCTCATGCTCTGAGAATCATCCGGTGCCAGTCACTAAACTACACCTTGGTGGCCAAGGTTTGTAAGGTCCTATTTCCCCCTACCTTGGAAACCTGTCGATGCTTACGGAACTCGACCTCTCCTCAAACACACTCTATGGCAGGCTACCTCCTCTGAACCATCTCGCCCAGCTAAAGATCCTTGATTTGGGAAATAACTTATTGCATGACACAATTCCAGATGCGGTTACAAACTGTTCCAACCTAAGATCTCTGTGCCTCTCTCAAAATTTTCTAGTTGGTGAAATTCCTCGCAAAGTGGGTCTCCTCTACAAGCTTTTGGACTTGTATCTTGATTATAACAATCTCACCGGATCCATACCCCTATCCATCGGAAACATCTCCCAAATTGAAACGATTCACCTGTCACATAATCAGCTGACGAGAAGAATCCCAGATGTTCTAGGTAAACTGCCAAACCTATCGTTGCTATTCCTTCGTTTCAACAAGTTATCTGGTAGCATACCACAATCCCTCCTAAATATGTCATCTATTCAAGTATTGTGCTTTCAGCACAATATGCTAGAGCAAGTGTTGCCGCAAAACGTTGGTGGAGCCCTTCCTAATCTCCGGTGGCTTTTGTTGGGTAGCAATATGTTTGGAGGTCGCATCCCAACCTCCCTGATCAACTCGACAAATCTAGAGGCGATTGATTTATCAGCTAACCAGTTCTTTGGTCAAGTTCCTAGTTCCATTGGTAAGCTTACTAACATTTCTTTCCTTAAGCTTGATAATAATATGATTGAAGCCAGCGACAATGAGAGCTGGGAGTTCTTTCATTCTTTGGTAAATTGTACTTTACTACGAGGACTCTCATTGTCAGATAATCGACTTCGACGGAACATACCAATCTCAGTTGGTAACCTGTCTGACAACCTTCAGTATCTTTATTTGGACGGAAACTACCTGTCAGGAATAGTCCCACCAAGCATAGGGAACCTTCGCAGCCTAACAAGTCTGCGGCTCAACAACAACGATCTTACCGGTAAAATCCAAGAACATTGGATCAGAAAGTTGACGAATTTAAGACATCTCCATCTTGAAAATAATAACTTCATCGGACCCATCCCATAGAACCTTACCCGATTGAAATCACTCTATCTAGAAAACAACAAATTTCGTGGTCCAATACCCTAATTTCAAGCATTCGGTACATGCAAAGTGATGGTTTATCCAAATTTGAGATATCTTGAACTACAGGCACAACCGCACAAGTCATGATGGAGTTCGTGCCTAATTATCTGTTCTAGTACATCATGTGATCCTGCATGCAAGAATAGTTAAGACATAGTATTAGATATTCATGTTTGGCACATACAACTAAATCCAAAATTACATAGATTGGTGCGCTCTGTTTTTGTTCATTTTCGATGCAATAGCCATATATATACTCTGTAATCTCTATCAGCCTGTGATGAATTTATCAAGTACTCTATGTATTTTTCCCATCCATATCAATGCCTCCCCCCCCCCCCCCACCCCCCCACCAAGCATTGCACTCCTATGTGTCGTACGATTCATTTTAGTATGTTCTAATCTCCTCGACTAACAAAAAATGTTGAATTTACTTTATCAAAAAAAGTTGTACTGTTTTTTTCGAAATATAGTGGTTATACTGTTAATATAGATATGTCATACTGTTTCCATCAAAATTTCTAATTTAGCCCACTTATATCACCATTAGGAAAGACAATTACTGGAGGTTCCTCCGTGGAGATCAAATTTCTAATTTATCTTAGTGTTTTTCTTTTTATTTTGAGAGAGACAGGGCCTTCAACCTTATGGAGTAAAACGCAAGCAAAGCTATTAAACATCCAGGTGAGCATTAGTAATTAGCAGAAGTGTATTCATTTGCAAAAGAGGCTACTGGAAAGCAGGATGGAAACTGTGAATTTAGGACAAGTGCACCACACTACTGTAATAATCAATCACAGTAACAACTATCTGCATGACAGTATGCTGCAGAATCTTGTGGCGTAACTGGGCATAATGCTCAGTGGCTGCTTAAGTGCTTGGTGCATTCTAAACTCTCAAGTCTTAACAGTCACCATCCTGCATATATTTAGAAAGAAGATCATCAGCAGCGCACTTGTGCTAGAGTAACTCAAACTCCCACAACATTATTCATCCATGAATTTAAAATGTAGCAAATAGTAGCAGTACAAGCAATGCCAAAAATACCAGCAATTCTGATAGTGACATAATTTTCTATGAGATTTGCCAATCTTATGCAGTAATAGCAGCAAACTTATGCAACACCAATAAGTACACAGCCACAAACCTCTAGTTTGGACTTGGCTTCAGAATCAAATGTCTTGCACAAAATCTCATAGCTTTTTTCAAGTCCTACCTGTGAAAAATGAAGAGATCCATGTAAATCATGATAACAAACATGCAAATTTCTTATGTGTTTGAAAAGCTATGTTATATCGATAAAAATAATACCAGAGGATCCACTCGGGATGGTGAGGTACTGGATATTACATATCTACAAGAGAAAAAGAATTCGCTCAAAGCAAAGCAGTAGCCATAAGATTTAGTAAACAGAAGGTAAGCATCTAGTTAATGTACCTCAACTTAGTATAGAAATCCATAGCTAGTGTGTTAGCTTTCTGAACTGTTAGCATCACAGCTCCCATTTGGTTCTGCATGGATATACAATCACAGTATGTCATTTTGGAGTAGCATTTATGGTCACATGTCAAGATAGTTGAACTAAAACATGCTAGTGGAAACGAAAATAGTGCGGCAACAGTTATGCCATGGCCCAGAAGATTATGATAATAACTACACCTAGGTAGGATCATGAATAGATCATATTACCTTGCATGCTACCTGTTCAACCAACTGCATCATAAACTTTCCCAGCCCCTTGCCCTGGGCAGAAGGCTCCATTTGCAGCTCATATACATAAAGAACAGGCAGCTCCTCTTCCACAACAAATCTATAGTGTACAAAACCAAGCAAGAAGCTTTCAGTACATGCTGCATGCATATGTTCTGCCTCCGCATCTTCCTTCATGGAATTTTCAGGAATAAACCCATTTGAATATTTCTTAGACAAGATATATCGCGCTTCTGGTGCTACCATTTCCCGGAGCTTAATTTTCTCTTCTGAAGGCCACTCTGGTCCATATGGTTTCTCCATGTTAACCTATATTTGTTTACTAGAATTACATTCAAAGTGGTGACATGTAATAGCTAAATGGCATGCAAAGAGCAGCACAGTGAAAAGAAATGAATGTAACCTTCAGAAGATTTTGGATGTACTTCCTCATTGGTAATGTAAGCTGAGACCCACGTCCGGACTCCAAGTAGACTGAAAGACCTAGATATCAGGCAAAATGAGCTTGCAGTGATGCATTCACCCTCAGAACAAGCAGACAGAAAATCAACAAGCAGTATGCTTGGCACCCATGTTTTCCTGGATGACTGAAGATAAATTCAGGAAACATGATACATCTAGTAAGACATCAGTGCATAACTAGTTCTACAGTAACTTTTTTCAAAGATGAAGAAGAAGAAGATGGTGTGTGCTACCATTTTTCTGATACTTGTGAAACGCTGGAAACTGCTCTAGATGATCCTTCACAGCTACAGCTTTCTTTATACGTTCCTCGACCGCCTTCTTTCTCCCCAATATCTATCCAACAGAATGAATCAGGGACCCTGCCTTACCAACTATTCATTGCTGTCAGTACAAGAGAAAACGAACCATGAAAGTGACAAAAGATAATGTTGCCACACACAAGATCAGCAATTCAGCAACAAGACAGCACGAGTGCGTCGAAGTTGACTAGAAAATTGGGTAGATGCCAACCATCCAAATAGCAAGCGCAATCATACAACAACAGCCAATTGGTTAGAAGCATGCACTGGCAGGAATTCGACTAGCCACTTAGGCAGGGCAGGGTCGGAGAGGAGCGCTGCCTACCCAGTCGAGATTCGAGAATAGGATGCAAGGGAAGAGATAAAAGAGAGAAGAGACGGACCTCCTTCCTACTCAGCCTCTTCTCCACGCCGCTGCTGATCCGCGGCCTCTTGTTCTGCGCCGTTGCCATTGCCTTGTCGCCTCCTCTCCTCGTTCTGACTCGACTCTGACTCTGACTCTGGGCACCAGAGCCGCCGCAATGGAACGAGGCTCGGGACGGATGGAAAAGGGAAATGGAACTGCTGGGCTCTAAGGCCCAAACTAGATGCCTTTTATCCTATTCATGGGCCTGTTGCAAGCTTCATAAGCTTTTCTTGGGCTAAAGCCTAGAAGCTGATGTTTGACGGAAGGAAAAAAAGGAACCAAGAGAAGGCGAATAATTTCCTAAAAAAGAGAGAGAGAAAACGAGCAATCAGGGAGATTTGTGGCAGTTAGGGCCAGTGGCGTAGTTTGATTTTTTTTTTCAATCATGGAAAACATTAAATGTTGACCTTTGAGTGTGTTGACATCATTTTTCGGCACGTGTCAGTAAGAATCGGAAACTAAGCTAATCGGTAAGGGATTGGTTATTATTTTGTCTTCAGCATTGCTTTTGATGTTGCC
>CM041637.1:4762503-4784357 GCA_023333625.1 Bothriochloa decipiens
TGACGAAAACGGACAGAGGATCGGCATCATGTGAGCTTATGATTTTCGTAGTGTAGTCTGAGTCTAGTTCCTATACGAGTTTTATTTCTTTCCTTTAGAGATAGAGTTCGTATAAGGAATAAGTTTATTTTTCTATATTTAAACTTTTCATATTCGGTTAGGATTCTTCGTATAGCAGAGTATAAATATATGCCGAAGGGCATTGTAATGAGGATCCAAGCATCAATAAATAAATCTGCTTTTTATCGTAATTTACTTTTACCAGTATTTTACTTTTCGACGACTTCGTCAAGTATTTTCTCTTTTTCAACGAGTTCTTTAGAGAATCGACGGGCTGCATCAACTCGATCTCCGGCGACCTCGCGAGTTCCGTATTCCCGAGCAATCCGAGCTTTGACGTCCGGGCGCATCGCTGTCGCATCGTTCGGTTTTTGTTCAAGTTATTATCCTTGTCGATTAACAGGTCAAATCGACTGGCACGCTTCGGATATCGAATTTGGATATTAGCCTGGTGTGTTTGCAGATAGAACTTTACATCAACACATCTTTTGGCACGTCCGGTGGGACCAAGTCAACAGATTTATCATGAAGAACCCTGCTGATATCAATCTAGAGAACATCATCGAGATATCAGAGTCAGATCTCAAGGAAGATCAGAAGCTAGCCATGGAAAAAGCTATGGAGGATTACAGGCAGCTCTGCTTGAAGTCTTTCAGCAAGAATAGGGGCGGAGAAGTAATCCAGAAGCAAGATCTGCCGTTGCCTCGGCAGGTAACTTTTGACTCCAACCCTGGTAAATTACAGGAGATGGTTAATTCTGTATTGAATCATGCTTTGATCAACCACTCCACCGTGCTGTCCAATACTGTTTACAATGCTGTTGTGCAAACATTAAGAGAAGGACAAGCACCAGGTTATGTCGGGCCGGCATATCATCAGCCGGGATCAGCATCTGTCAGTACTCCATCGGCAATTCCAGCCGTTGAGAGTATGGAAGCTCCTACACCTCCAGCTTTATCAGGATCACCTAACATTGAAGCCACGCCGATAAGATCAGATCTAACGTCTCAGGAAAGGCAGATCACTCAATTGGGTACAGATCTATCGACATCGGCAATGTCAGGTCCTTCAGGTCAACACAGCCAGGTTGCTGCTAATTGGTGGGGATATGGGATGCCTCCAGGACCATCTACCGCCAATTCTGGATTGCCTCAGGTGCATGATGTAGCGGGAAAGAGTCCTATGGTATCAGCTACTCTGGTCCGACCGATGACCCAGGTATCACATTATTCTACTACACCTCCTACTATACAGTCATTGTCAATGGGATTTCACGCGCCTCCGCAGCAGACATCTTATGCAAATCCATTGGCAAGTTCCCCGCCAATGCAACAGAAGGTTTCTACTGTAGGACAACCCATAGTGCCGTTTGTATCTCAATCTGGGTTACCTGCAAATCAAGGCAATTATGGTGGTTATCATTCAATCATACAAGAGCATCAATTGTCAGCGAGCTATCAGCCATCGGCAAGTCAGGTGCCGATGAGTTATAATCACAATTGGTCAGGGCAAGCGCCAGCTCAGCAACATGCTATTCAGCCAAGCTACCAGGTGATGGGGACTCAGCAGTATTGTCCACAGGCAGCTTTCCAGGATGAAGGCGGTCATGGTGTCAGACCAGAAGTAAGAGGCAGCGATTAACATTGACTCATTCCTCTCCATATCAGCAATGGACAGTCTGATGCATTGATCTAATCTGCGTTCTGCCCAATAGACCTCCATCGGCCTAGCAACCCTCAAGTACCAGTCTTTTTATCCTTTGGTGATCTTTGGCCAGGATCGAAAAGTATCGGTCCAAAGTTCTAAGTTGAAATTTTGAGCTCTGAAGGGGATGCGGTTGGTTTCTGCGTTGATGATATTGGTCGGATCTGGATTCCCCATTGGGCCTAGGCAAATTATTTGGTCTCGGTGCGTGGGGATGATGAGCTATTGTGAAGTTCCTAGATTAAAGGTCAAGGAGGAAGATAAAGAGGAGTCCTGGGCTATGCAAAAAAGGAGAGAAGAAGTATCAAAAGATGAATGAAGAAGAAAATTAACCTTGGGAACGTCGAAGTTGACAGCTGTGGCAGAACCTCCTAAATCCTATGGCCCACACGCATGATTATTGTCTAAACAGACTCCAAATAACCATGAACGTGTTCCATAAAACTTAAAAGGTCTGTCAAGTGAATCCCGAATCATCCACGATTCTCCGAGCAGGATCAATCATTACAAAGAGATATTGCAGTATTACAACAGTTTTATATAAATAATATACATCAGAGTAAAAGAGCGAAAGGATTACAATAACATAAGTTTACAAACCATTTATAAACCATAAGTTAGAGTATTACAAACCATATAGTAGGGAATACAATATAACTTATTACATCAACCTTGATTATATGCTCTGCCCAAGAGCGAGATGTCCTATTCGTCGTCACTTTCCTCGACGACTGTCATGCAGCAGGATGCGAAGCATTCCTGCCCATGAGGCTCACCTACAACAAGGGTTTAACAAACTCTGAGTACAAAAGTACTCAACAAGACTGACCCGACGAAAAAGAGGGGTGAAGACTCAGGAAATGCAGGCTAGAGAGACAAGGTAAGGCTTGCAGGAGATAAGAAATTTTGTAGAAAGCTTGAAAGAAAGAAAATTTGTCTTGCTTAAGATCAAAATTTACCAACCAACTTTCTTCTTAAACCTTATTCATTATTCAAGTTGTTACTACGATGATGAACACCGATCGAGTCTTCTTCTCCGAGAAACAACGGCGATTCGAATCCATTTTCATACCCAGCTGGGACCTAGGTTACTGATATGCAGGAGACTCTAACTCCTAAGCATAGCAGGTGAACCGATATACTGGGATAACAACCGCAGCCATATATCACCACATGATACACATGAGCACTTCGACCCAGTGTACCGATATACATGGGAACTTAAACCCATAGTATAACACACTATGACATATGTGGGAACTCTGGCCCACTATAAGTCACTCCATGATATACCCGGCTCCAACCATCAGTATATCACTTCATGCATGTGGATTTTTTAGTTTCTCGATGTCACCAGTTCACCATTGACACGGGACCTAGGGCATCAACAGACGAAAACACTACAGAGGGACTCCGTTCCCAATGCAAGTTAGCCGTCCGGACTCGATTTATTAACTATCATCATGATTCAACAGATAAAACCAAACTCATCTTTTTCATTCTTTTACCTTTGAACACTTAATTAATTAAACAGGGCTAAGCATTACTACGCATCTTTTAGAACAGGTAGCAAGGAATATGGAAATAAGACAGGTAATGCGGTTGGTGGGTTTTCACTCAACTCCTATTACTTAATGCAACATATCATAGCTGAAACAGTAAAATTTTTATAAAATAGAATAGGGTTGGAATGCATTCGGGGCTTGCCTTGGTATTCGGGGTAGACGGTCTCGAGCTCTGGATCAACTCCAATCTCCTGAGTCTGCTCTTCCTTCGGATCTGGGGCGACAACATTAAACTCTCCGTTATCGGAAACTATACGATACAAGCATATGCTTCAACATGATGGAATAATAGACATGATGCTCGATGGATGCATGATCAGATTAATGGCTTGAGTACAACTTTTTTTCACGGTAAAGTTGCAAGCCAAACAAAACATATTTATTAAGTTCATTAGGGTTAACTACATTATTTACGAAAGTTATTAAACACATGAAATAACGTTAATTAAGCCCTAATGACATGATCCAGGTAAGCGCAAACAATTAATTAAAGTGCCAAAGGTCATTAGGATTAATGACCCAAGGTCATCAATCAATCCTAAAGTCAAACAATTCCTATAATGATTAAACTTAATTAAACGAGATTAATTAATTATTTAAAAGCATAAAATAAAGGCATAAAAATTAAAATTATCTAATCAAGCTTAAAATTTTATTTTGGAAATCTCTTAGTCTAATTAGATGGCAAAACAAATTTTAGAATTAAAAGCCAATTATTTTATTTATTAAAAATCATTGAAGGTCTATTTTTTAATTAAAAGGGCTAATTTTAACTTATGTTAAAAGTACTCAAAGTTGGCATTTCATATTTTTTCTAGGTAGATGTCATCATAAAGAACATACACAAAAATTTTCAGAATTTTTGGAGCTGTATATGAATTACTATGATTTTCTAAAAAAAATAGGATTTAAATCATTTTCTAGAAAAAGAAAAAGGAAAATCAGCACAGTGTCACCGCGCTGACCGACGGCGGCGACGATTTTGACCGGCGATTGCTCGCCGACGACGAGGTCTCTGGCGTCGAGCTTAGGCTCTACGGACTCAGCACAACAAGACAAAGCTCCTGGGCTAGCTAACGCGGCGGCGGGGCGACGGTGGCACCCACACCGGCGGCCATGGCGGCGCGGCGGAGCTCGGGCGCGGCGTTAACGCTCACCGAAGCGATTTCCGACGACGGCGAGGACACAGGCAGATGCAGGACATCGACTCGAACGCGTTGGGCCAGAAGATGGAGCTATACCTGGCTTCTAGCCCAGACGGCTATGCGCGCGGCGGCGCTGGCAAGCCATGCCGCGGCGAGCCACGGTGACCGGCGTCTACGGCGCAAAGGAGGTAAAATTGAGGGCATGGACAGGTGCAGGAGCTCACCACGGGTCTAGTGCGCACGCTAATGAGAGCTCGGAGTGACTGAGTCGAGCTGTGGATGGCGGTGCTGATGGCGGCGGCGACGCTCCGGTGGCAAGGACTGCGTTCCAGCGCTTCCTGTGCACCATTAGTCCAACCAAGAGGCGCATAAGGGGTAGCGAAGCACGAAGAACATGATGAGAGGGTTAAAGGTAAAATATTTTCCACCTTGGCGGCGGTGGACGGCGAGGAAGCTCGTGGTGGCTCGGTTTGAGAAGCCGGCGATGGCGGCCGACGATAGGTCTTGGTGCTGTTCAAGAAAATTATAGAAATACCACTCATTTGAAAATATAAATTACTCCAAAATTTATATAATAAATTGAAAATCTCCAAAAATAGAATTTGTATAACTTTTTAAGCGCTACACTTTTTGTTTAACTGGCATCCTCAAATTCTGTCTAGATTTTGAAATATGAATTCAAATTCAAAAAGGGAATAAAACCCTAGAAACAAACATTTGAAATTACTTTTGATTCTTCAATAAAACTTGAAAATCTATAAAACTATGAAATTCTCAAATTATCAAGCCAAACATTTTTCAAATACAAAGTTTTCCCAAATTATGCATAATTTTTGAATTATGGTTTTAAAATCAAAAGGGGACAAATATTGAAAAACTGTATTTTCAAATTTATTTGAAATTATTTTTGGAAACTTGAAAACTTTGAATACCAACTTTGTAGCTCTTGTCAAGATCTACAAACTATCTTTTTAGAGTATCCCTAAATTCCTTATAGATTTTAAATTACAGAAAAGGGGATAAAACTAGGTTTTGAAATAAAGGGTTTTTAAAACCGAATTCAAACTCGATTTAGTTTCTAATTTAATTGGTTGGTTATTAGTGATCACATACATCATCCAAGGACATTTTTAGGTTAATGACCTAATAGTACCCTTGGTTGACCAAGTTGACTTTCGAAAATCATTTTTATAACATTCCAATTTGAATTTTAATTTGAATTGCAAGACTTGGAAATAAGCTTTAAAATCCAAATTCAACTTCAAATATGAAAATTATTTTTAGGGGTGGACTTAGATTTATACACTATGCTTGGCACTAGTGTAAACACTGTTTACACCTCAAGTACATAGAATATAAACTAAGTATTTGAGATGACATTCGAAAGTAGGGTTTTATTATTTCATGTGACAACACATTTCAGAAATATAATCAACCTATGAAATATAAACTTGTTTTAGTTAATGCACATCAAGATTGACCTAATCATGAATGCTTTGCAGTGCATATGATGACATGGCAAGTTTTAGTTAATATAACACCAGAGGTGTTACAACAGCCATGGCCGCGGATGAAGCCGAGAAGAGCGAGAAACGCTAATGGAGATTGAAGACTGCCGCTGAGAATGTCACCAGTCGAGTTCGCCGGAAGACTGCTGGCTGATGTCACCGTCGGAGAGATAAAATGCTAGGGTTGAATCGAGAGTGAAGGATGGGCCGCGGCGGAGGAAGTGTTTTATGGGCCCATTGATACAGGGTTTTTACTGCGGCGCGCGCAATGTTCGAGGGGACGTTCAGGTGGCTAGGCGGTGGGTAATCATGACTTGGAGAAAATTTCGGTGCATAAAGTATTTTATACTCCAAAATTAGGGGGCATATGTTGACACCGTTTTTCGGCACGTGTCAGTAAGAATCAGAAACTGAGCTAATCGGCAAGGGATTGGTTATTATTTTGTCTTCAGCATTGCTTTTGATGTTGCCGATGAGTGGTTGCCGATGAAGGGTGGATTGGTCTGAGTCGTTGCCGATAAGGCTGAAGAGCTGTTACCGATGAGACTGGCAGGGAGCTAGAGGATTGTTACCGATAAGGTTGAAGAGCTGTTACCGATGAGACTGGCAGGGAGCCAGAGGATTGCTGCCGATGAAGCTGAAGAGATGTTGCCGATGAGACAGGCCGGAGACTAGAAGATTGTTACCGATACCAGAGAGTATGCCGATGGAAAGATAACTTCATCATGACGGAAACAGACAGAGGATCGGCATCATGTGAGCTTATGATTTTCGTAGTGTAGTCTGAGTCCAGTTCCTATACGAGTTTTATTTCTTTCCTTTAGAGATAGAGTTCGTATAAGGAATAAGTTTATTTTTCTATATTTACGCTTTTCATATTCGGTTAGGATTCTTCGAATAGCAGAGTATAAATATGTGCCGAAGGGCACTGTAATGAGGATCCAAGCATCAATAAATAAATCTACTTTTTATCGTAATTTACTTTTACCAGCACTTTACTTTTCGACGACTTCGTCAAGTATTTTCTCTTTTTCAACGAGTTCATTAGAGAATCGACGGGCTGCATCAACTCCATCTTCGGCGACCTCGCGAGTTCCGTGTTCCCGAGCAATCCAAGCTTTGACGTCCGGGCGCATCGCTATCGTCTCGTTCGGTTTTTGTTCAAGTTATCATCCTTGTCGATTAACAGGTCAAATCGACTGGCACGCTTCGGATATCGAATTTGGGTATTAGTCCGGTATGTTTGCAGATAGAACTTTGCATCAACAGAGTGATAACATAACATCAGTAAACAGATTATGATTTTTATTTATTAGTTGTATCCCAAGTTTTTCATGTCAGTACATATCTATATACATTATAGATCTACTATTTTAAAAAATAATAAATAATTGAAATATTATTTTTTAAATGGTTTTTATGTTTCTACATAGCAGGTGGTTTTCACCATGTATTTTCCACGACATATCTCATTGCGTTATTGACCCATGATACTCTCCCTCGATCCTAAATTGTAAGTCATTCTAAAAATTTTAAAGAGTCAAAGCATTTCAAATTTGATCAAATTTATATGATAAGATAATAATAATTAGGATGTCAACTAGGTTTCAATAGGTTCCTCCTTATTTATATTTTTCTGGTATACCTATTTGATATCATAAATCTTTATATTTTTTTCTATAATTTTAGTCAAACTTGAGATACTTTGACTCTCTAAATTTCATATTTTAGAATGGAGGGGTAGTAAAATACGGTTCATCAAGCTAGGTTCTCATGCCTTTATTTAAAAATTCAATTTTGAGAGTTTGCAACATTTGTTCCTGAACTTTGAGTACAAAAGGACACCCCGTACTCGTGTTAGACTTCTGTCCTGCCATTGGTCCTCCTATTATTCCCATCTTGCTCGTCCAAGGGTGGCGAAACAAAAAGGGTATGCCAATCGATATCCAGGAGGGGAGGGGGCACAAAAAAAAGAACGCCAATCAACGAAGCATGCCACCAACGCGCGTATCCACCCGTACACAACTACATACCCAGGAGGCCAGGATCAGATTGAATTAGTTCCCGTGATTGATTCGGTTGACTTGCTCCGAAAACCAAAATCCCAATTTTGTGTTTAGTTAAAAACAAAAACATAAATGGAGGAGTCGGGAGAGGAAAAGATTAATTACGGTACGTGGTCAAGGTAGCGTCGTGCTACACAAGTCAATGATGGATCCGATCCTGTCTTCCTTCCGGTGTGCTGCCTGCCTTTCCCGTTCTACAGTTGTGTATGTATTGTAAAGAGAGAGCCGACTTTCGCAACGAGCCACGACGGCGACGGGACGGGCCGGATTACGGGGCCCTTTTCCCAGCCTACGGCCGTTGTTGATTCCAACGGAACATACCTCAGTCGTGCGTGCATGCAGGTTCGCCGGCGGCGCCGGTCGCCAAGCTCGGCCGCCTGGCTTGCAGACCGCGTCTTCTGGACTTCCGGCTCCGGACAGCTGAAACGTCGCCGTTCGATACACAGTGCTTCCATGCGCTGGACGGCTGGAGCATCAAGACTTGAGGAGGGAACCTTCCTGGAAGCTGCGCGCAGGACATTTCCTGGCTTGCAGGCTCAAGGCAGCGGCGTGCCTGGTTGTGTCAGCAGATCGCTTTCGCAGTCAACTACTCCGGCCGAAGCACAAACTTACGAACACCATCGAGCGCCGAAATGACGTGCGGACCCCGGAACGGTGCGAAACCAAAAGGGCAACATCTAAATGTGAACACAGTGCTCTATAAATATACATCGTCGAGTTGTTGTTGCCGGCACCGGTCGACACAGAGCGTCCGTTTGCTTGCTCTGGCCGGAGCCCGGAGCTGAGCTAGTGTTGGTGCCACCGCAGTCCGTCGTCCTCACGGCTGCGATGGATTGGGAGGATGCTACCAGTGTCACCAAGGACGCCCCGGCGGCAGATCAAGAGCAAGAGCAAGAGCAAGAGCTGGCGCTCGCCCCCGAACCCCGCGCTGGCCGTGGGCAGCCGCTGCGCATCCCCGCGCTCCAGCTGCTGCTTTTCGGAGCAACGTCATCATCGGCGCGGCCGCCGCGCCGGTGCCACTGTCTCGGCTGTTTCTGGCCTTACTGGCGTGGCTCGTCGGCTGCCTGTCGCTCTTCATGCCACGCGGGGCCTGACACCGCGCCAGCCTCGCAGCATGTCACTAGATCCAGTATAGAAAAACTAGTCATACCTACCACTAGCAGCAGTTGCGTTTCTTTCTGTGAGATAAGCTCCCATTTGCAGTATGTAGATGGGTGTTCAGTCGCCGGTTCCTTCAAGGGCTTTGACCTTTGAGAGAGGCTTAATTCTCTGGCTAGTCATTCTAGGAGTACCGTGGAACAGTTAGTTTTCCTGTCAGTTGATCAGCTGCTTTCCATCTTGTTGAAGTTCGAGACGGACAGTATAAACATATGTAGGAGGCTGTTTCATAAGTTTTCCCTCTGTCAGTCAAAGTACACGTGTACTGTTGTACAGTATAAACATCTGCCAGAAGTTACGGAGTCACTAGATTCCATGTTCTACTCGGTTTTTCATTTTACTGGGTGTAAGTCCAGGATTACTGTTATTGCCAGACTTCTGACTATAGAATTGACAAACTGAAAATTGCTCACAGAAGAAAATAACAAAATAGATAGAGTACCTGCTTTGGAATCATTGAAGTACACCGGATTCATTGTATTGTCACGAACAGATATGTCAGACAGGAACAAAAAAAATTGACAGGGGATTCCATGTAGGCATGACGGCAGAGTGAACAATTGACATTTCATACCCAAATAGACAAATTACTCCTCATTATTTATCACTGGGGAGCATAAGCACTTATGCAGAGACCTAGAAATATAATATAGGGCTTCCAGCCTTCAGGCATAAAGCAAGATGAGCAGAGTTGTTAACTTTTAAACGTCCAGCTAGACATTAGTCACTAGAACAAATGTGTCAGATTTAAAAAGAAGCTACAAACAGATAGAATGCAAGTTGGACAAGCGCACCACACTGTTAATAATAAATCACAGTGACATGATCTTGTGGCAGAACTGATCATGCTAAAAGGCCCATGGTCCATCACACATTCTAAACTCTTAATAGTCGCCGTCCTGCAGATGTTTAGAAATAAGAGCATGAGCTGTGCACCTGTTCTAGGATAACACAAACACCCAGCACATTATGCTTCCATGAGTTATGAAGCAGAGCAGTAGCAGATTAGGCAATTCTGATAAATACCAGCAATTCTGGCAGTGATATAATTTTCTATGAGATTCAGCGATCTTATGCAAATGCAACAACAAAGATACTATGCCATAACGAATAAGTATGCTACATACCTCTAATTTTGACTTAGCTTCAGAGTCAAATGTCTTGCACAAAATCTCATAACTTTCTTCAAGTCCTATCTGAGAAGAAAAAATAAAGGCATCCATGTAAATTATGGTAATGATTCGAAGAATTTCTCATGCTTATAATAAGGTAAGTGATACTGTT
Organism: Bothriochloa decipiens; assembly: GCA_023333625.1. Lineage (NCBI taxonomy): Eukaryota > Viridiplantae > Streptophyta > Magnoliopsida > Poales > Poaceae > Bothriochloa > Bothriochloa decipiens. The sequence continues at coordinate 4,772,994 of CM041637.1, forward strand.
GGTTGGAATGTTGAATAATACCTGAGGATCGACTCGAGATGGTGAGGTACTAGATATCACATATCTGAAAGAGTGAAACAATTAGACTCAAAGCAGAGCAGTACCCAAAAGTTAAGCAACCATAAGGTAGACTTCTAGTGTACATACCTCAACTTTGTATAGAAAGCCATCGCTTGAGTGTTAGCTTTCTGAACTGTTAGCATCACAGCTCCCATTTGGTTCTGCATGCTTATATAAATACTTTGGATTGTCATTCTTAATGAGGACAGTGATTGAACTAAAAAGGCAAGAAGTGGAAAGAAAAAAAAAGTGCAATAACAGTTAATTTCAAGAAAAATATTCAGAAGATATGAATAATAAATAGTTAGGATGACGAACAGATCACATTACCTTGCAAGCTAAATGTTCAATCAACTGCATCATAAACTTCCCTAGCCCCTTACCCCGGGCAAAATGCTCCATTTGTAGTTCATACACATAAAGAACAGGCAGCTCCTCTTCCACAACAAATCTATAATGTACAAAACCAAGCAAGCAACTTTCAGTACATGCTGCATGCAGATGTTCCACCTCTGTGTCTTCCTTCATGGATGTTTCACTAATAAAATCATTAGAATATTGCTTCACAAAGATATATCGAGCTTCTGGATCCACCATCTCCCGGCGCTTAATTTTCTCTTCTGAAGGCCATTCTGCTCCATAGGGTTCCTCCATGTTAACCTAAAATTTATCTACTGGCATTACATTCAAAGTGGGGAACATGTAAAAGTAAAATTTGAATATGCTGTACTAACAACAGGATGAAGTGCAATAAACTGCATCTAACCTTAAGAAGATTTTGGATGTACTTCCTCACTGGTAATGTGAGTTGATGACCACATTCAGACTCTAGGTAGACTGAAAGACCTATGTCAGGAAAAATGAGCTTGATGTGGAAGCACTCAGCATCCAAAACAACAGAATACATGAGACTGAAAAGCAATAAGCACTGTGCTGAATTGCTACTGCGAAGGACTAGTTTTGCATTCAATTTTGCTTCCATGACTTGTAGTAAAATTTTGTTTCAAACCATGGAAATCATTAGGTGCTCTGAGTTCAACAGTTCTGTAACTCTTTTTCACGTAGTACAAAGTCAATGTAGGTTACCATTTTTCTGATATTTATGGAAGTCAGAGATTTGAGCTAGATGGTCCTTCACAGCTACAGCTTTCCTTATAAGTTCCTCGGTTGCCTTCTTCCTTTCCAAAATCTACACAAGAGAACAGAATTATCTGTGTGAGCCCCAATATAGGCATGCACCTCCATTAGTTCTGTTTAAAAGCAGATTCAGACACCAAGCAGAAAACAACACCGAAAGATGATTGACAGGAGTTCAGCAGGACAGCGTGTCAACCTGGTTGATGAAGGGTGCGCTAAAGCTGTCCCTACAGCCTACATTTCAAGTAATGAACTATTTGATCTTACTATGCAGCAAATATATCCAGCGTGAGGAGCCCAAGAACTTGCAGCAATTCCCATCTTCTCACTCGACCTTTTGTCGAACACTGAACGAGTGTAGCAAACCTATAAAATCTTGCAAAGGCCCCTCGGTATAACGTAATAAATAAGCATTAGAAACCTATGAGAGCTATTCTCTACTATCCATAAGCATTACTATTAGATTTTCTGTGGCCATAGTAGCCACAACTATGCATCGATCAATGGGGTGAAGAAAGACCAGGAAGTCGACAAGCAGGGCATAGGAGCTGAGCAATGGCAACCCAATCGAGAGGAGAGACGGACCTCTTTCCTACTTGGCTTCTTCTCTGCTCCACTGCAGAGCCTGGGCCTCTCATTCTCCGCCGTCGCCATGACCGCTTCCCCGTCGTCTTCAAGCAGGCAGGCGGCAGTGTGTTTGATTTGAAGGTTGTGACGGGACGGGATGGGGTTCAGAGTCACAGAGGTATGGATTCGTCCAAATGAGAATATGCTCACCAAGATGCGGGACGGATCGATCCTCCCAAATCAAGCGGACAGGAGTGTCCCACTTCATCCCTCGGTTAAATTTAAAAAAAAATAGTCCAATGACAAGATGGTCCAGTGGGACGCTACCCACCAGACTTTAAATTCTGATGCTCGCATCTTTTTCTGGGATTTTTCTAATATTTATCGGCATTATGCTTGGTAACCGACGTTTCTGTCGACGACAAGCCGCCAGCAGTGACTTTGAGGATTTTCAGATCTGTCGGGTGCTCAGATCTTTGGAGGTTTCGCACCTGTCCAACGCACTCCTACGTCGGCAGCGGCTCGATAAAGGACTTGGAAGGACCGGGTCTATACGGAACCTAATGGATAGTAATAATAAAAAAGTAATTATAATTATTTAATTAACTGGATAGACGGTTTTAAGATACAGGCAATTTTGAGAAAGAATAGTATTGGTGCGGTTTCCTTAAATTAGGTCAATTTTATTAGAGAATTTCATAGTATTGTTTTAAGATTGTCACGTTATACATAAAACAAAAGGTAGATGAAATCCTTATTTTCAATGAAGAGTTTGGTTTGTTTCAGGGCTATTGAATTACACGACTCAGAGAGTTGGTGTTTGTGCCACTTCATTCCCATAAAACTCACTTCTTTTCTATCTTTTTAAAAACCTTGCTACATCATCATCTTTTCTATCTTTTTAAAACTTTGCTGCATCATCGAAGACGTTATGTGATAGCTCATAACTCTAATAATGATAATGAAACTCCCATTAAAATTGGCTTTACAGGTAAATAAATAGAATGGAACTGTGTATTGGAGGGAGGTGTTTCATTCATAAATTCAACTCTCCTAATGACACAGAACCGACGAGAACATCAATGAAGGCTCCATTGGAAATATGCCAAGTACTCACGACTCCGCAGCATCTTCAAAGGTTAAGGCCTCGAGCAACTGTTTTTATCTAGAATAGTGATATTTTTATAAATACAAACCCCATTATGGGGGAACAGAGAGAATGCTCCCCACTTTCTCTATAAAAGGAGAGTAGCACACAGTGCCCTCTACTTTTCTTGCTCTTTCACTCCCCATCTTTGTTGGTCAAACCAATACGAGGCCTCCAATGCGCACACACGTTACTAATATAGTAACATATAATTTATAAATGTCACACTCCTAATACAATATAATACGGTATAATTTAATTAGGAATATTTATGTGCATATTTAGATTAGGTAACCAATGTCTCACCTAAAATGTAATAGCATACGGAGTATTTACCTTAGCTTTGGCAAGTACAAGAAGAGGTAGTCTTTGATTTCTGTGCTTGTTTTCTTTAGACTCTCAGCGAGACTGGTCAACTAAGACAAAAAATATAAATTATTAGTTGTAGATCATTGTACTATTAAAACTAAAGGCATCCTCAATTGTAACTTTCGAATAGCTAACTAGATGGAACTTAGAAACGATAAAATACAAATAGAGTTTTATGAGTTGTGAACTAGAACATCATGCGACTATTTGAGAGTAACTAGATATTTGATCTATCTCCTTGATAGCCAATAGAATTTCTCATAGATAGTTATTTATAACCATTGGAGACGTTTTAATAGATACCGATTGTACTATTCAAACTAGATAAACTCAGAATGAACTATATTAATTGTGTATAAATATTAGAGTATAAATATTGGAATATGTACCTTGGGAGTGGAACTTCGCCTATGTTGATTGGAAGACTTTCTTGAGTTATTTCAACATAGCCGGTCCCAAGCCCGGATAAAGGAGGAGGGTGTGTTAGGTGCGGCTAGCCAACATTTCAAAACCAGCCACTCTCATGGATATGAAACCCACAAGAGATTCATTGGGGCGTAACCCTCTTAGCGACGCGCTACATCGAAACCCGGGTGTAGTGTCAAATGTGCAAGGGCCGGGTCGTCATCTCCTTAGTGGCGCGTCGTATCGTGATCCGGGTACGATAATAAATGAGTAAGGGTCGGGTCGTTGCAACCTTTGTGACGCGCTACATCTGCGTCCGGGTGTAGTGAAAAATGAGCAAGGGTCTCTACACTTCTCTCGACGGGTGCGAAGGGTAAGTAAGCTAGCCGAGCCAACTAGGATTCGTCTAGGTAGCTGGAATGTAGGGTCCCTAACAGGTAAGTTAAGAGAGCTAGTCGATACAGCAATTAGGAGGCGTGTAAATATTCTATGCGTTCAGGAGACTAAATAGAAGGGCCAGAAGACGAAGGAGGTGGGGGATACTGGCTACAAACTTTGGTACACGGGGACAACATCGGGTAGGAATGGTGTAGGCATCTTGATCGATAGGAGCCTTAAGGATGGAGTAGTTGAGGTGCGGAGGCAAGACGACCGGATTATCCTAGTCCGGTTGGTAGTTGGAGATTTGGCTCTGAATGTGATCAGTGTCTATGCCCCATAGGTAGGTCTTTGCGAGAGCACCAAGAGACAGTTTTGGGAAGATCTCGATAGCATGGTTAGTACTGTGCCTATCAGCGAGAAACTCTTCATAGGAGGAGACCTCAACGGCCATGTGGGTGCGACTAATGTAGGTTTCGAGCGGGTGCATGGGGGTTTCGGGTATGGTAGTAGAAATCAAGAGGGGGAGGATGTTTTGAACTTCGCGTTGGCCTATGATTTGTTGATAGCGAACACCGTCTTTAAGAAGAGAGAATCCCATCTAGTGACCTTTCGTAGCGGACAACACCTGAGTCAGATCGACTTTATCCTTGCAAGGAGGGGGGATAGACGTGCTTGCTTAGATTGTAAGGTGTTACCTGGGGAGTGTGTTGTCCCTCAACACAAGCTTGTGGTGGCGGATTTTCGCTTTCGGGTACGTGTCCATCGGGACAATCGGGCCAAGATTGCGAGAACAAAATGATGAAAGCTTAGAAGGGAAGCAGCGTAAATATTTAAGGAGAGGATGCTAGATGAGGGGCCGTGGGAAGAAGGAGAAGATGCAGATGACATGTGGCTAAAGATGGCAACATGTGTTCGGAAGGTGGCTTCGGATGTGTTTGGAGTAAGTAGGGGAGGCAAACGGGAAGCGAAAGACACCTGGTGGTGGAATGACGAGGTGCAAAGAGCTATTAGGGAGAAGGAGTGGTTCAAGCGCCTCCATCATGACAAGAGTGCAGCCAACATTGAGGGCTATAAAATAGCGAAGAGGGCTGCAAAACGAGTGGTGAGTGTAGCAAAAGGTCATGCGTATGATGACTTTTATCAGCGACTAGGCACGAAGAAAGGGGAGAAGGACATTTATAGGATGGCTAGGATCCGCGAGAGGAAGACGAGGGACAATCAAATGCATCAAGGATGGGATGGATCAACTTTTGGTGAGGGATGAGGAGATCAAAGACAGGTGGAGAGAGTACTTTGACAAGTTGTTTAATGGGGAGAATGAGGGTCCTACCTTAGAGTTGGATCACTCATTTGACGATACCAACAGACGTTTCGTGAGGAGATTTCAGGAGGTAGAGATCGGGGATGCTTTGAAGAGGATGAAGGGAGGTAAAGTGATGGGCCCTGACAGTATCCCCATTGAGATGTGGAGATGCCTAGGTGCCAGAGCGATAGTATGGTTAACTAAGCTTTTTAACTTTATTTTCTAGTCAAACAAGATGCCTGAAGAATGGAGGAGAAGTATATTAGTACCAATCTTCAAGAACAAGGGAGATGTTCAAAGTTGTACTAATTACTGTGGGATTAAGTTGATGAGCCATACGATGAAGTTCTAGGAGAGGGTTATCGAGCATCGCCTAAGAAGAGTGACAAGTGTGACCTAAAAACAATTTGGATTTATGCCTGGTAGGTCGACCATGGAGGCAATTTTCTTATTACGACAGTTGATGGAGAGGTATAGGGAGCAGAAGAAGGACTTGCACATGGTCTTTATTGACCTCGAGAAGGCATATGACAAAGTATCGAGAAATGTCATGTGGCGGGCCTTGGAAAAGCACAAAGTCCTAACTAAGTATATCACCCTCATCAAGGATATGTACAGGGATGTGGTGACGTGTGTCCGAACATGTGATGATGACACCAGTGACTTTTTAATTAAAATAGGACTACATCAAGGGTCGGTATTGAGCCCTTATTTATTTGCTTTGGTGATGGATGAGGTCACAAGGGACATACAAGGTGATATCCCTTGGTGTATGCTCTTTGCTGATGATGTGGTGCTAGTGGATGAGACTAAGGCAGGGGTTAATAGAAAGTTAGAACAATGGAGGCACACGTTAGAGTCGAAAGGGTTTAGACTTAGTAGGACCAAGACCGAGTACATGAGGTGCGATTTCAGCGCGACTAGGAATGAGGAGGAAGACGTTAGCCTCGATGGGCAAGTGGTGGCCAAGAAGGATACTTTTCGGTATTTAGGATCGATGCTACAAAAGGATGGTGACATTGATGAAGATGTTAGGCATAGAATTTCAGCCGGTTAGTTGAAATGGCGTCAAGCTTCAGGCGTCCTCTGTGACAGAAGGGTGCCTCAGAAGTTAAAAGGTAAGTTTTATAGGACAGCGATTCGTCCGGCGATGTTATATGGTGCTGAATGTTGGCCTACAAAAAGGCGACATATCCAGCAATTGAGTATAGCAGAGATGCGCATGTTACGATGGTGTTGTGGGCACACAAGGAGAGATAGAGTCCGGAACGACGATATTCGGGATAGGGTTGGGGTGGCACCAATTGAGGAAAAATTGATTCAACACCGATTGAGATGGTTTGGCCATGTCCAACGGAGGCCTCCTGAGGCAACGGTGCATAGTGGGGTTCTAAAACGGGTCGATAATGTAAAGAGAGGTAGAGGTCGACCTAAACTAACTTGGAACGAGTCGGTTAAGAGAGACCTTAAGGAGTGGAATATCCCTAAGGATTTAGCTATGGATAGGAGCGCTTGGAGACTAGCAATTAACGTGCCTGAACCGTAATTTTTTTTCTTGTACCATTTATATATTCTTTATTTTCATGCCTTTTTTAGGTTTTATCTCTAGCCTACCCCAACTTGTTTGGGACAAAAGGCTATGTTGTTGTTGTTATGTACCTTGGGAGTGGAATTACCAGATCTATGATCTCATTGAGGTGTCAAAGCGATCAAGGAGACACTGACAGCTCACTACTTGAGCAAACTGCCTGAACGACAAAAGGTGGTCACTGAAGTAACAACGAGGAACATCCATCTTGGGACGTGGTATGAACAAAGAAGGTAATCAAAGTAACGACGAGAACGTCAGTCCTACCTAGGACATGGTATGCAATGAGGTCTAGTACTTGTGGTTTGTGAGCAAAGAAGAAGGGTTCTGCATAGATAGTAATCATCTCATCACGTGATGCTCCATCTAGTGTAGGGACCACCGAGTTTTTAGCATAACGCACAACACATTTTTCTAGGTATTTCTTTAGTTGAGCCCACATTCTCTCTTACGCCATTAATTCCATGAGCTCACGGACAAACTCTCTAGAGATTAGACTGTCCTTAAATCTGCCAAGATATGCATCAGTTGGATAGGAGTTGAGTCCACATTCTTGGTGCATCACTGCTTGATGTGATTTTTTGGAACTTTTGTGCAAATTGATTCATCCAGAGTGCTTCAACCTGAGACACCGTGGAGTCGACGTGTGTGGATTTGTAAGGTATATTTGTACCCCATATGAGCAAGTTTGAGTGTGCTTATGAGATTTCCTCTTATATTTTTCCACCCTCATTGGGGGACCATTGGTAAGGAGTAAAAACTTTTTGGTGGTTATATGTTGGTAAATCGTAGTCCATGGATCTAGTTGGTGTAGGTTCTTGAATTTCAATATTATTGATTATCCCCGAGTCAATATGCACTTCAATTTCAGTAGTACATAATGTTGTGCCAGTGGGTTCTTTTGATTTATCTGTCCCAAACCCTTGTTGATGAACAAGCTAAATGTATTGCTTACGGTTCTATAGCTTTACGTGGTTAAATTGAGAAAAGGCTAGTTTTACATGGTTAAATTCAGAAAAGGCTAGAATGTCAGAAGTCTGAACCTTTGTTTGGTTATGTTTTAACACAACTGATGACCTTGTTACCTTATTTTCAGTCGTTTGTTGTTTCTAATGTTTTATATATTTTGAGCCTTTCTTTTTCTATAGCCATTGTTAGCTTCATTTACATTATACTATTGTCTGTTCGAGCAGCGTGCCATGGTCCCCGTCACCGAGTGGCATGTCGTAGCTAATGGTGGAATCTGGGCAAAAGCCTTTGTCCGGCTTTGCTCCAGTCCGCAATGATGGTGCTCATAGTGTCATGACCTCCCTGGAGGCTTTGCTGAAGATTCTGCTACTGATACCTGCGAGAGAAAGCCCCCTGCTACCGGCGACCATCCATGTCCGGTTACTTTGAGCTTTGTTTGTATCCCTTCCTTTCTTGGTGTGGGTCTTCCCCTGCTCCTTGCCCTCTCTTGGGTAAAACTGGCCGGGTCGCTAGTCGTTGGCGCTGCTTCGACGAGTGTCTTCTTCTGGCACCTCTACTTCATCGACGCTTTTCTTGTTGATGGCATAAATCAAATGCCGGGTGAAGACTCCACTGTTGCCACCATTCCCCTCCACGGCTTCCTCCCCATGGGCGGCGCTGAATGGTGGAACATGGGCCCGGATGTGCTATAGGTGGCTACATCATTCCCAAGGAGGTTGTCGTGTTCGTTGATCCTGCGCTGCGAGTTAGTCACCGCTCTTGGCTGAGTGGTGCCGGGCACAAAGACTGGGCTTGCATGTTTGTCACTGCCCTTAGCTGAGTGGTGCCTAGCACAACAGCTGGGCTTGCAAGTTCGTCACTGCTCTTAACTGAGTGGTGACGAGCACAAGGGCCATGTTGAAATGACAAGTATGTTGCTCGTGGGTAGCGCAAGTTGACGATCGATCGACGTCTTTTGGCTTCGTCTAGGATTACCTTTGCTATTGTAATCTCTCTCTCTCTCCCTCCTTCATGTACTCTTTCGACCTTCGTGGGCCAAACCCTGTACTAGGTGCCTTGCACCCCCTTCCACCCACCGGCTTGCCGGCATCTGTGAAAATAAAAAGTAGGTGAGGATCGATTGATCCTCCCCAAATTGACATCGAAAAAAAAGAACTCAAAGCCATAGTGTGCAGGCTTGCTATTTTTTTTGTTAGTTGTTAATATTACTTTTTAGCTTCTCCTGCATTCCAGTTGTGTTGTTTCCTTGCTGACTGAATCTCAATCTTTTTAGTTCATCAGCATGAAGATGACAAAGTTTTAGATGTAACCAAAGGTAGACCGGAAAAGATTATGGCTGCAACTTCCTGGTCACATGAGAAGGATGATAATGAGACCTAGTTCTAGAGTATATTATTAAAATGGAAGCAAGGGATACCTTTGAATCTTTTCCTCCACACCATCCCGTGCTTACGTTACATGTTTCCATTATCACCGATTGAGATGCTTATTCTTTGTTCGTCTGTACTATTTTGCATTGCACTATTTTTTTAATGGAACGTCCTAAGAATATAGACCTTGTTTAGATATCAAAGTTGGTGCATCAACTTTGCATAGTAAATTCTGTTAAACACTGTAGTAATTTTATTTTTATTTGATAATAATTATCTAAATATTGATTAATTAGGTTTAAAATGTTCATCTCGCAAAATATAATAAAACTGTGTAATTAGTTTTTTATTTCATCTATATTTAGTATTCTATATATGTGCCGGCATTTTGATGTGACGAGAAATTTTCTTTTTACATAGTAAAATTTAGAGGTGAAATCTAGAATCTAAACAAGGGCATAGTATAACTATGATAAGCAATAGGAGAAGCCAATACAGACATGAATCTTAATAGTGTGAAACCAGCCAGGGCCCGACCGTACGGATTTGTCCCCGTTTCCAGTTGCTCAAACAGACGCTGACTGCGAACTGCTGTACCGTTTCCAGTTGCTCAACCAGTCGCTGACTGCGAACTGCTGTTTCATGCTGTGCTGAGTTTAACAGCAAAACCGACAAACTTAAATGCAGACTACACATAAAAACTATCTTGAAACATTTATGTATTATAAGGCCTTGTTTAGATTGCTAAATTTTTTCACTCTCTCTATCATATTAATTTTTAGACTCATGCGTGGAGCATTAAATGTAGGTAAAAAATAACTAATTACACAGTTTAGTTTGAAATCATAAGATGAATCTTTTAAACCTAGTTGGTCTACGATTGGACAATATTTATCAAATAAGACAAAAGAGTTACTATTTATCAGGTTAAAAAATTTTAGCGAAATAGTCATCTTCGTCCTCAAACTATCGGGCCAGGCTCGCTTTGGTCCCTCAACTATCAAAAGGTCCAAATTGGTCCCTAAACTATCTATTTTAGATCAATTTTGTCCATCGGTGTAAGTTAATGGCCACGTGTGTCCGAGTGCATGCGCTCTTTTCGTATAAAGCAATCACCCAGGTTGACGGCATCGAGTCCTTCGTTTCATCCCTGTCTTCATCGTAACATCCTGGTGATAAGAAATATGACATTTTTGTATTAGTATGTTGAAAAATACTAACCTCTGGCCAACACTAAAAACTGACACTCAAAAAACAACACCACCTCCCAACTTATTGACAACCAAATATAAAAGTAAAGGAACCACATTTTTTATTTATATATTTTTATTATAATTATAAACCATTTAATAAGCAATAAGCAAGATAAATTAAAAGATCAAGCATATGATATCCAATGACCACAATATTTTTACTGCAACACACACATAGCACAAGAAACATATCATAAAAATTTTAAGTCAAAAGGAGTCACATAGCATGAGATATGAATTTCCTTCTCTTTAAACATTAAATAAAGGCATAAAACATAGCTAATTATTTTTCTATAAAACATGGCATGTTTCATATTTTTAATAAAAGCTAGGCATTATAAGGAACATAATAAAATTTGGTTCACCAAAAACGGAGTTACGAAACTCCAGATATGAATTTTTGAAGTTTATGAAAAACTGCTACAAACAGGTCCTCGGGGCACTATTCACCTGAGTCTATAGCTGTGCAGTTAGGACCCTGGCTTTAGTTAAAACGACAGCGACACGGCATCAGAACGGACCACGGCATCAAAACGGACCACGGCATCAGAACGGACCAGCAAAACGGGCCAACAAAACGGACCAGCAACATCGGACCAGCAAAATCGGACCAGCAACTCGCGCGAGTTTTGTTCACCGAAATTACAGAACTGCCACTCATTGAAAATTATAAATTACTCCCAAAAATATATAGAAACTTAAAAATCTCCAAAAATAAAGTTTGCATAACTTTTCAAGAGCTACACTTTTTATTTAAGAAACATTTTTAAATTCTGCCTAGATTTTGAAATATGAATTCAAATTTAAAAAGAATG
>CM041637.1:4787199-4874356 GCA_023333625.1 Bothriochloa decipiens
TTTTTTTAGGAAAAAAAGAGATGGAGAAACACAATCAGTTCCAGCAAAAAGTTTAATGATCTCCAATTATAATTGAAATACAGGCATATATGCCTGCTGGTGAAAAAAAATCTCCAATATAATTACAAGAAAGCGGCTCATTAAACCTGGTAGGCTGGACTGCTTGCCCAAGTGGAATTTGCATCTTCCCGGTTGTCCCTATCAATAACAGAAACAATCAGCATTCAGCAACCAACAGTAATAGAGGCTATTGCCAAAATTTAAACGAGATGATTTATGTTCTTAAGATGATTTATTCATGCATCAAACATTAATTTGTATTTGTATTGTGTAAAAAGACATACAGACCTGTGAGGACTCAATGGCAACCAGGCTCGACTAGGCATAGGAGCTCTCATTACATCTCGAACTGGGGTCGCTGTAGAAATAATATAATATGGTTACCAGAAAAATAACCGAAGAAATACATGATCCAACAAAATGGCAGCAACTACACATATACGTCATTTTATCCTGTAGTGTAGGTTGAAAATGGAACCAAAATACAAGAGTGCTTAATGGTATCAGTTCAAGTGCTAGGCAATAAACAAAAGTGGTTGCCTCCATAGAGATCAAATAACACAAATACTCAAATCCTCTTCAAGTAATCAAAGGTGCAGTTTTACGGTACTTCCATATCAAACTAAGGATCATACCGTCCAGCTTTCCTTTTCCTAACTTTTTAGGGAACACAATACATGTAGAAGCCCAGAAAGGTAACTCTTGCATAATATGGTTAATGCTAAGAAAAGATGAAATTAACAGTCAAAGCAAATCCCGTGGATCATAATGTTCATTCCCAAAATGCCAAATGTTTACTAAGTAAATTTTAGTAATCTAATCTTAAACGAAGCATAATAAAGCATGTAATACACACCTCCAGGATCCCGCTTCGGAGTCTGAATAGCATGTAGTGGCGTTCGGGATGGATGCACAGGTGTTTCAGCACTCCTTGAATAACAAGTTTCACTGCTTATGCAACTCATCAGCAAATGAAACTAAACAGGTCAACAAAATATAGAAATATATGGATGATGAGCAAAAATTGAAAACATACCGAAATGGTGTTGCAACAGCAGCTGTATCACCGATATCCTCCCTCTTAACTATATACCCGCACAATAAATATTAGAACTAAACATAAGAGAAACAAATACACTTGCAAAAGACTTACCTGTGACAATTTTCATCAGTGAGTCAAGCTCTACACGCACAAGCACACCAGTTACTTCTTTAACACGGCCACGATATCCCTTATATGGCCCAGATCTAATTTTGATACATCTGTTCACCAGGGTATCATGCCCTCTGCCACCACTGCCTCTCCCTCCAAACCTTCCACCGGCTGAATAACATAGAAGGCATGCATTATTGTATAACACAAGGGAACTGACTCGATTTGCTATTCACAACTAAAGAGGCTACTGGAACCTATAACAGCAGATTTTTTTTTTCAACTTAAATACATTCGTACAGTTCATGTGAGGTCCTCTTGGGGGCAGCCTCCCTGGAGACTGCAAAATCCTTGCTTGAGAGCCAAAAGCGTGAAAATGTGGATCTGTTTTATCCATGTCCTTCATATGATAGCAAAAAGGTATTATCAGACACGGTATTCTAAATTCTAAAGTACATTAATAATACTCTTGCAGGTCATAAATACTTGACATATTTTGAATAAAAACATACTTGACATATTTAACATTTTCACGGTTTTTCAATGTGTATCTTTGGCCACTAATTTCATCAAGAATACATTCTTAAAATCCTTCAAATATGGGAGAATAAGAGATTTTCCAAGTATTTTGTATATGAACATATACTTTTTTTGAATGCATACATGTTTTCAAACTAAATAATGTAATAGTTATTGATGTTTGCAGTTTTGAAGGATTGAACTACTCTATATTAGCACATACATTCTCACGGTGGCTGCCAGTTGACCCCCCAACAAGGATACATGATTGTGCTTTTGCACAGATAAATCCTGAATGCTCAAGGTAGTGGCGATCATAGATAAAAAGTATGCCTCTGTGTATATGTTCCACAGGACCTTGCTTTCCCTGTCAAGAAAAAAAATCAATACATAAAATATACTCAAAACGATCATATCTTCTGATACAAACTGAAACGTACAAGATCATGTGAAGTTAGACACACCTTACATGCTCCTTCAGCAACCCTCACAACATCCTTAGTTGACACAACGTTATTGTACCGATCTTTTGCCGATGTGTGTCGATCAATCTTACATTTTATTTCTCCCAGCTTTACAAGGACCAATTCAGGTTTATCAGGCACACCTTTCAGAACCTAGTTATATATTAAGGTCGATATATTAGTACATAAATCATCAAATCCATGAAACAAGATAGATACAATCTGCTTACCTGAAATGCTTCACTCTCCACCCGTATAATAATCCCAAAAGATGAATTGCTGAAAAGTTGAGAGGAATGAGTTAGTTCATATCCATTCCGAAGACAGTTTTACCAGATTGTTTTTCAGTAGAAATGATTTCTTTCCTTAACTACTATATTGTATATATATACACGAGATAACGGTGGTTCACTTTAAAATGGTGGAACAATAATGGTTCACTAAAAAAATAACTTACTTAAGAAGAACAAGGTCGTGCAATTCATAATCACCAATCCTGGTAACCCCTGTGGTAACCTCAGAACTCTCCACAACATGGTCTGCAAACACACGGATCTATAATCACAGAGGCAGTAAAATGTCAAAGCACAACCCCCAAAAAACGTGTTCGCTAAGCAGATATTAACAAATCAGAAAAGCAAAAATATCTCACATGTTCTTTGGTAGTGTCCGATAAAATGATCAAAACATGCCCTTCCACTTTAACAACCATGCCTGTCGCACCCTCTTGAACTCCAGATATGACTTTTATATGGTCTCCAGGATTGAAATATTTACAGAGATCCGTCTCACTGAAGGCAAGTGTTCTCTGTGATTATGAAGGAAAGTATCCTATGTAAATATTGATCAAATATTGAAACTAAATCATCCTAAAAACAGTAATTCAGTCTGCAAGTAACTACCGGAAGCCCAGCTAGTTTTGGTTGAATGTGCACGGTACTATCCTCCACCTTCTCAACAGAGCCTTTCAAGTCCTTGAGGTCACCCTTAATAACAACTACAGCGTCACCTTTCATGAAGTGGCCCTTTTTTCTGTTTGTAAACAGAGTGGACAAGCTAGCCACATCCTCATTGAGGTCATCACCAGGTTTTTTGAATTTCTCTAATTCATCAAATGATGGCTTAATATTTTGCGTGCTGATTGATTTTATAGAGAATGTTTTGTGCAAGAAACCATCTTTGAACATAAAACCCCCAACAACATCAAAGTATTCCCCAGAATCTCTATTCCTCCTCCGCTCAACACGGATTTGCAACTCCCTGTTCCATTCAGGTTAGCAAATAACAGCAAAAGCCAATAAATACAAATACAAAATATACAAAATAGTATTACAATGATAACAGGGATGAAAAGCACCTCGCCTCATCGACACTAAAGAACCTTGGTGGTGGAATGAATGACTTCTTCGGGACCTCTTGCCCAGCCTGAAAAGACAAGAATATTCATTCATTAAGCAAAGTGATTCATTGAGCAAGCACCAGAAGGAGCATGGCAAAGAAATGGCACAACTTTTTTCCCCATACGATGGGATATAGAAAACTTCCTCTAGATATCCTCAGGAACATATTGAATACCATTGCAAGAAAACTAATAAGAATCTCACAAGAAAGGAAACCCTGAGATCATGTGTTAAAATAACATAATAATCATGTGAAACCTATAAAAAGTTACCCAGTTCACAGAAGATGCAACACCATATATTTTTACGTAATTGATGACCAATAAACTCAGATATATTGCTAGTAAGAATAAGCTTACCAGTTTATTTGCCAGCACTTGTAAATCAATTTTAGGAATGAGCTTAACAGTAACCTTTCGACGTACATTGTCAACATCAACAACCTAAAGGTAGTCAAAAACAAAATACAGAGAAAGCCTGTTAGGACAGGAAGTAGCTCCTTCGCTTGTAAACCCCTTTAAACATGAATTTCTTATTAATACTTTATGCATTGCTCTCGCGTGTATGCTAAGGGACAGGAGGCAGCAAAGATCATCCTTTATACCTTAGCAAGATCACCTTTATACACACCAAGCTTCATCCGAACCCACGAGTCCCTTGGAAGGTCAACAGATTTGCTCTCAATAGAAAGGACATCAGCCATTTCTCTTATAGGAACTAAAATTGGTTTTGTTGAAGCAAAAATGTTCCGCAAACCTTTGCAAGCCTGAAATTAAGTTCACTTAAAACACTGTACCAAAATGAATAAAAATGTCAAGTGAAGCACCACTTACCTCTTTGACATGGGCTTCTTTCTCTGCTTCAATGTAAATGAAATTCTTAAGGTGTTCTAGTGCAACAACAGATTTTATATGGAGATCTGGTCTATCAATGAACTTTTGCATTAGACAAACCGCTGTTTCCCGCTCATGTCCGATCTGAAGTCATAATTAGATATTAGTGATGTTCAAATGTACAAAGGATAAATAGTGGAGCAGATCTTATTCATCTAGAACTTAACCTACCGCACATTTCACCATCCAAAGCTTTGGATCCTTCACTGAGGGTAAGAGAGCCTGCTGTTCAACCTCAATAACATCCTCGTCATAATCCAAATGGGATGATCCTTTATATCTGTTTTCTAGTTGCCTCAGAATCTCTTGCACATGCTCATCTTCTTCCACCACAGAGCGGGAATGAGGAATAGACCTCCTTACCACATCATTATGGCGAATTTCAACCCCAGGATCAGTATCGTCAATAAAGCCTGATAAAAGGAAAAAAAGTGCACAAATTATGGCACGACACAGATGTTTCGTTGCCAATGCTTCTCTCTAATGATGACTCGACACAAAAGTAGCCATGGTAAACTGCATCCTGGTTCTATTTAACCACAGGAATGTCACTGCAATTCAGCAATCAATTAATTAAGTATAACATTCACATTGTCTAACTGAGGAATTGAGCGCTATGCGTTGGAAACACAAGAATGACAAAAGCAACAACATAGTTAACCGATACAACTAATGTAGAAATCCTATATTTTCTTGGAAAACAATTCTCTCCAAACTGGCATACAGTTAACTGGGTGTACAAGGCCTCGTATTTCAGGGGTAGGTGTAAACATAATGCTGACAATTGATAAGATTTATGGAGCAGGCTTCCTTCGAGAAGATCTC
This sequence comes from Bothriochloa decipiens, assembly GCA_023333625.1. Lineage (NCBI taxonomy): Eukaryota > Viridiplantae > Streptophyta > Magnoliopsida > Poales > Poaceae > Bothriochloa > Bothriochloa decipiens. Next base: position 4,792,514 of record CM041637.1, read on the forward strand.
GAAATCAATATGAAATCCCCGAAATAAATGAAGTTCGGCTCTAAACTTTGAGGGTTGCAAAAGCTCTGCATAAACCATCACTATGTAATGCGACTAAACCAACACAAACTCGTTAAAAACATAGCTGAGGGGTCTTATATAAACACAGAATCAAAACCATAAACTGAAAAGTAAATTATATTCTGCATTTTTTTCCTGATAACTCCAAAATGGAATTAATGTCCACATTATTATTAGTCCAGAGTTGCATTTGTCAGCTATGGGACAATGCACGCAAAATGAAAGCAATCGGTGCAAAATTGGCCAATTTCACGGTAAATTCAGCAGATTAGGATAACCCAGCGATTCTACACGAGGTTGGAAGTTGGAACCGAAACCCGATCGATAGGGCACAATCAGCGACTCACCGGGCTCGACATCCGAATTATCGTCCTCGATGTCGTCGTCGTCGTCGACCTGGGCCATGTCGTCGATCAGGATCGACGACCGCCTCCTCTTGGAGGCACGCCCACGGCCGCCGCCGCCGCCGTGATCGTCGTCATCGTCGTCGTCATCAATGTCCTCGTCCGCGTCCTCGTCCTCGCTGGCCGCGTCGTCGATGAAGCTCTCCACGCCGCGCGACCGCTTCCCGCGGCCCCCGGCTCGCGATCTCTTCCCGCCCCTCTCCTCCTCCTCCTCTACCTCTTCCATGTCGTCGACGTCCTCCTCCTCCTCCTCGCGGCTGCGGCGAGGCATTTTGGCGGCGGCGGTACTAGGGTTTCGAGCCCTCCTTGCTGATCGACAAAATTCGGCGGCGTGGCTTGGGCGCGGTTAGAGAACCCTCGACTCGTCGAGAGCTTGTGTCGCAGTTGCAGCGTCGGCTAAGTTGGGTGCGCGGACGAACTGGGCGGAGCCAGAGCAGTGCTAAAATTGATGGAAAGGGGTATTTAAGGGCTTGTAAGCCAGGAACCGACTTCTAAGGGCACCGTAGTGGTACAGTAATGGGCTGTGTTTTGTCCAGTAATGGGCCAGCGTGATTCCTTTGGACCTGCCTCGGCCGTAGCAGGAAACGGATTGGACTCCGACCCGACTCTGACTAGCAATGACTAGTAATGACGTAGACGACGGCCCATCGGTCCAGCAAGGCCTCGCTCCAGCCCGATACGGCCGTGTCGGCATACTCCGATGGCGTACTTAAAAATAAATAACCGATTATATAATTTCATTATAAATTATAAGATGAATCTTTCAAATCTAGTTAGATCATGATTGAGCAATAATTATCACAAACAAACGAAAGTGCTACGACGGCATAGATTGTAAAAACTTGCAATCTAAGGCCTAGCTTCTCATCAATTCTACTACTTCCTCGGAGCATATTGCCTTGCCAATAATTAAATTTCACCTATAAAACCACAATTCTGTTTGAAAAAAACTTTCAACCTAAACAAGGCCCGTCTTCTCGTCAATCCTACTGCTTCCTCGGAGCAGAGTGCCTTGCCAATAATTAAATTTCGCCTGCAAAGCCGCAATTCCGTTTCCCGTCGCTCGCGCTCGGCTCGACGCACGAGGCGTCACGCGCACGCCGTTCGTTTTCTTGCGCGTCCCCCATGGTATTCCGCGCTTCCGTGCATCTATCCGAACACCGCACACCTCACGCGCTCGTGCCGAAACGCCATCTCGAAGGCCCGATCCCTCGGCACACGTCAGGACTTGAGAACCTGCACACCAAGGACTCCAGCACAACGACGCAGACGATCCCAGCCTGATCACACAAGTCTCTCTCGCATGACATCTCTAGCTCCTTCTACTGGCGCGTCGTCCCACGGACTCTGAGCCCACGCGTCAGGGAGAAACCGGCAGCGCTCGCTAGATGCTCCCTTTGCTTGGACGCGCGGCAAGCAGAAGTGCCAAAGTAGATGACGACAGCCACCGGAGGCGCATCACGCTGCCTTGTGGGGCAAGCACACACAAAACCGCCGCTGGGCCCCACCGGCCGTAACGCGGTGCCGGTGCGTCGACATTTGTGCCCGTCAGCTATCGTCCCGCGCCGAACGCACCTGCCACCGCGTTAAACAAGCAAAGCGCGGAACGCCTGACGCGTGGGGTCCATGGAAGCATCGCCCCCACATGTCATGGGCAACTAAATATCCGAACTGTCTCGGGTCGTCGGGCGCACGAAGTTTACCCAAAGCAAAAGGGTAGGCTGCCACGGCCCGCATCCCCGCGCCCGCCGCGCTGGTTGGTTGGCTGCCTGCTTTCTGCCGCGGGGGGCGCCTCGCCTCGCGGCGATCCGGTCACCGCCCTCCTCCCTGCCGCGGGCGGAGCTCCAGACCGCGTGGCAGCCGCGCGGCGCCCGCGGCGGCGGCGGTGTGTTGGAGCACGAAAGCCATTGATGATCTGGTAGCCGCGTGGGGAAACGGGAGGGAGGCGCGGGCTGGCGGTGTCTTTACCGCGCGTGCGGGCGGGCATTAACTCCGGGCTCTGGTATGGTACCTCACCACCTTGGCACACGGATAAGCACGACGCCATGGTAGATTGGTAGCGCAGAGCTGACCTCGTGGAAGGTGCTTGAGGAGGAAGCCTATCCGATTCCGCTACACTCGCGTCCGGATTTGGGGCCTCCGGCGTCTGATCTGCTGCTTGATGCAAGAAGAGGAACCTGGCGTTTCTCAGCGGTGAAGGAGGAAGGCTGCGGCGGCGAGATGGAGCGGGCCGGCGAGAAGCGGCATTTCTTCCCGCTCACCAGCATGCAAATCGGGTACGTGCTTCCCGGGGATTTTCTCTCGTGTGCTCGGAATTTGTTGTCGTGCGATTGTTGCTTGTTTGCCCGCAATAAGGCCGCCGGCCGCGGGTTGCCGGCTTGCCGGCGAGGTGTTGGTGCTCATTGGAGTAATGGAGCGGAATGCCTTTTTTCGGTCTCTTTTTTAAGGTCGTTAGGATTGCAATGTGGTCTGGTTTTAATGTTGATTTGTTGTTTTTATGCTGATGTGAATTGTGAGATGTTCGACGACGGACAAATGTGTGCACAATTGAAATTATTTTTCCTTTTTCTTTGAAGTAGTACAATTTACCATTTAGTTCTTGCAGTGAAACTGGCATGAACCCTTTTACCTGAAAAAATTGGTTGCTTGTGCCGCCTGCAGAAGATAATTCCAAGTCAACATACTGTTTTTGGAAAATGGACAGGAAATGTCACAACACGGGGAATGGGTAGTAATTCGCTTCTGTAGATGTTTCGGGGGTACACTTGCGTGGTCGCCATATGGAAAGGAAATCCACTGTTGGAAATATTGCTAGTTGAAACGACAGATGGTCAGAATTGCCGTGCACTTTTCCGTTCATAGCGTTTCTCCCAGCTTGTACATTCATGATTCATGGACTGTGTTTGACTGCTGGTAGAGTAGCAGTAAAATTTTCATTCTATCCGTATCCTGTGGTCCCAGCAAAAACTGGCCAGGCTTCTGTTGCGTGTGTGCATATATTCGTTTCTGAAGTACTGTGTTTTCAGTTTTTCGTTCAAATTTGAACTTGAGCATCCCTAGGCCAAATGAAAGAAAAGCTAAAAAAGAACCAGTTCCATATATGTTCACATCTGAATGTCTGATACTATGTTTTTCGTGGCGCCGGTATTTGCAAACGAGAATTAGTTATGCGCTATTGAGCATTTTGCAGTTTCGGTTCCATGGCTCTGTTTATTTAGTTTCTTGGTTCTTGACATCTCAATGTTTATTTCTGTCACCTGTTACTGTTTGTCCTAAGCTCATGTAAGATAGAATATGCTATTTAGGGTGGGGCGTGATTTTTACAATAATCTGATACACTGATATTTTTTGTAAATTATAGTAAATTTTCATTTCTATCTATTATGAATGGGGAACTGAATAAGGTTTTCTTTAATTTTAAATGCAGGGATTTACAGTCATATCTTGCTGAACTGACAATATTTCTGTGCCCTCATACCAAGAAGTTCCTTATATTGCTCGACAACCGACCATGGTTGCTAGATCAGGATACAAAACCTGCACATCTATGGCAATTGATGGTTACTAAGGTATGCTGTTCCGCTGCTTTATGCACACCTTTGGTGGCATCGCATTCTTGCTTAAGTTTCAATGCACTGCTAACAATCTGATTCTTACTGTGTTTTTGCTCCAGTCAAGGGATTCCCCTTTCGCCAACTCTCGGACGTGGAGAAAGAGATATGAAACTGATGGAAAGCTTGTATTCTCAACAAGCTTGGTATCGGCTCCCCATTTACAGAATAAATCTTCCAGATGGTATTCCTTGATCGATGAGGCTATGCGGGAAAAGAAGCTTCAAGTAAATAAGTTGAAGGATGCCCGCATACTGAACAGGGAGCTTCATCAGACTTTATATGGTTTTATCATTTTTGAGGTAGACTGGGCTGATGTGCGTGGCATCAATTATTTGAATGAACTTCAGGTACAATCTGTTAATGTTGATAGTCTTACTATTAGGGATCATATTGATGACTTCAAATTCACGGCGCAAGGCCACAAACTTTTTTTTTTTTTTGTAGACGGATACATCAATGGTTGTGGAGTCTAAAATAATGAAGAGATGGGAATTTGATAGTGTCAATCAAGCTTCAACATTGATCACTTCTTGGTTCTCAGGGAATCCCTCTGAATGTAAACTCCTACAGGATTATTTGAACAGCATCTCTTCTAACGGTAAAAGCACTAATAGTAAGCCTTTCCCTTTTCTCTTCTTCATTGCTGCTAGTGCAAAGCACTTATATGCTTGCTGTACAGGTGATATATTTTATGATGCTCAGAATGAATTCTTAACACCTGAATGGAACACTGAGAATTTACCAAGTGATAGTGATGATTCTAGCCATGTTCACATCATCAGAGAGTCATCAGGTTTCACAGACTCATCTTACATCACACCTCCTTGCTCTGGACCTTACAAGAGAAGAAAAATAACAAAGTCAGATGATGGAAGTAGTTCGACTGAAGAATCATACACAGAAATTGTGGCCTCGCCAAAACATTCGTCATCTTCATGTTCATCATGTGACAGTGATAATGAGAATGCTAAGTTGCTTTTGGAGCCTAGCACATATAAGGACGTATTGATGTGCTTCCGCTTTGATGATCATGACCTTCCATTCAGACTAAAAGATGTCCTACTATCTGACGTCAGACTGTTAACACTGCTTGAGTATGGCCTTCCTTCTTGGGTTATATTTCTCCAATCATATCCAGTGTTTTGCAAGATATATCGCCCATGGATGTGCCCTCTTGCCAGAGCACTCTATGTCTTGATGTCATTAATCACTGTTCTTATAGGGTTTTATGACCTCTACAAGAATGTGCCCATGTTGAAGGCTACTGCCTCAAGGTTATTTGGCCCTTTCTTTGGTTGGATAGAAACGTGGGAAATGATATCAAGACTTAAGTATCTTGGAACTATGCTTTTCCTGCATAACTTTCAGCAGGCTTTTACATGGTCTCTTAAGATTGTGGGTGCTGCTAAGTCTGTTCTTAGTATTCTGACAAAGCCAATTGCGGGACCAGTTCTGGAGGTTTTTGAACTTACCATGCCAATGTGGAACCTTTGTGCTGAGACAGTAGGATATCTGAGTTCAGTTGTCATGGTATCACTGGAGACGTCTTGGAGTGTAGTTATCGGTACAGTGGAGATGATTATCTGGCCATTTTGGTTTGTCTTCACTACTATGATTAGCATTGGTATGGTTGCTGTAACCTCTTACATCGTCTATTTCATTTTCCTTCCATGTTTTGATTCTTATGCCATGCTAATTTTGTTTCTGTCACCAGTAAATTCTATTTTGTACCCGATAGTTTGGCTCCTTGGCGAGATACTAGTTGCACCTTTCCGACTAGTCATTGGGCTATCAAGTTTTGTAGTGGACCTTCTTGTTGATATTGTCAGTGTTCTAAGGGAGAGCTGGTCAACACTAAGTGCCTTATATCAAGTTGGATCTGTTCCCAGATCACCTGTGCTTACATCTGATAATAGCATCTGGGGCTCACTGTGGAAAGATCTTCTGTATCAGGTATCAGAAGTTCGTTGCAACAGCAAAAACATACATCAAACTATTTATGAAACTTACTTTGGACTTTTTTTTCCTTTCAGATTTTCCGTGCACTACAGAGCATTTTGTATGGTTTTGTTGCCTTCTTTTCAACATGCAATAGGCACCGGCTCAGGTATTTTTTTTTTCTTCCAACACCTATGCAATATGCAATGCTACAGTTTAGTAAGATCTGAGAACATTACATGATGATAGTAGTTAAGCCTAGTGTTTGTATCTTTTCATTTCAGTCCTTACTATTCACTGTCTAGTAGTTTTCAGGCTTAGAAGCCTTCTTGGAGTAGGGGTAAGACAGATGACCTTACTGCTCTATATAAGCACAGCCCTAGGGTCATTGTAACTTGAGACACTTGCTTTACTTTCAATCCGAGCAGCCTATGGCCAAGCTGCCCTCTGGGCTTTCCCCACTTTGTGGTATCAATTGGGCAACAAATGAAAATCATGATAATACCTTGGTTTACTGTTTAGTTCAAAACTGTCCTTCAAAATGGCTTTTATTTCCCCCCTGACTATTTAAGTGACCTTTTCCTCCTCTCTTACACATAAAAAGATTGGTGGGGATTGAAAGGGATTGAGGTCCTCTATACAAGTCAAAATCCCGGTCAATCCCATCTATCCCATCATTCCAAACAAGGCCTTATGTGCCCAAAATGAATTTTGTCGTCTTCTTCCAAAGTTAAGTTGCATTATAACTTCAATTGTTGCTAGGTGTTAATTTCTAATGCTTCCTGCAGCATTTACAATCACATTCAAGTGTTTCTCCGGCGCATATCTCATGTCTCACCTGGTGCACGATATACCGCTTACCGTGATGGGACTCGGAAGTATAGCAGCCAGAATCATGTAAGTACTTGTGCATTCAATACTTAAGCAGACTGTTGCCCTTGTGTTAAGTCAAGAATTCTTATGAAATTATAGAAGAATAAGTTCTCTTATTTGTTATGTTAGCCTAAGATACTTGCTAACCAAACCTATACTTCCATTTTCAAGAAGCAAGCAAATTTGAAAGGATGTTATGGTGTACTTTATGTTTTCCTGGGATTAAGTTAATTTGAATTGCTTCGGAATCAGAATGTGGCTAAATTAGGAAGAGGACATGTACTTAGAACTATGTCATTAGCCAGTTTCCTACTCTGAAATTACTTGGAACATTACTTCGATGTTTGTTACCCTTTCATCTGCATTCTATATTAGCCTTCAATTTTTCTTTGTTCCCTTTTCTTTTTTTCTTTCCTTTCACTTCTCTGAATTTGTCCACTGGTATGTTTTTGTGCAGAGAAGGAAAGCCAAGGCGAGATAACAGTGCAGTTGGTAGGTTACTGAGCAATTAACAAGCTAACCCAGTGCAAATCCGAGCTCAAAAGGCAAGGAGCAAAACAATGTAAGCCGAACGGAATATGGAGAGTGAATGATCAATAACAAGAGTGGATTGGGGCCTTCGGAAAACATAAAAGACAATGAAGAGTCTAGTACAGGAGCTGTACATTAACGATGAAAGTTCTGCTACATAGCTCTAACCAGTAACCGGCAGTTTCCTTGTGTACCAAGTACCTGGCAAGCAGTGAAGCAAAACCTGTAACTGTACATACGCGGATCTTGTACTCCTAGCTGCTAAAGTTTGTTGTAAAATAGTACCCCTAGCTAGCTTGTATAGTAGGCCTGTGCATATATCCTGATATCCCCGCATGTAATGTTCCCTCTGGACAGCAATTTTGCAATGCATGTCTCGAGTATATGTTCGGTGTTCGGTTTTGCAAAGAAGTCCCATTCTTTTGTCGTACTGATCTCATCTCAACAGTTATGAAGTTGTACATGTGAAATTGGCATTCAGTCTCACAGAGTACGTTCATAAACCAAATGTGCCTTTTCACATTTTTCCTGGTAACCCTTTGCTCTAGCATTTGTCAAAAAAAAAAACACTTTGCTCTAGCAGACTTGCTTGCATATCCAAGGAACCCCTTTTGTTCTCCTTGGTAGTACTAGTACTCATTGCAGCTGATCTATACAATTCTTCTTCTTGTGTTCCCATTGTACGCTGGGATCTTTTTTTTTTTTTTGCCTCAACTGGAAGAGAGAGAGGAGAATCTGGAATAAGTGGCTTAAATAAGTTCTGTTTGATTTCCCTTTACCCAGATAGGCAGATATCGTCTATATTCTTCTTCTGTGTCATGTATTGCCCAGCTGCACATGGAGCCAGAGGAGGGGAGGTGCAGCCTGCGTGCATGCTGCATTTGTTGTGCTGCCTGATCCATCACCCACGGGCATGTCCACATGTGGGTTTGGTAGACGCATCCATGTGTGCAACAGTGTCAGATCTAGTTGGTTTAATTACTGGTTTTAGCCTGACGGTGAACTAGCTTGTGAAACAGGCCGTTTCTCCTCTGAGAAATTTAACCCTGGCTGGAATACACACTAATTTTACTGACAGATCCCATTTGTATCCGCTGCCATCAATTCTTTTCGATGCTCTGAACCAGGCTTCGTTTAGATGCACCTAAATTTTAAATTTTTTCTCTCTTTTCATCGTATCAATATTTAGCCACTTGCATAGAGCATTATGTAACACCTCTGGTGTTATATTAACTGAAACCTGTCATGTTATCATATGCACTGCAAAGCATTCATTATTAGGTCAACCTTGATGTGCATTAACTAAAACAAGTTTACATTTCATAGGTCGATTGTGTTTCTGGAATGTGTTGTCACATGAAATAATAAAACCCTACTTTCGAATGTCATCTCAAATGCTTGATTTATATTCTATGTACTTGAGGTGTAAACCGTGTTTACACTAGTGTCAAGCATAGTGTATAAATTCAAGTCCAACCCTGAAAAAATGATTTTCACATTTGAAGTTGAATTTGGATTTCAAAGCTTCTTCCCAAGTCTGGCAATTCAAATTTAAATTCAAATTGGAATGCTATAAAAAAATTTTCGAAAGTCAACTTGGTCAACCAAGGGTGTTATTGGGTCATTAACTTAAAAATACCTTGGATGATGTATGTGATCACTAATAACCAACCAATTAAATTAGAAACCAAATCGAGTTTGAATTTGGTTTCCAATACACTTTATTTCAAAATCTAGATTTATCCCCTTTTCTATAATTCAAAATCTAAAAATAATTTGGAGATACTCTAAAAAGATAGTTTGTAGATCTTGACAAGATCTACAAAGTTGGTATATAAAGATTTTCAATTTTCCACAAAGAATTTTAAATAAATTTAAAAATACAGTTTTCTAATATTTATTTCCTTTTTGATTTTAAAATCATAATTCAAAAATTATGCATAATTTGGGAAAACTTTATATATGAAAAAGGTTTGGTTTGAAAAGTTAAATATTTTATAGTTTTGAAGATTTTCAAGTTTTATTGAAAAATCAAAAGTAATTTCAAATATTTATTTCTAGGGTTTTATTCCCTTTTTGAATTTGAATTCATATTTCAAAAAGTATGCAGAATTTGAAAATATTTGTTAAATAAAAAGTGTAGCTCCTGAAAAGTTATGCAAACTTTATTTTTGGATATTTTCAAGTTATTATGTAATTTTTGGGAGTAATTTGAAAAATTCACTATGACACGTGTTGCTACAGTATTGATGACGTCAGCATCGTCTTCTTCCCTCACTGGCGCCGCCGTCGCCGTGGCCTCCGTGCCCATCCCGGCTTGCCCGCCGTCGCCAGCACGCACCGTCACTGGAAACCTCCTCGCCTGCGTGTCACTCGCCCGTGCTTCGCCTCCTTCCTATAAGTACCAGAGTCGGCCGCCATTTCTCTTCTTCTCCTGCTTCTCTTCCGCCGCCGCCAGCTCCGCCGCTCGCCGCTGCCATCGTCGAGTCGTATCTGACCACACTAAGCACACCATCAGCTCCATCTCTCCCTTACGCGTCTTTCCAGCTAGTTCAATTAGCCCGTCGCCACCGGAATCGGCCAGTTCGACGTCGTTTTCCTCGCGGCCGGTCGTCGAGCCGCCGTGGATTCGCCACCACCGTTCGTCCTCGTCGTTGGTCCTCTATACAATTCATCTTGCAGACATGCCCGCCTTTACCTCGCGCATCTGATGCTCCCTTTGGTTCTCTCGTTGCTCTACAGGTGACGCCAGGACGGACGTCGTGCCACTGGAGTCCGCCTCCGCTGGCACTGTCTCCGCCGCTCTCCTACCTTTGTGGCTTCACCGCCGTCATCTTCGTGCACATTAGTTCTAGGGTGAGCTACTGAGCACGCCCGTGTCCTTGTTTTCATTCGAGTCGTCCTGCTGTCGTTGGTCCATGTGTCGCCGGTGAGCTCGGCCATGCTAGCGTCGCCGCGTGCCTGCCCACGCGCGCTAGGGGTCAGCTTCGGCTTAGTTAATTAGCGTGTCGCGATCGCCTAAGTGCGTAGAAGCTCATGGTCGCGTCGCTGTCGTCGAAATTGCGCCCAGTCGCCGTTGCCACCGCGTCCGCGTGCTGTTGTGCCGCCATCGCCGTCGGCGATGTAGCTCCGCCGCGTCCGCCACCGCGTTAGCTAGCCCGGCGTGTTCGCCTTATCGAATTGAGCACGTAGGACCAAACCTCGTCGCCGGAGACCTCGCCGTCGGCGAGCAATCGCCGGTCAAAACCCGGCCGCCGCCGGTCAACATCGGGAGGAATTTCTTTTTTCTTTTTTCTTTTTCAGAAAATGATTTAAATGCTATTTTATTTAGAAATTCATAATAATTAATGTATAGCTCTAAAAATTCTTAAAATTTTTATGTATGTTCTTTATGATGTCATCTACCTAGAAAAAATATGAAATGTCAAATTTGAGTAATTTTTGTATATGTTAAAATTAGTCCTTTTAATTAAAAAATGGACATTCAATGATTTTTAATAAATAAAATAATTGGCTTTTATTTCTAAAATTTGTTTTGCCATCTAATTAGACCAAGAGCCTTGCAAAATAAAATTTTGAGCTTAATTAGACAACTTTAATTTTTATGCCTTTATTTTATGCTTTTAATTAATTAATTAATTCCCTTTAATTAAGTTTAATCATTATAGGAATTGTTTGACTTTGGGATTGATTGATGACCTTGGGTCATTAACCCTAATGACCTTTGGCACTTTAATTAATTATTCGCACTTACCTAGGTCATGTCATTAGGGCTTAATTAACGTTATTTCATGTGTTTAATAACTTTCTTAAATAATGTAGTTAACCCTAATGAACTTGGTAAGTAAGTTTTAGTTGGCTTGCAACTTTATCGTGAAGAAAAGTTGTACTCAAGCCTTTAATCTGGTTGTGCATCCATCGAGCATCATGTTTACTATTTAATCATGTTAAAGCATATCATTGTATCGTATAGTTTCCGATAACGGAGAGTTTAACGTTGTCGCCCCAGATCCGAAGGAAGAGCAGACTTAGGAGATTGGAATTGATCCAGAGCCCGAGACCATCTACCCCGACCATCAAGGCAAGCCCCGGATGCATTCAAACCCTATTCTATTTTATAAAAGTTTTATCGCTTCAGTTATGATATATTGCATTAACTAATAGGAGTTGAGTGAAAACCCACCAACTGCATTACCTGTCTTACTTCCATATTCCTTGTTACATGTTCTAGAAGATGCATAGTAATGCTTAGCCCTGCTTAATTAATTAAGTGTTCAAAAGTAAAAGAATGAAAAAGATGAGTTTGGCTTTATCTGCTAAAATCATGATATAGTTAATAAATCGAGTCCGGATGGCTAACTTGTAATGGAAAAGGAGTCCCTCTGTAGTGCTTTCGTTTGTTGATGCCCTAGGTCCCGTGTCGATGGTGAACTGGTGATATCGAGAAACTAGAAATCCACATGCATGAAGTGTCATACAGTGGGCCAGAGTCCCCACGTATGTCATGGAGTGACTTATAGTGGGCCAGAGTCCCCACATATGTCATAGTGTGTTATACTGTGGGTTTAAGTTCCCGTGTATATCGGTACACTGGGTCAAAGTGCTCACGTGTATCATGTGGTGATATATGGCTGCGGTTGTTATCCCGGTATATCGGTTCATCTGATATGCTTAGGAGTTAGAGTCTCCTGTATATCAGTGACCTAGGTCCCAGCTGGGTATATAAAAATGGATTCGAATCGCCGTTGCTTCTCGGAGAAGAAGACTCAATCAGTGTTCAACATCGTAGTAACAACTTGAATAATGAGTAAGGTTTAAGAAGGAAGTTGGTTGGTAATTTTGATCTTGAACAAGATAGCTTTTCTTTCTTTCAAGCCTTTCTGCAAAATTTCTTATCTCCTGCAAGCCTTACCTTGTCCCTCTAGCCTGCATTTCCTGAGTCTTCACCCCTCTTTTTCGTCGGGTCAGTCTTGTTAAGTACTTTTGTACTCAGGGTTTGTTGAACCCTTGTTGCAGGTGAGCCTCATGGGCAGGAATGCTTCGCATCCTGCTGCATGACAGTCGTCGAGGAAAGTGATGACGAATAAGATATCTCGCTCTTGAGAAAAGCATATAATCAAGGTTGATGTACTAAGTTATATTGTTATTCCACTGCTATATGGTTTGTAATAATCCAACTTATGGTTTGTAACTGGTTTGTAAACTTATGTTATTGCAATCCTTCCGCTATTTTACTCCAATGTATATTATTTGTATAAAACTGTTATAATACTGCAATGTCTCTTTGTAATGATTGATCTTGCTCGGAGAATCGTGGATGATTCGAGATTTATCCGACAGACCTTTTAAGTTTTATGAAACACATTCATGGTTATTTGGAGTCTGTTTAGACAATAATCATGCGTGTGGGCCATAGGATTTAGGAGGTTCTGCCACAGCTGGTATCGGAGCTGGATCATTATTAAAAAAGAGTTGTTGTAGTATTCTTGTGAAAACTTCAATAGTTTTGAGTCAAATAATTTTAACTTAACTATTTTGGGTCCAAATTGATTAATTCCTTATCTATGATTCTTCCTATCAACCCTTATTCTTATTAAAAGTGTGGTGGTGGAATAGCATACTATATTGCCCTATGTTATAAAAGTTACCTTATTGTATGTGTTACCTTAAAAATCTTTTATGTTTAGATCAGAAGTTTGATTCATGCATCATGTTTAGTTAACTTGTTTAATTATCTTTCCCTTAAAGTGGTTTGGGTTAAGTAGTAACAATCCTTTTCATGCTAACCTTCAGATTTCTCCCTATCTATCCTTATCTCTTATGACCTATCTTTCTTCAGGATGGCTCTTACCAAGCAAACTCCTCGTAAGAGTACTGCACCGAAGGGGGTACCTCGACATCAACTAGCCCCCAGATACGAGATTGGCGAAAGCAGTAAAAATCTCAATCCAGATCTGCAAGCTGAAATAGCAAGACTTAGGGCCGAGTTGGAGAAGGCTGAAGCCGATAGGATCGAAGAGGCCGCTGAGATTACTTAGTTAAGACGATCTCGGAGGTATATGAAGCATCAAAGGAATGATGCTTGGGCACGAGAAGATGCAGCGAATGGTCGTGTGCAAGAACTTGAGGATTACGTGAAAGAGTTGGAGGAGTATGCTGAGGAAGCTGATGATGAGTGTGTAAGGTTGAATAACCTGTTGGATCCTGAATATCAACGACAGGCAGCCCAAGATGATCTTGGTCTTGTGATGGGTCAAGATGAGGAAGAGGAAGACCCTGAAGAAATAGAGTTCGTTGATGATGATGTCATCAATGAGGAAGAAGAAAACCAGATGGGTGTAGCAAATGAAAATGAAGAGGATCTTATCGAAAAAGAAGATCCTGAGATAGTAGAAGAAGAACCTAAAGAAGAAGAGGATCCCGAAGAGGAGGAGTTAATCCCAGTGGAAGGTAGTGAGGAGGAGGAGTAAAGAGTTTGGAAAGTGAGATGTGTAATATATCTTTTCCCTGCTTTCTGAAACCTAGTGGGTGTGGAAAGTCTTGCCGGAGTACAGACGGTTGTAACAAAAATAATGTATTATAAGTGTGTTGCATGTCTGTAATATCTGCTTATAAAATCCAATAAGGTTTTGTGAGTAAAGTATTGTTTGTTTATCAACAGATGCCTGCTCACACTCGCTCCCGTGATGCTTCCGGTCCATCTTATGATGGAGGTGATGTCCCAAATCCTCCACCAGTTCCGCCAACCCTGGCCGATGCAGTTGCGGCCTTAGTCAATGCAACCACCATGATGGCCCAGAATCAGAATCAAACTGCACATCAAGGGAATCATGGTCGGAATAATAGGAATGAGACCACCTATGTGGATTTTACCGACACACATCCTCCTGTTTTCACCAGAGTGGATGAACCCATGGAGGCAGATGATTGGCTTCGTACTATGGAGCAAAAGTTTGGACTAATTGAGTGCACCGAATACCAGAAGCCCATGTTTGCAGCCCAGCAGTTGAGAGGTACTGCAGGAGCCTGGTGGGTAAATTTTGTTGCTACTCAGCCTGAAGGTCACCGTATTACTTGGGCTGAGTTTCATGAAGCTTTTCATGCATATTTTATTCCTGAGGGAATTATGACTATAAAACTTGAAGAGTTTCTTTCTCTGCGACAAGGTGATATGTTAGTAATACAGTACTTTGGCAAATTCAATCACTTGTCCCAATATGCTTCTGACCATGTTAGTACTGACCGTAAGAAGAAGGAGTGTTTCCTCAGGGGTCTAAATAGTAAGATTCAGAGAATGATGACTGGGAACCCAAATGCTACCTTCCATGAGATGGTAAATATTGCTATATCTTATGAAGAAAAGAACCGTCAACACATGGAAGCTAAGAAGAAGAAAACTGGGATGTCAGGATTTTCTGGTGGAAATCAAAAGTGCCAAAAAATAATTTATCATCCCCATAACCATTTCCGTCCTTCTTACCGTCCACCACAATACCAAACCCAGCAATAGACGTTTGTTCGTCCTGCTGCTGCTCTTCCTTATCCACGACAGCCGAATGCCCCTGGTATTCGTAACCCAACTTCTCAGCCACAAAGTTACCCATGTTACAATTGTGGGAAGACTGGTCATTTTGCAAGATACTGCCGCATCCAAGGCAGTATAATTCCTATGTTCCCAGGGCTTTTGCACCATAACAGCAACCACAGAATCAGAATAAGTCAGAAAATCAGAATGTGCAGAAGAATAAAAATGAGAAGAAGGTTGGCAAGGTGTTTTACACTCAAGTTGGAGAAATTCCAGAAGGAGAACCTGTCATGATGGGTACGTTCCCTGTTGCTGATCATCCTGCAATTTTGCTTTTCGATTCTGGTGCATCTCATACATTTATCAATGGTACATTTGTTAAGACACATGAAATACCAACAATGGGGATAAAAGAATAATTCTTTATACAATCGCCTGGGGGCGTATGTGTACTAAAGAAATGGTACATGGTGTGCCAGTAAGTTTGGGTGGATATATTTTTCCCACCGATATGATAATATTAAAGGATCAGGATATAGATGTGATCCTAGGTATGAATTGGATGAAACGGCATGGTGCTGTGATAGACATCCTGAATAGAACTATGAAAGTGAACATACCTAATTACAAATTACAACTTCTTATCCAGCTTCCAACTCTTAAGAGGACTGTTGAAAAGGTGTGTGCAACTTCTATAAAAGAAATCAAGGATATACCAGTGGTCTGTGAGTTTTCGGATGTGTTTCCTGATGAGTTACCGGGTTTACCTCCTGATAAAAAGGTGGAGTTTAGAATTGATTTGAAACCTGGTACTGCTCTAATATCCAGAAGAGCTTATCGGATGGCACCACCTGAGTTAGCAGAACTCAAAACTCAATTACAAGAGTTATGGGATAAAGGTTTTATCCGACCTAGCTCGTCACCCTTGGGGATGTCCTGCCCTCTTTGTGAAAAAGAAAGATAAAAGCTTGAGGTTATGTGTGGATTATCGTCCCTTGAATGAAGTAACCATCAAGAATAAGTACCCTCTACCCCGTATTGATCTGCTTTTTGATCAATTGGCAGAGGTAAAGGTGTTTTCTAAGATTGATCTTCGATCCGGGTATCATCAAGTTAAGATTCGCCCAGAAGACATTCCAAAGACTGCCTTTATACTCGATATGGTCTGTATGAGTATTTGGTTATGTCTTTTGGACTTGCCAATGCACCAGCTTATTTCTTGTATTTGATGAACTCAGTGTTCATGCCAGAACTTGATAAGTTCATGGTAGTCTTCATTGACGATATTTTGATATATTCCAAGAGTGAAGAAGAACATGTTGAACACCACAGAATTGTTCTGCAGCGTCTGAGAGAACATCAATTATATGCTAAGTTTAGTAAGTGCGAGTTTTGGTTGAAAGAAGTCAAATTTCTTGGACATGTTTTATCAGACAAAAGTGTTGCTGTTGACCCCAGCAAGGTACAAGATATACTTGATTGGGAAACACCAAAGACTGTTCATCAAGTTCGAAGTTTTCTGGGAATGGCAGATTATTACCGTTGTTTCATACCAGATTTCTCAAAGATATCCAAGCCCATAACCGAGTTGTTAAAGAATGATGTCATGTTTGTTTGGTCACCTGAATGTGAAAAGGCATTTTAGAAATTGAAGAAATTAATGACCACTGCTCCAGTCTTAGCACAGCCGAATATTGAGAAACCTTTTGATGTTTATTGTGATGCTTCTGGCATTGGTATTGGATGTGTGTTGATGCAAGAAGGGAGAGTTGTTGCTTATGCTTCTCGACAGTTGAAGAAACATGAGGAACATTATCCAACACATGATTTAGAATTAGCAGCTGTTGTCCATGCATTGAAGATATGGCGACATTATCTGTGGGGTAATAAATGTAATATCTATAGTGATCACAAGAGTTTGAAATACATTTTTACTCAAGATGAGTTGAATATAAGACAGAGGAGGTGGTTAGAACTAATCAATGATTATGATTTGGAAATATATTACCATCCTGGTAAAGCAAATGTAGTTGCTGATGCTCTTAGTCGAAAGAGTCATTGCCATTGCTTGACAGTAAAACCTCTAGACATTTCTCTATATCATGAAATGGAAAAGTTGGGTATAGTAATGGTGCAACATGATAGTTTGTCCAACATTACGGTTGAATCAACACTCAAAGATCAAATTATTGCTGCGCAGAGAAGTAATAAGGGAATTAAGCATATCAAAAAGAAAGTTACAAAAGAAAAGGTTTCTTGTTTCACAATTGATGAAGCAGATGTCCTATGGTATAAGAATCGTCTGGTCATACCAAAAGTTCCTGAGTTACATTAAAAGATCCTCGATGAAGCACATCTTTCAAAGTTTTCTATTCATCTAGGAAGTAATAAGATGTATCATGATTTGAAACAGAAATTTTAGTGGACTAAGATGAAGATAGAATGTCACACCCAGCCCGTTTGGCCTATAGTGGCCCATGTGATTGTTATGAGATATTGTGGAGAGTTTAGTCCCACCTTGATTGTTGAAGGTGGGATAGACCAACATATAAGGCTTCTAGAGTCCATCCCACTATCCCTGGGTTAATCCTTTTAAGCGAAGCGAGGACGAAAGCTTAAGTGGGATGGTGGTAGGTGTGGTTTACTCAACATGCAGAGTGAATCTGAGCCGTTTAGATTCTGGGGCGTTACATAGAAATTGCTAAGTATGTGGTTCAGTGTGATACCTGTCAAAAAGTTAAAGCTGTACATTTGAAGACAATAGGAGAACTTCAGCCATTGTCTATTCCAGCTTGGAAGTGGGAAGATATTAGTATGGACTTTATAGTGGGTCTACCTAGGACAGCAAGAGGCTTCGATTCCATTTGGGTCATAGTGGATCGACTCACAAAGTCCGCACATTTCCTTCCAGTTCGAAGTACAAATTCAGCCTCGTAATATGCCAAATTGTATTTTGAGCATATCATTAATCTTCATGGTGTACCGAAGACTATTGTGTCGGACCGAGGCACGCAGTTCATCAACAAATTCTAAAAACGATTGCATAATTCATTAGGTACTGATCTTTTACACAGTACAGCTTACCATCCACAAACAGGAGGTCAGACTAAAAGAGTGAACCAAATACTTGAAGATATGTTGAGAACATGTATTCTTAATTTTCTAAAAAAATGGGATGAGTGTTTGCCTTTAGCAGAGTTTTCTTATAACAATAGTTATCAAGAAAGTATCAAAATGGCACCATTTGAAGTGCTATATGGTCATAGATGTAGAACTTCGTTAAGTTGGTCTGAACCTGGAGAAAGAAGATTCTTCGAAGTTGATCTGATGAAAGAGACAGAAGAAAGGGTTAAACAAATACAACAAAACTTGAAAGTGGCACAGTCTCATCAAAAGAGTTATGCCGACAAAAGGCGTCGACCATTGTGGTCCAATAAGGGAGATTATGTGTATCTAAAGGTGTCACCCATGAAGGGAGTTACTCGATTTGGAGTTAAAGGCAAGTTAGTACCTCGTTACATTGGACCATTTTAGATCTTGGCACAAATTAGAAAGGTATCATATCGTCTGCAACTGCCTGAACAATTGTCGGCTGTACACAATGTGTTCCATGTGTCCCAACTTAAGAAGTGTCTTCAAGTGCCGGATAAGATTGTTGATGTGGAAGGAGTTGAACTTGAGCCTGATTTGACTTACTCTGAGTATCCAATTTGAGTATTAGATCAGAAATACCATGTCACAAGAAGCAGAACCATTAAGTGGTACAAGATACAATGGGATCAACATTCAGAAGAAGAAGCTACGTGGGAATCGGAAGATTACCTGTTGGAGAATTTTCCAGAGTTCTATGCTTCTATCTAAGTTACAATGTGAGATGTAAAACCCCTTTTTCTTATGTATTTAGTTAAAGTGTGTTCTCTTGACATATTTTCTTTTCCATTACTTTACCTACATCTTTAAATCTCAGGCCGAGATTTCTTTAAGGGGGAAAGGCCGTAACACCTCTGGTGTTATATTAACTAAAACCTGCCATGTCATCATATGCACTACAAAGTATTCATGATTAGGTCAATCTTGATGTGCATTAACTAAAACAAGTTTATATTTCATAGGTTGATTGTGTTTCTGGAATGTGTTGTCACATGAAACAATAAAACCCTACTTTCGAATGTCATCTCAAATGCTTGATTTATATTCTATGTACTTGAGGTGTAAACCGTGTTTACACTAGTGTCAAGCATAGTGTATAAATTCAAGTCTAACCCTAAAAAAATGATTTCCACATTTGAAGTTGAATTTGGATTTCAAAGCTTATTCCCAAGTGTGGCAATTCAAATTTAAATTCAAATTGGAATGCTATAAAAATAATTTTTGAAAGTCAACTTGGTCAACCAAGGGTGTCATTGGGTCATTGACTTAAAAATGTCCTTGTATGATGTATGTGATCACTAATAACCAACCAATTAAATTAGAAACCAAATCGAGTTTGAATTCGATTTCAAAAACCTTTTATTTCAAAATCTAGATTTATCCCCTTTTCTATAATTCAAAATCTAAAAATAATTTGGAGATACTCTAAAAAGATAGTTTGTAGATCTTGACAAGAGATACAAAGTTGGTATATAAAGTTTTTCATGTTTCCACAAAGAATTTCAAATAAATTTCAAAATACAGTTTTCCAATATTTATTCCCTTTTTTATTTTAAAACCATAATTCACAAATTATGCATAATTTGGGAAAACTTTGTATATGAAAAAGGTTTGGTTTGAAAAGTTATACATTTTATAGTTTTTAATATTTTCAAGTTTTATTGAAAAATCAAAAGTAATTTCAAATATTTTTTTCTAGGGTTTTATTCCCTTTTTAAATTTGAATTCATATTTCAAAAAATATGTAGAATTTGAAAATCTTTGTTAAATAAAAAGTGTGGCCCTTGAAAAGTTATGCAAACTTTATTTTTGGATATTTTCAAGTTATTATGTAATTTTTGGGAGTAATTTGAAAAATTTAGTATGACACCGGTTGCTACAGTATTGATGACGTCAGCATCGTCTTCTTCCCTCACTGGCGCCGCCGTCGCCGTGGCCTCCGTGCCTATCCCGGCTTGCCCGCTGTCGCCAGCGCGCGCTGTCGCTGGAACTCCTCGCCTGCATGTCACTCGCTCGTGCTTCGCCTCCTTCCTATAAGTACCAGAGCCGGCCGCCATTTCTCTTCTTCTTCTCCTGCTTCTCTTCCGCCGCCGCCAGCTCCGCCACTCGCCGCTGCCGTCGTCGAGTCGTCTCTAGCCACACTAAGCACAACATCAGCTCTGTCTCACCCTTACGCGTCTTCCCAGCTAGTTCAATTAGCCCCTCGCCACTGGAATCGGCCGGTTCGCCGTCGTCTTCCTCGCGGCCGGTCGTCGAGCCGCCGTGGATTCGCCACCACCGTTCGTCCTCGTGGTTGGTCCTCTCTACAATTCATATTGCAGACATGCCCGCCTTTACCTCGTGCATCTGATGCTCCCTTTGGTTCTCTCGTTGCTCTACAGGTGACGCCAGGACGGACGTCGCGCCACTGGAGTCCGCCGCCACTGGCACTGTCTTCGCCGCTCTCCTACCTTTGTCGCTTCACCGCCGTCATCTTCGTGCGCATCAGTTCTAGGGTGAGCTACTGAGCATGCCCGTGTCCTTGTTTTCATTCGAGTCGTCCTGCTGTCGTTGGTCCGTGTGTCGCCGATGAGCTCGGCCATGCTAGCGCCGCCGCGTGCCTGCCCACGCGCGCTAAGGGTCAGCTTCGGCTTAGTTAATTAGCGTGTCGTGATCGCCTGAGTGCGTAGAAGCTCATGGTCGCGTCGCTGTCGTTGAAATTGCGCCCAGTCGCCGTTGCCACCGCGTCCGCGTGCCGCCGTGCCGCCATCGCCGTCGGCGATGTAGCTCCGCCGCGTCCGCCACCGCGTTAGCTAGCCCGGCGTGTTCGCCTTGTCGAATTGAGCACGTAGGACCAAACCTCATCGCCGGAGACCTCGCCGTCGACGAGCAATCGCCGGTCAAAACCCGGCCGCCGCCGGTCAACGTCTGGAGGAATTTCTTTTTTCTTTTTTTCTTTTTCTAGAAAATGATTTAAATGGTGTTTTCTTTAGAAATTCATAAGAATTAATGTATAGCTCCAAAAATTCTGAAAATTTTTGTGTATGTTCTTTATAATATCATCTACCTAGAAAAAATATGAAATGCCACATTTGAGTACTTTTGTATATGTTAAAATTAGTCCTTTTAATTAAAAAAATGGACCTTCAATGATTTTTAATAAATAAAATAATTGGCTTTTATTTCTGAAATTTGTTTTGCCATCTAATTAGACCTAGAGCCTTTCAAAATAAAATTTTGAGCTTAATTAGACAACTTTAATTTTTATACCTTTATTTTATGATTTTAAATAAATAATTAATTAATTCCCTTTAATTAAGTTTAATCATTATAGGAATTGTTTGACTTTGGGATTGATTGATGACCTTGGGTCATTAATCTTAATGACCTTTGGCACTTTAATTAATTGTTCGCGCTTACCTGGATCATGTCATTAGGGCTTAATTAACATTATTTCATGTATTTAATAACTTTCTTAAATAATGTAGTTAACCCTAATGAACTTGGTAAGTAAGTTTTAGTTGGTTTGCAACTTTATCGTGAAGAAAATTTATACTCAAGCCTTTAATCTGGTTGTGCATCCATCGAGCATCATGTTTACTATTTAATCATGTTGAAGCATATCATTGTATCGTATAGTTTCCGATAACGAAGAGTTTAACGTTGTCGCCCCAGATCCGAGGGAAGAGCAGACTCAGGAGATTGGAATTGATCCAGAGCTCGAGACCATCTACCCGACCATCAAGGCAAGCCCCGGATGCATTCAAACCCTATTCTATTTTATAAAAGTTTTATCGCTTCAATTATGATATGTTGCATTAAGTAATAGGAGTTGACTGAAAACCCACCAACTGCATTACCTGTCTTACTTCCATATTCCTTGTTACCTGTTCTAGAAGATGCGTAGTAATGCTTAGCCCTGCTTAATTAATTAAGTGTTCAAAAGTAAAAGAATGAAAAAGATGAGTTTGGCTTTATCTGCTAAAATCATGATGATAGTTAATAAATTGAGTCCGGACGGCTAACTTGCAATGGGAAAGAAGTCCCTCTGTAGTGTTTCTGTCTGTTGATGCCCTAGGTCCCGTGTCGATGGTGAACTGGTGATATCGAGAAACTAGAAATCCACATGCATGAAGTGTCATACAGTGGGCCAGAGTCCCCACGTATGTCATGGAGTGACTTATAGTGGGCCAAAGCCCCCACATATGTCATAGTGTGTTATACTGTGGGTTTAAGTTCTCATGTATATCGGTACACTGGGTCAAAGTGCTCACGTGTATCATATGGTGATATATGGCTGCGGTTGTTATCCCGGTATGTCGGTTCATCTGATATGCTTAGGAGTTAGAGTCTCCTATATATCAGTGACCTAGGTCCCAGCTGGGTATATGAAAATGGATTCGAATCGTCGTTGCTTCTCGGAGAAGAAGACTCGATCGGTGTTCATCATCGTAGTAACAACTTGAATAATGAGTAAGGTTTAAGAAGGAAGTTGGTTGGTAATTTTGATCTTGAACAAGACAGCTTTTCTTTCTTTCAAGCCTTTCTGCAAAATTTCTTATCTCCTGCAAGCCTTACCTTGTCCCTCTAGCCTGCATTTCCTGAGTCTTCACCCTTATTTTTTGTCGGATCAGTCTTGTTGAGTACTTTTGTACTCAGAGTTTGTTGAACCCTTGTTGCAGGTGAACCTCATGGGCAGGAATGCTTCGCATCCTGCTGCGTGACAGTCGTCGAGGAAAGTAACGATGAATAAGATATCTCGCTCTTGGGCAGAGCATATAATCAAGGTTGATGTACTAAGTTATATTGTTATTCCACTGCTATATGGTTTGTAATAATCCAACTTATGGTTTATAACTAGTTTGTAAACTTATGTTATTGCAATCCTTCCGCTATTTTACTTCGATGTATATTATTTGTATAAAACTGTTGTAATACTGCAATGTCTCTTTGTAATGATTGATCCTGCTCGGAGAATCATGGATGATTCGGGATTTACCCGATAGACCTTTTGAGTTTTATGAAACACATTCATGGTTATTTGAAGTCTGTTTAGACAATAATCATGCGTGTGAGCCATAGGATTTAGGAGGTTCTGTCACACATTAAATATATATAAAAAGAATTACTAATTGCACAGTTTGGTTGTAAATCATAAGACGAATCTTTTAAACCTAGTTAACCTATGATTGGATAATATTTGTCAAATACAAATGAAAATGCTACAGTAGCAAAGTTGAAAAAATTCTAACATCTATACAAGGTCCTAGGCTTTAGCAGTATGAACCATCCGTGTTTTATGTATCGAGTATCGGTTTTGCCATAAGTCTTTTTTCCGTTTGAGACTATCCGCACTCATGTTCCCTTATGTTCATCGTTTAAAAAGAATATTCCTCCCTGGTCAGCCAAATTCTCTCCTCTATACTACTTTCTTCCGCACCAATCTACTATTTATATCATCCTTTATCAGCTATGGATCCCACATGTCAGAAATATTTTATTTTTTCTCTCCCTTTTTCCTCTCTTCCTCCCTCGGTCGCTCCACCCGACTCCGCACGCTCTCGCTCACGTCTCCTGCTCGTCCACTGCCCGCCAGCCGCCGCCGCGCCAGTGGCGTCGCTCCCTGCTTCCTACCGTCGGTCTGGCCTCCGCTCTGCGCTCCGGCCCTCGTAGGCTTCGCGGCGCGCCCTATCCGTTCCGTCCTCCGCGGCCCGCAGGTCCGGCCTGCACGGCTGCCCGTTATGGCGTAGCACCATCGGTGGCTCGACCGGCCGCCGGCTGCCCGCCTGCCGCAGCTCCAGCGGACCGAGAAGCTGCAGCTCCGCCCGCTCCTCTCTCTCTCCCCCTCTTCTTCCTCTCTACCGTGGTCGGTTCCTCTCTTTTGCTGGCGGCGGCGGCGGGGGGCTCAGGAGGCGGCGGCGTGCTCCATGGCGAGCCCAGATCCAGTGGCTTTCTTCCTCGACCCCGTCCCCTTCTTCCGACCCCGTGCTCCGTGCTCCGGCGAGGCGCAGCGTGTGCGGCCGGCTTCTCTTCATCTCCCTCGAGGTCGCGGCTCGCCGTGTTCCTCCACTTCCTTCTGCTCACCAGCAGCACAGGCTAGGGCTTGGGGAGAGACTCCACCGGCGGATCCTGCCGCCCTGGCTAGCTCCAGTCGTCTTCTTCGGCGCTGCGACGCCCCCGCGCTCTGGCCATGGCGGCCTCCTCCCTCTTCTTCGCGGGAGCATGTACGGCTTCCTCCCTCCTCTCTCTGTCGCGAGCCGATCTCTCTCCTCTCTCGGCGCGTGGTGGGGCCGGGTGATCCCCGCATGGCACATGTCGGAGGACGTCGTATCTCCTGCACAGACCCGAGATCGGAGGCCATCCTGAGCTTCCCAAAACCGGGGTCCAGGACCGTGTTTTCTTCCTGGACGTGCTCCTCCAGAAAGTGAATCCAGGACCCGCCGCGGATGGTCTGAGTGTGTGAATGCGATGACTCGATAAGGCGCCGTGATCTCGTTTCTCAAGTAAAGTCGCGCCGAGGCAACGGTGGAGTACATAGTCCAACCAAGTCATGAGTGACAGACAGAGTGAGAGGCAGAGCTCACTGCTGTGCGAATAAAGGCTTGTGTTTCACATGAGCACACTGCAGTTTTGACCTCTCATGGTTGTCGCTGCACTGCAACGGATCCGGTGTCAGGCGCGGTAGTACACAATAATCCAAGATCCAAGCGTGCTCGTCAGTTTGCTCTCGCGGACCCGGTTTCTGGCGCGGCTGCGCTAGGCGGTGAGTTCTTCAATCACGCCGACAGAAAAATGCCTCCGGGGAGATGAAGAAATCATGAAACGGTCAGGATCCACATGGGAGACAGTCACGCTGACAGGTGATGATGTGGGAGCTGTAACCACAATCCCCGTGCCACGTACTACATACATCCGGAGGGAGCAGGGAGATCATGAAGTTGCCGGTGCTTGTTCCTACGACGAGGAGGAGAGATCATGGGTAATCAATCAATCAATCAATCAAACTTGAAACTCCAACATGCCGTGCAATGATGCATAACCCTGAGTTTAATTTATCCACGATTCATTGGCGTCACTGAAGTGGAGTGGAAGGGAGGATGCCAACTTGCCATTTGCCAAGTCGCCATTGCCACAGTCCACATGCTTGAAAGAAGGAAACTGCCGGAGAATAATGAGGGCATGAGGCGAGGTCGCGAGGCGAGAGAGGAACAGAACAGTGAGATCTATGAATAGGGGCTCTGCTATCATGTGATGGTCGACCAAAAGAGCACACACTAGACTACTAGCAGGCTGGAAATCTGAACAAACCCAGCTCCGGGCGCGCGTGCTCCTCCAGCATTTCTGATCGAACTCGACAGAAGCAGACGCGGCCGGCGACGCTCTTCCAATCCTCCCCCGACGACGACGACGCTAGAATAAACGTGCCCGCCCCGATCGAGCGTGCGAACAATCTGGACCTCCATAATTGTTTGCCCACTACTAGCAGACACCTGCAGCCAGCGATGGAGTCATGCGTGGGCTTCCCCCTCGCAAGCACCGCGAGACCGAGTCGACGGGTGATCGCGCCGCGGACGGGGCGAGCGGGCGGAGCGCGGGCGTCACGGCGCACATGGCGCGGCCGGGTGCCGGACAAGCCCGCTTTCCCGTTGCCACCCTGTCCTGTGTCCTCGCCTTTTCCCACCCTGCTTTCCCCCACATCGTTTCGTTTCGTGCCCACGCACGAAGCCCCGGACGCTCGCCCCTACCAGGTGAAATTGCTCCTTTATTCAAGCCTGTCCTCCACGAAGCCGTCTCATGCGGCCTGATTGTTTCCGGCCACTTTCTGTGAACGGAACGGGCATGGCAATGGCATGCACGGGCACGGCGAATCCTGTTTTGGGCTGCGTCTCTCATCACCTCGACCTCGAGTGCGTGCATGCATGGTTTTGCTTGCAGCTTAGACTGGAAAATGTAGCAGGAGTAGAGAACAAGCAAGACGGACAACCAGAGCATGATGTTCCGTAGCAGCTACCACGTCCAAACAACCCACAAAGCCAATCATGGGAACGAGCGGGAGACTTTCTCCTGTCCTGTGTCTAGCCGTGGCACAGTGCAAGCTATAGCCGTGACAAACCAAAACTCTTGTCGTCTATAGACTCTGGACGACCCCGGCGATGTCTCCACCGAACCGCGTTTCCCCTGTTGTCAGTCTCGCCCAATGACAACGCTACAAACTACATTCTCTGCATTGTCCTACCCACTCCCTGACCCTTGCACACGGCTGTCCTGCCCCCCATTGTTACGAGCCGCTGCTCCACCGCTTCACCTAAAAGCCGCTCCCCTTTTCCCACAACGCATCACGCATTCTGATCCCCACACTCTTGTTGTCCATGGGACACAACGCGACTGGAGCCAAACCAAAACAAGTAACCGACGTTGGACCGATGCGTCCCCTTTTAATTTGGTCCATCTCGCTTTGTCAATTGCCCTTTCCTAACAAACCATTGTGGCATTGTCTCAGCGCACCAACTTTCCGTTGCACTTGCGCACACACAGATCGAACGCCTTCGGCTACCTGCTCTGGTAATAAATCCCGGCCGGTCCATGCATGTTGCCGCCGTGCTGTGCAACGACGGCAAAGCTGAGGGTCGGCAACGGCAACCGGACCGGACACCGGACACCGGAGGCTGCTGCACCTGCCATGGCCGGGCCGGTGCACTGGCTCCTCTGTCGTGCGTTTTTGTACTTGTACTTAAATCGCTTGCTTTTGCTTTGCCTTCACTAAGCACGGAATTTAAGTCGGCGGATGCAGCAGGCTGTTACCACACGTCGTCCTACGGAGGACCACGCGTCCAAGTCGCTGTCGACTTGCCGAGCCCGGCGGGGCGAGCGCTGTCGGTGTCACGCGTTTGTTGCACTGAGATTCTCCGTGATGGCAGACCCAGCAAGAACTGCGGGTGGGTTTTTATTTGCAGATGAGGGCTGGAACTGGATAGATTACGGTCAGCGTAAGTCGCCGGGAACAGTAGCGGGGAGACCTTTGTCGACTACCCCAGCGGACAGCCTGGGTCGTCCGTTGTGAACACGCAAGTGTACAGTGGGCTCGCAGTGGACGGCCAATGTTTGACAGCTACTGTTTCGTGTTAATCTGCAGTTCTGCACCAACCAAAACGATAGTATCTATCTACCCTTTGCCTTGGAGAGATTCAGAAGCCAACCAAAAATACCACGCCTTATCCAGCTGTCCTATTCTTGAGTGCTGCTGCAACAGTGACATTTGGCACACTCGCATATCTGTTTCCCAAGAAGAACATTGTGTTCTCGAAAACCCAAATACTGCACTTATCAAAACGTATAGTACAATCACTGTGATAATTTCTCGCAAACTAAAAAGGAATCCCTACGTTAATGCCGCTTGCATCAGTCGCATTCATTCATCAGAAACACTAAATAAAAGACACACGGAAAAGAGTCGTGTTCAACGGCACTAAAACAGGACAGACCATACGAGTACAAGATTTTTCGAGCCGTTGAGACGAGCAGCAACTGGCATCAGTCTCATTCATCGCACTACAGAGTCCACATTGATTAGCCACTAACCACCAAGACGTCCCAGCCGAAACGGCCGTACGTTGGGGCCCGTCGCGCAGCGACACAACGGTCGCCGCGAGTGGGGCCACACCACCAGCCTCCGCACTGCGGTCCTGGCCGGCTGGCCCCGGCGGCCGGCGCTCCCTCCCCGGTTCCCTCCCCTCGCTTTCCATCGCCACTGGAACGGCTGGATCCGAATCCCACGCGCAACACCAACCAGGCAACACCCGCGCACACGGCCACATGCCTGCCGCGACGTGCACCCCCACCCCCCACCCACCCCCCCCCCCCCCACCCCCGACCCCCGCGAACGGGCTAGCGTGGGCCCCGATTGGCAGCGTGACCAGGTCGCCGGCCATAAATCCACAGCCCCCGCACTTTCTCCGCCCCACACACACTCGCCCACTGCCCCCGCGCCGTCTTGCTCTGCCTCCCTCAGTACCTCTCCGCGCCGCAGCAGCGCATGGCGCCCCCTCGCCGCCTCCTCGTCGCCGTCCTCCTCGCCGTGGCGGCTCCGCTCCTCTTCGTTTGCCCGGCAGGTAAACACCACCGGAACGCGGAAAGATGAGGTTTTTTACCACAAAAATGCGGCAATGCAGGTGGCGGTTTGATGACTGATAGGTGTGCGGTTTCTTGTTTCTTCTGTGTGCAGAGGCGGGGACGGTGGGCGTGAACTACGGCCGCGTGGCGAACAACCTGCCGAACCCAGCGGCGGTGGTGCAGCTGCTGAAGCAGCAGGGCGTGGCGCAGGTGAAGCTGTACGACGCGGACCCCACGGTGCTGCGCGCGCTGGCCAACACCGGCATCAAGGTGGTGGTGGCGCTGCCCAACGAGCAGCTGGCCGCGGCGGCGTCCCGCGCGTCCTACGCGCTCCTGTGGGTGCGCCACAACGTTGCCGCCTACTACCCGGCGACGCAGATCCACGGCATCGCCGTGGGCAACGAGGTGTTCGCGACCGCCAAGAACGTCACGGCGCAGCTGGTCCCGGCCATGACCAACGTGCACGCCGCGCTGGCGAGGCTTGGCCTCGACAACGCCGTCAAGGTGTCGTCGCCCATCGCGCTCACCGCGCTGGCGTCGTCGTACCCGTCCTCGGCGGGCGCGTTCCGCGAGGACCTCGCGCAGGCCGTCATGAAGCCCATGCTCGACTTCCTGGCGCAGACCGGGTCGTACCTCATGGTGAACGCGTACCCGTTCTTCGCCTACTCCGGCAATGCCGGCGACATCTCGCTCGACTACGCGCTGTTCCGCCCCAACGCCGGCGTGCTCGACGCAGGGAGCGGCCTCAAGTACTACAGCCTCCTCGACGCGCAGCTCGACGCCGTGTTCGCCGCGGTCAGCAGGCTCGGGAACTACAATGGCGTGCGCGTGGTGGTGTCCGAGACCGGATGGCCGTCCAAGGGCGACGCCAACGAGGTAGGCGCTTCGCCGGCCAACGCCGCCGCGTACAATGGCAACCTGGCGCGCCGTGTGCTCTCCGGCAACGCCGGCACCCCTCGCCGCCCCGACGCCGACATGGACGTCTACCTCTTCGCGCTCTTCAACGAGAACCAGAAGCCCGGACCCACCTCTGAACGCAACTACGGCGTCTTCTACCCGAACCAGCAGAAGGTGTACGACGTCGACTTCGTCCTCGGTGGCAGCGGCGGCGGCAACCCTGCAGGCGGCAGCGGCGGCAGCCAGGGCAACGGCGGCCTCGGGTGGCAGGAGAACGGCGGTCCCAGCAGCGGCAGCACCGGTGTGAATCCGCCGAGCGGAGTGAAGGTGACGACCGGGGAGGCGTGGTGCGTGGCGAACGCGATGGTGGGGGAGCAGCGGCTGCAGGCGGCGCTGGACTACGCGTGCGGCCCCGGCGGCGCCGACTGCAAGGGCATCCAGCCCGGCGCGGCGTGCTTCGAGCCCAACACCATGGTGGCGCACGCCTCCTACGCCTTCAACGACTACTACCAGCGCAAGGGCCGATCCATCGGGACCTGCGACTTCGCCGGCGCCGCCTACGTCGTCAACCAGGCACCAAGTAAGCAACCGCCGCCACTCATCTTCTTTTCCTCGTGCCATTTTCGACACAGCTAATAATCGCCCATCGTCGTTACTCCCTCGGTCCCAAAAGTCCAAAATAGATGTTATTATTGTTTTTTTAAAAGTTAATATTTTTAAAATATCGGTAATTATATATTAAAATATATAAAAATTTATGTTAATTAATTAGTATCATAAAAAATTTTAAAATAAATTTATTTGAAGATAAAAATGTTGTATTTATTTTATATAAATCTGATAAAGTTGATAAAGTTTATCGGCACGCACAATGGAGTACCAATTTACCATTCGTTCGTTCGATCACCTAGTAGCAAAACGTAAACGCAGTCACTAGGAAGAGCAAATTCACACATGTAAGGCCCCAATTTAGGTACCTTACTTAGTGACAGAATTCTGAATTCCTGTAGCAGAATTCTTTTAATATTTTATTTATATTTAATAAAAATTATTTAAATTTTAATTAATTAGGTTTAAAATATTTAATCTCTTAAAGTACAGCTAATTAGATTTTAATTTTATCACTTCATACATGTTCCTAAAAATTGGGAGGGAACTAGATATAAGGCCTAATTGTGGACTACTAGCTGTAGGACCCTGTTTGTTTTTTACTGATGGACGGGCAACAGTTCAAATCAAATTAAAGGTTTGCTTTTGCCATTGTACGGGAATGATCCCCCGTGCTTTTACGGGAACGTACAGGACTCACCACACCTGTCACGCCCAGTAAAACCACGTCTGAAGCACGCCGCACAGTACACCACCACATGCTCCTAGTCCTATTAGCACCCATTTGCACGCAGCAACCTGTGCTCTGTGACCAATCTGTACTGCGATTTTAAGCAGTGAGTTAAGCCTGCGGCCTTGGTCAATCGTATTTGTCCACCAATAGCATATAATTATAATATTAAATGTAGATAAAATTAAAAACTAATTAGACAGTCTTATTATACTTTAAGAAATAAATATTTTAAACCTAATTAGTCCATGTTTAAATAATTTTACAAATACAAACCACGGGAATTCCACGTCCATTGGATTCGAGCTGTGTCACTGGGATGGAGTTATTACGAGTGACCTGATCACTAGTTCAGGTTCAGCCTTGCAGTAGTACAGGAGCACAGGTTGCAATAATGATTGGGGACGAGCCTGTGCGGCTCGCATGTCGACGTGATATGACCCGTCCTCGCCACTCTGACTGTGCCGTCCCGGTTTCCTTCGTGATGCCGCGTGCATGTCTGGACGTCGCAGACCGCGTTGTGCCTGATTGCCACTTCCTACGAGTACTCTGTACCATTTTCTTTACTCCACTCATTACTGTACAGTACGTGTCTCTCTGGGACCAGTGGTCGTCTCGAGGGTAGAAGTCCTCCATGTGCGCTTTGACGGGAGTGCGGTAATCCGCTGCTAGACGGGAGAATGTGCTGTTTTCTAAGAGTTAATTATGCGATCTAACCTGCGATCTCACTTGCTGCTCGCTGCATTGTTTTCAGAGATGGGCAAGTGCGACCTCCCATCGACGGTCT
The DNA here is from genome assembly GCA_023333625.1 of Bothriochloa decipiens. Taxonomy (NCBI): domain Eukaryota; kingdom Viridiplantae; phylum Streptophyta; class Magnoliopsida; order Poales; family Poaceae; genus Bothriochloa; species Bothriochloa decipiens. The sequence continues at coordinate 4,823,721 of CM041637.1, forward strand.
GAACCGAAGCAACAGTGACCAAGACTGTGTAACGCCAGCGGCCATCTCGAGGAACAAAAGAATCGATAGCAGCAGCACGAGGATGCCGGAATCTTTGCACCCTTTCATCAGCCTTTCTTTACGCCGCTGCCGTGCTGCAGGCTGCAGCCTTCACTCCTGCTTGCAGCGTCGACGCAGCGTACCGTAGATACGTAGAACCAACATCACTGTAGCTGCTCGCCTTCTTTTTGCAGCTTTGGCTAATGGTGGATGATATCTTTGTTTAGTCCATGTAACTAGTACTACTACTACTATTACTACTAGCATGCTGATGCTACTATTATAATCCGATCAGTATAGATTAAGGAATTAATTAATGGTTTAGCCTTTGCGCCCATGTGACCCACTATGGTTTGTCTCGACTGGAGTGAGCTGTTTGACTCTTGTTCCATCATCGCCTCAAATTTACGTGCCGGAAATGGAGCTTAGCGTGGACGACATTGTACACTCGAGTATGAACTCATGCCGCGCCCGTGTCTGGCCTTTTCCGCCTCCTACGCCCTAAAACGTTCTATGGGGTTTGGCGATCATTTTGACTACAACAACAGCCTTGGTTGGAGTCGAGGATTTGTGCCGGATTTCTTTGGAAAGTTTCGGATCGCAAAGCAACGCTGCCTTTTTCGATTTTTGTAAATAGAATTCTGTCTGGAAGCCTTATGTGATCGCTCTAGAAATGGGCATGTCGCTGGTCCCTGAAAAAGAGCACCGCTTTCAGACGTTGTCGTGCGGCACCACTGCTCAACTGGGTCGGTGTTGGCACTTGGCTCGCCTCGGCATGGTAGTGGGGGGAAGACATGGGCACGGATCCAAACTTTCCCAAAGTCCTCCGTTCTCCGAACCTTTCGACAACTACGCCCTGCGTACCATACCAGTGCGGCGTGCCGGTAGGCGGCCGTGGCGTGGTGCTCCGCATGCCCGACGGCCGAGACGGCCAGGCCTTGGAATCACGTGGGAACGGGTACATGGGCCACCACGACCACGAGGCGCGGAACGGCGGGAAGAGTCCGTCCATCACCGCCGCGGTAGGTGACCTGCGGCCTGCGGGCTCCGGCCGTGCGCCGTGCGCGACATGTGAAGGAGGAAGCTGCCAATGGAGTCGCCAGGCGGGGCAGCTGTGGACCACCGGAGGGGCGAAGCCGAGAAGGGAATATTGGGCCAATTCCTATGCTTTTGCCGATCGAAACGGTGATTTCCGTGCCCGGCGGACACCTGGGTGCGGTGGATTGGTCGATCGAAATGTACTTTTCCTGTTGGACACTTTTGACTGTGGACAATTTTCTTTTTTAGAAACTTGACTGTGGACTGTTGGAATTGGAATTGGAATTGGGATGATGAGGCTGAGGCAGCGAGGCCCGAGGTGACGTTCCGATTTGCTGGTGGGCCGTGTTGGGTCGACACTCCTCTTTCGAGGGCAATTGCCGTCTTTTGGACATGTGCAGTACAGAATTGGATGGGGGACTTGGACCTACCGAGCTTACCACTCACGTGTGCTATTGGGCTTGATGCTACGGGTCTATATCCCCGATTAGGAAAACAAAATTGGAGAGCTAACAAGTAAGGCTGATTTTTGAGCCTAAATGGCCAATATAACTCGTGTTCCCTCACTTGATGTGGTAGTAATAGCAACACACCAAGTTCTGGTCAGATACACACTGCTCATACATTGTTCGGAACGCTACACACTTTACAGTACACAATATATACGTACATATAGATCCGATACAACCAAAATACATTACCGCATTGCACGATACACGCATAATCACCGTGCCACTATATATGGGCACATGGACGTTGTTCGTTCTAGCCTCAAGACCGCTCAACTCTCGGGCAGTAGTGTTTGTTCAGGCGGTGGCGATGGGCGACTTCATGGCCTCGAACCGGGGCTCCTTGGCCTCGAACTTGTGTTGCACGTACAGGTTCATGTAGTCCTCGAACACGAAGCTCGGGTACGTGGCCTGGGCGCGCTCCTCCTCGGCGCCGGCGCCGGCGCCGACGAGCGCGGGCGCCGGGAAGATGACGGCGTCTGCGCCCGGGTTGTAGAAGGAGGCGATGGACATGCGGTTGCCGTCGGGGCGCGTGAGCACGCGGTGCATCACGCTCTTGTACCGCCCGTTGGTGATCACCTCCAGCTGGTCGCCGATGTTGACGACGATGGCGTGGCGGATGGGCGGCACGTCCACCCACTCGCCGTCCTTGAGGAGCTGCAGACCGCTCACCTGGTCGTCCTGGAACAGCAGGATGATGCCGCCGGCGTCGGTGTGCGCGCGGAGGCCGTCGACGAGGTCCGGGCGCGGGCAGGGCGGGTACGCGCTCACCTTGGTGCCGAATGTTGGGCCGTTGGAGCCCGCGAAGGCCGACTTCAGGTACCCTGGCTCCAGGCCCAGATTCTCGCACAGCAGCTCCAGCAGCTTCTCCGACAGCTTCTGTATCTCCGTTGCGAACTGCTTCATCACTTGCCTGCAGGGACATGGAAGAAGGCTTTCAAATTTTAAGCACGGTCGGAATATTCCACCAAACAAACAAAGCGCGTCGATGGTGTATATCGATCGCACTGTCTGTCACCCGCTAAAAAGTGATTCGACTTGTGATGGTTACTGGACTCTAACATAGCATTAGGTCTGATGCACACTTGTCAATCAAGCAACGAAATGATCTATCGGATAACTATTCGCGTCGCCGTCAGGCGAAATTCTGGTACTGTAGACGCTGCTAGCACTACCAGTGTACCACCACCGTTAATAGGAGCAGATCAGGTCACGTCAGGTCAGGTAGTGAGCCTTCTTTCTGATCTGAGACGTGTATAAATAATAAAGCGTTTGATGGGGCCTATAGCACGATGATAGGTGGCGTCGTCAGCTAGCTTTTGTAGGCTTGCATCAAAGCCATCAAACTAGCTCAGCCTGATAGACCAAAGTCACCCAAGCTTGGACTATTCAGAATAAAGAAACTGGTTCAGGGGACAGGAGTCAAAAGCGGGTGCATGGCACTTTGAACTTTCCGTCAGAAGCCAACAAAAAACTTTAACAAAAGACTGATTGGGTCGGGTCGTATGTAGCCAACCACTATATATGATGCGAAGAACGTCATTAATTTAATGACGCGCATCAGATAGCAAGCACACGTAGTATGTAGGTGTTTGAAGTTTGAACACACACGGACACACATACCTGTAGTGGTCGTCGATGTCGGGGAGGTCGGCGAGGTTGGAGGCCGGGAGGTGGCGGACGAAGAAGGTGCTCTCCCAGTCCACGTCCTTGACGTCGGCGCCCTTGTCGCCGGCCTCCAGCGTCCGCGCCGCGAACTCCTGGAACTTGGCCTCACGGAAGCTGGCGTAGTGCGCCTTGGTCAGCCGCTCCACCTCGTCCATCAGCTCGTGCGAGATGCCATGGTTCAGCAGCTGCGGATGCAGGGGGGGACAAGACGATACTGAGGTGATGATCGAGCAAAAGGCATCAATAACGAACCAATAAGATACTCATTAGTGAATGGTCAGGGCTCAGCCAGGCATATGAGAACTAGGTGAAGGTGGTGTTCCCATCGAGCGACGCCACTGAGGTGGTAGAATCAATCGGCCGGTAGATGGAATGGAGATCGAATAGGAATCTTTTACGTTCGAGGAGGCTAGCTGTTTGTTAGGTAAAGCTAGCTACTAGAGAATGCTATAGAGAATTCTATGCTTTCTTTTCTGTAACGGCGCCGCTAGCAGAGATAAGACAGACGAAGGCAAACAGCAACTGGATTGAATTCATCCTAGCGTGTGGTCAGATTACTTGTGAGCTACTAGGTGCGGTGCGTTGGTTAATTGTTCTGTGCGACTGTGCTTGTTGGTGTTGTGTGAGCAGCGTATAGTGTATATATAAGCACCTTCTTTTTCAAAAAAATATATGAGCACCTCGAAGAAGCCCCAGTTCTCGCAGGCGTCGCGGATGACCTCCATGGCCGTGGCCTTCTCCTCGGTCTCCAGCTTCTCCATGTTCACCACCGGGAACGAAACCTTGGCTGCTGCCATCTCTCTCTCACTCAGCTCTCTGGCTCTCGTCTCTCACTAGCTCGCTCGCTGGCCGGGTTGCTTGACAATTTGTGTGGAGTGGGAGGCGGTGGGTTCGGCCCAATTTATAGGCGCCTGAGCGGAAATGCTAGATTACCAGAATGGCCTCACGACATTACGTTATTAGTTGTATAATAACTCGGTCAAATGGATTAGGAAGCTAAGTACTCATTCGCAAATGAAAAGCAGTCTGGACGAATATAGCCCGCGATGCGCTGATCTCGGCTGGCTGGCTGGCTGGAGTGCTGGACGTGTGCACGGCGATTATGCAGCTAAGCTATACCCGATGCCGATGATGGAGACAAAAACAAGTCGTCTCGATGAGGATTATTGCAATTGACCAGCTTATTATGCTGGATATGATGTACTTTCTCCGTTTTAAATTATAAATTATTTTAAAAATTTTGTAAGTCAAAGCATCTTAATTTTGACTAAATTTATATGATAATATAATAACATTTAGAATATCAATTAAGTATTATTAGATTATTTATTAACTATATTTTCATAGTCTATTTGATTGATGTCATAAATTTTTTATAATTTTTTTTATAATTTTAATCAAACTTAAAGATACTTTGACCCTCTGAGATTTTTAAAATAATTTATAATTTGAGAAGAAGGGAATAGGATAATATTGTACTGTATCACCGCTGTTCTATGGCCTACCTATCCAGCCTAATCCCATACTTTGATGTGGTCAATCAAGACATAAGGAGATAATGGCACGAATACGTACATACACTAGCTACACCGTTTGAGTACGTGGATTTTTAAGCATGCACGGATTTTTTTAAATTTGGTTGGTAGCGGTGTCCAAACGCTAGTTTGGGCTACGCAGCAACCCTAATTTTTCGATTTTCAAATGCCTGGTGCTAGGATCGCTTGTCTGACCACATTGCCTGGGAGGCCGTGATGGACTTGTTTAGTTCTATTAAAAAGGCTATAAATTTTACCGTCTCTCTATCACATCAAATGTTATGTCGTATGCATAAAATATTAAATATTAATAAAATAAATAACTAATTATATAGATTAGTTATAAATCACGAGAAGAATCTTTTAAGTCTAGTTAGATCATGATTAGACAATATTTATCATACAAACAAAATACTACAGTATTTTTCAGGCTAAATATTTTAGCAACTAAACGAGGCCTTGATCTTTAGACCTTGTAGTAGGTGGAGCTAGGTTATTTTCATCACAATATGTTCGGATTTAGCAAGTAGTGTCTGTCAGCAAAAGGCAGTGTCAAAATTAATGGTTTGTTGTCTTGCTAGACAATTCGAGGCACCACCCAAGACCTGAAATGTCATGACTTTGCATTATATGACTAGCATATGTCATATTTAATGTCAAGTCACTTATGAATCAGTTTAGGCATGCTGAAATTTGAGTCCTTGAGAACTCTCATGATTCAAAGTGTTCCTCCAGTTCTGAATAAAAAAAAATTAACATTTTTAATGCTAAAATGGTAAAATACATTCTACCCGATCGGGTGATGTTGCTAGTGGGTTAACCCCACCTTCCTTCATCTGCCCAATAATCCCGGACCCGGTGGCGACCATGCTGCTGGACCATGGCCCCCCAGTCTGATCGGTCTATCGTCATCTTTGATCGCCGTGTCCCCTGTTCCTGGTCTCTCCGCCCATCATGGCATCACGGGTAGGGGCCGGATCAAACTCGTCCCTGTATCTCTCCGATCTAGCTACACAATCTTTCAATCGCGTTCAGTTGTTTCTTCGCCCAATCGCCCTTAAGACCGCGTGTGAGTGGGTGAGCTTTTACCTGTTCCCTGTAGTGCTAATTTCGTGTTGCAGAACTCTGCGGTTGCAGAAAGCAGACAAAAGCATGAGACGAGATGGGACAACACTCGAGAAAGACGCTTTTTACTTTGTTGACAGGATGAAAATCACTGCTCCATCGGTTCCAAAATAGGCCACGCTTTTAAATATCATATTTACTGTTTGCCTTGTTCAGTCTTTTTTTAAAATAATAAAATTAATAATTCAATACTAAAGTATTTATAATGATAAAGTAAATCATAACAAAATAAATATGATTTATATAATTTTTTTAGTAAGACGAACAATGAAACATGATGTTTAAAAGTTAAAAACGTCATGTATTTGGAGATGAAAGGAGTACTATTACACGAAGCACCTGCTTTTAAACTTGTTCAGCTGGGCTTTTTCTACCTCCAACACTATAATGCACTATATAAGAACCAGGAGCCTTCGTCGTCACAAAAAGAACTAAGAGCCTTATAAGAAGGGTTAATTGTACACACAACACTCAAATTTTTATGTTTGTTGAACCACACCATTGTTATTTGTGCAGCTTATAAGAACTAGGAGCCTTAGCCCTAGAAATGTACCTCCTTGGATTATGTGACCACACATGAGGCAGTGGAGCTATTTTTATGGATGGGCTACAGTGAAGTACAGTAACACACAGACAGAGCCTAACTAAAGACACCTTGACATTATTCGCAACTCTCCTGCTTGGTTTGATTTATAAAAATCTACACAAAGCACATAGGAACAGGAGTATCATCAAACCATTGCAGCTGCACGCCTGGCTCGAAACGTACTTACTAACTTTAGTTCACACTAAACTGAAACAAGTGTGGCCGCTATACAAGGGAGGATCTGATATATTCTTTTATATATAGGATGGCACGTGTAGTCTAATTTCTTTACACAAACTTAGTTAGTTACCAACTAAATCTCGCACTAACTTAATCAAAATTGTCCACAGTCTCAATTGACGGTTCCCACTACAGTTCATTCCTGCAATAGTGGGTGCTACATGCATGACCGAGAGTGGTAGCGAATAATACTAATAATCATTAATCAATCATGTATACAGATGTTGTTACAATAATAATATTGACGCATGTGCCTACTACTAGCTAGGCCGTGACACATGCGCAGGTGCGTGCATCGCCCCAGTCCCCACTGTATTCGCGGTACTTGATCGAGATTTGATAAGGTGGTGCACTGTTGACGTGTCGCGGGCCAGTCCATCCATAGATCCCTGGACGCGGATCGATCATTGATCTCAAATCATCGAGCGGCGCGCGAAGCCATGTTCCCACGGCGAGGAGGAGTGCTGGCGGGGCGGCAGGGTGCTTTGCCGTCGGGTCAGATCAGAGCCGTCGCCATCTCGATCTCCTCCGTCACGGAAACAGCAGCGGCGGGCACAACATGCACGTCACACTCCCCCGGCCCAGTGCCCACGGGTGGCCGTGTGGGTGTGGGTGTGCGTGCGGGTGTGGTGAGGCCAGCCTGAGACGAGCGAGCTGGCTCGGCATGGCCGCAGGTGGGTGCGCCGTGCCCGTGTGTCCATGGATCGCCCCCTGATTTGCCGCCATAAAGACGACGACACGGCGCCAGCCGAAGCCGGGATTTGCTTACGCGGCTTCCTGCCTTTGCGTCGGCGCCGGTTTCCGCAAGGATTGCAGCATTCACATTTGGATTTGGATTTTGGTTTTGGTTTGGTTGCGGCGGCGTCAGTCCTTATTTAACTGCAAAAAACTTGTGCACGTACGGGCACGACCGATGAGAAAGCTTTTTTTTTTTTTGTTTAAACTTGGACCGATGAGAAAGCTAACCGGCCGGCCTTCTAATCGAGCATCGAGAGAAACAAAAGGCTACTAGGAAAATACTTTATCGATCGTTTGGTGCCTGAATCCACTTGTATGGCAACCGTGACGCGATTCCTCGCGCGTGCTCCAAACTGCAGTGAAAAAAGGAGGCCTGGTGTGGCCGGTGGATTTGATCTTGCCGTAGAGTGCGCGGGTCAAGATTCAGATCACGGGGGCGTGCCGAGAAGTCAAGGAGAGGGGTCGAATCGTTTGGGACACTTTGCTCGCTGGAGGACACAGAATGGCGGACGAGGACAGCGGAGAGACGACAGGAAATTTCCTGTCGCGACCGTGGTGTCAAGGCGTTACGTTTGCATTAGATCTGTGTTTTCGTGTATATACCATGTCACGTTAGATTTTGTTATGGCAAACAAAAAGGAAGATCTAATGGCGACTCCAAAAGATCTGTTACTTGAACCCGCGGCAGGAGCCATATCGCAGTGGAACGAACTTTGGAAGAAGGCTCGTGTTTGCTCAATCATGTAATAATATGTATACAACACATTGTAACGTCACATAGGACGTGGGCATTCGATCTGAACTACGGTAAACGCACCTTCGTGTGTTCTATATGCTACTTCATTGGAAACCCTGCACATGGCACTAAATTTACTTTTCCATGCATGGTACAAAAACATGCATGGGCAAGTCTTCGTATTTGGTTGGTTGCATCTCCTCCATCCTAGCCGGGTAATCCGTATATAGTTTGAGAAAGAAGTAGATTTAGTTTTCTGTTGAGTTGATGCAGTTAGCATGAGCGGATGTAAAAGTATGTACTGATCAGCTTGCGAAACGAGTCTCATTAGCTGAATGGATGCAATGCATGTTATGCTGATCCACATGTCGTCCTCTTGTACGTACATGCAATAAATGCAAACAAATGTCTCATTGAGTCACTCATGCATCCCTCCGTCTCATAAATAAATATGATTCTCTGACTTTGAAGCAATAAGTCTGAAAACTTTGGATTTAAAAGTCCCAGTTATACTCTGTTTGCGTCTCTGTTAGCTTTTTGTACTTTTGGCAACGATGGTAGCTAGCCTTTTAGCCTGGTCTGCTCTTATGATTTGTTTCTTTCAAACTCTAAACTTTGCATTTCCGTTAGTGATAATGAAAATAGGGAAGAGTCCTCGTATAAAAAAAAAAACGCTAACTAGCAGGATCAGCCAGGAATGTCGACAAGCTAGAGCTAGCTATACATCTATCCGTAGTAGTCTACATCTATCCGTAGTAGTCGACGTTGACGCACGCGCACGCCAGGCCCGTGTGAGCAGTCACGAAAAGGGGCCCATTCGGCGCATGCAGCAGAGGACGGCGAGAAGGTTTAGGAACCGGGAGCGCGGCGTCGCCCTTCCCCGACAGAGAGATGGCGGATAAGAACGACAGAGATTAACTGGCCGTAGCAGCTGGGCCGACGACGCCGATGGTTCATACGAGCGGCGACAGTGAAATGAACCGCGACGGGACGCGCTGTGTTGCTTTACAGCTCGCGTGGTATGTGTGGCGTGGCGTGTAGTACGTGGCGCGTGCGCTCGATGCGACGAGATGGCATATGCTATCCACAATGGCATGCTGCATGGCCTGCGGCTGCGGCGCGCGTGCTAGCCGCCTAGCTTCCCACGACTGTAGGAGTACTCTGCTAGGTGGTGTTGACATCACGAACTCTCACAACTCGGGCAGTGAGTAGAAAAACTAACCGAGCTGCTGTTGTGTTGTCGGCACGGCAGCGCGTGACGAGCACGAACTAGCCTTCTTCGTCGTTGCATTCTTCTAAGCTACGCGAAATTAACGTCCTTTTCTTATTGTTGAGTGTCGACATGGTCTACATAATTGGACGCCGGCCTCTTCTTTTCAGAAAGAAAGAAAGAAAGAAAACACATTATATATACACCAGCTGACGACGGCCGGTGACCTCTGACGCTAGCTGTAGTACATGACAACTCTGTGTTTTCACTAGGGTCGAGTAAGTCTACTACTCGTAGCAACTAGACTCTTTGAGTCTTGACGTGCAGTTAGGTTCTAGTAGTACGTCCGTACATGCAGTCACGCGCGCGCGCTGAAGATTGAGGAGAAGTGCTGCACTTGAGCTCTGAAACCAGAATCTCTCGTGCCGGAATGCGAAAGCGCAGTGCACTCGCGAGCTCTGCCCCGCCAGGCCGGCAGAGCGATCGCGCGGACGCAAGTGCTCTTTACAGTCAGATTAGGGCCAGAACGTGAGCGATCAATGTACTACGACGAGCCGAGGAAGCTGTAGCCGCCTTCTGTTTCTGTTGCAGGCAAGGCAACTGCAGCATCGACACGTGAGTTTATTCAGATTGCGATCTCGGAACGTGCTTCCCAGTACCTATCTCTTGGAAGAACATTTGCACCAGCAGCAGACACGGGAATCTAATCTGCTGGTACATCATCCAATCCTGTGTTTGGCCTTCCCAGATCGCACAAACCTTAATCGGGCATCCTAAGCAAGCATGCAAAGAATTTTCTTCCGGCCTCTTTCCGGGACAGATCGAGCGCCTAGCTTTTCATAAAAGCATCATTTTGTACGGCAGTGGTAGGCTCTCTCTACGTTGCGATTATTCCCTTTGGATAAACACTGCTCTTTTTTATGAAGATGAAGATGTTGGGCAGCTTCGTCCAGTATATTGTAATGTATGTTAGTTACCCCTTGTTAGTGCAGGAATATCTTTCCATATTGTCTATATACCTTATATCCTGATCTCTACCAAGAATTCCACAGAGGGATTCTCAAAAGAAGAAAAAAAATCCGGAGAGGGAGAAAGAAAGTGATGAGGCAATTGATGTGGATGGTAGTTAGATCTTCTGAATCAAATTCACTGGCCTGGCTACTGGCTATGAAGTCCTCTTTACGCTTGCACGACACACTACTATTGCGGTGAAGTAACAGGAGGATGTGTTTAGTTGATGGCGATAGGAACATACGCTTTATGTAGCCAAGAAAAGGATTTCCACAGCATTATGTAATATTTTCTGCGGCGAGTGTGTCGCTTTCGAACCATGACGAACATGCTGATCTCAAATCAGAAATCTGGACTCGTGTCAATAATAATAGAAGCCTAGGCAGAGAAGCATGTGCGTCAAGGGACAAAGGAAAGAATAACGTACAGTGAGATGTAAAGGATAGCTAGTGTTATTATAAGTACCGAGGTGTAGTGGAACCATATGTAATAATCTGCTATATAAGTCCTCCTGGAGAGTTGGAGGAGACTGACCGAGAGATGAGGAGCACTTATAAAATTTAGAAATATAGCTCGTCAATCTATTTTCAAATCTTGATTGATCTTGAAAAGTCATAGTTAATTTGTTTTAACAAAAAAAAACATGAAACTAATAACAATTTTCTTGTTTAAATATTTATTTATTCTATTCAGGGTTATTTAATTTTCATTTTTAAAAATAAATAATTAAAACAACTGCGTTTATATGTTTTTTCAGAAAAAATGGCATTAGTTTCATATTTCCCCTAATTTAAATAAATTATTTTGTATTTTGGATATTTAGCTGGATTTTATTATTTTTGTAAAATATACAAAACCAACTTTCAAACAAGTAAGACAACAAAAACTTACCTGCTTTTGGCAGTTGTTGGGCATTATTACCTGATTTTATAATTTAATTAAGGTTAAAGGTTGAAAAGTAGTTCTTGGATGTTGCTGCATCTATGTTCGGCAAATCTGCGGCTCATTCGATGTTTATGTACAGTAGGGCCGCTCTGAAACGAGGCCTTGCCCCAACCCCCAACCCAATCACCCCTGCCTGCACATGCGGAGGGCATGGCTTGCCGCTTGCGCGATCGGAGCACAGCAATTATCGGCGTACGGAGCATGCAACCGTGTGGCTGCCACATGCCAGGCGTGCTAGTTTCTTAAATTTGGGTTCAGATTTATTATGAAAAAAAAATTCTCCGTGACGTTAAAATAGCGGCATTTGCATGGAGTACTAAGGCCTTTAAAGTTTTAATTTTTTCACTCTCTCTCCATCACATCAATTTTTAGCCGTTTGCATTGAGTATTAAATATAGATAAAAAATAACTAATTGTACGATTTAGTTATAAATCATAATATGAATCTTTTAAGCCTAGTTTGTTCATGATTAGATAATAATTATCAAATACAAACGAAAGTGTTACGGTGTCAGAATTGAAAAAAATACTAACATCTAAATGTAGATGAAATAAAAAACTAATTATACAGTTTTGTTGTACTTTGCGAGACGAACGTTTTGAATCTAATTAATCAAAATTTAGACAATTTTTATCAAATATAAACCAAATGCGCATCGCAGTGCATTCGGCCACCACCGAATCGGTGATCAGTCTCTTTCCGTCGTCATGAAACCCTGCGACACCTGTTGGTAGGTGACTTGCCAAGCCGCGCCATAAGCCCATAATGCTCGAGGAAATTGGCCTGCCAATCATTGGCTTGTTTCTTAAATATATATTGATCTTGTTGCCATAGAACATGCATGTACTCGTATATGCATGCAATAGGCGATAATCCTTCCTGATCTACACTCAGCTTGCATGCAAGTTCGAACTGATGGCAAGAAATTGCCTCTAGGATTGCAGTTGCAGTGTCACAGTGTGGAAGTGTGGAACAAGGGATTCAATCGGAAAGCACAAGGATCTAGGCGTCTAGTACTAGTAGCTTGGTGTAGTAGTTAGTTTCCCTCGTCCTCTCGCCGGCTATGACCGTGGCTTAGAATAAGGCCGGTGATTGGTAGTGAATTTTAGAGAAGATACCAGAAGCATCGCGCGGCTGAGCTCTGCTACAGTGTTGACAGCTGCAGTGCATGGATGCTTGATTGGTGAGAGACCATTGCAACGGTGTGCGTGGAAGGAGTACACTGTGGACTTGTGGAGTGGGCAGTACTGGCCAGCAATATATAGCAGGGATTGGTAGCTTTCTCACAAAGTAGACGAGCTGCTGAGGTCATCTCATCATCTAGATCCAGTTATTATTATTTCGAGTATTGTCTTGCTGCAAATAATTGTTTCAGTAGCCTGCATTTCCGAGGAACAGATCTCAACCCACTGACGAACTGAAGCATGCTTGTAAAGGCACACATGCATACCAGTACCACGGTCATAATATGCAACTTGTTCTTGCTCTCGCAGGAAAGCTCTACCTCCATCCACCACTTCTGGCTGATTTCCCTCAAAACTGCCAAGCCCTACTCTACTCAGCCTCGGACTCTCCCTCGTCGCGCGCACCGGGTGATGCATGCAGGAACGCCAATGAGTCTCGTTGATATGAATGAATATGAATATGATATCGGCAGCACGAACATTACGCAGCACGGGTCCCCCTTCGCGGCTCCTGCCCCTGTCCATCAAGGAAGAAACTTGGCCACGGATTATTGGTACTTGTCGTAGTGACCTACAGGCTCCAGAAGCGGTGGATGGGCTGGACGATGATTGGTCCCCGGCTGGAGAGACGAACGTTGTTGGGACGTCACGGCGTGACTGCCTTAGCCTACACGGAGTTCGTGGTGTACAGCGGTGCGCAGGACCGAGTCATCGACGGCGGAAGTGAGTGACGCGGTGCCGTCGGGTCGCGTCGCCGCGGGAAAATGTTGACCAAGTGGGGCGGGGACAGCGATGGAACCTCCCGCGACCGCGATCCGTGCATCGCGCACGTCCAGATCCTTGCCGTGTGATCTGTGTCCGATGGATGGAACTCGGGCGCGGCGCGGCGCCACTGTCCTGATTGGCTCCGCCTGTTCCCTTCGCACAACCTCGCGTCTCTCGCAGCATGCTCGGCCTGATTCGTTCGACCGTTCCGCCCACACTGCGAGTCCTCTCTCTCTCCTTTTTTTTTTTTTTTTTTTGATTGAGAGGAGTCCTCTCTCCCCTTGGGGCTTGCACACAGCAGCCCCAGCCAGCCCAACAGCAAACAGCGGCCCAACTAGAGGAGCCCAGCAAACAGCGGGATTCGGCGTCGTCACTGGGCGTCAGGCCCCAGTTCCTGTTGTTGGGCTTAGGTCGGACCTCCCGTGCTCCATTCATGCATCTTACTAAGGAACTGGTCTAAACCCTGCGCGCCTTCCCGCCGCCGCCGACGAGCACCGCCGACGAGCCACCATGGCCACCTCTGCCGCCTCCGAATACTCCATCGACCGCAAGCTCTCCGCGGTAGATCGTGGAGCAGTCTCGGCCGAGCGCGGCGGCCATGCGCGCCGCCGCCGAGGCCGTCGACGCCGTCGCGGAGCTCATCAGGAGGGTGCCGCAGCAGCAGGCGACGCCGGAGGCCGCGCGCGGGTTCGTGAGTGACCTGGGGCTGGAAGCCGAGAACCTCTCCTTCACCTTCCGGCCGCCGGAGGTGGTGCGGCTCGCCGGGAGCCACGCGGCCGGCGCGGTGGCCAGGCCCGACGTCGCGGCCGACCTTCTCGTGCGTTTGCCCAAAGGTATGCCGGCTTCTCCCCTTCGAATTCACCTGTCTGATTTTTGAGTCCCAACAACTTGCTTTGAGTCGCCGTGGATAGATCGAGGAGCTGTTTATTTAGTTTGTCATGGGATTCATTGCCCACTGTGGCAGCTACGCGATGTACTCCATTTCTAGTGTTGTTTTTGTACCTTGTTCAGGATGTCAGCTTATAAAGAATGTATGCTTGTTTGTCATGGGATTCATTGCCCACCATCTTATATTAGTGTCTTCTTTTCATACTCAGTATGAATCTTTGCATGCTATAGTGCCTGTTTCGAACACCTATGAGCAATTATGATGCTGTTATTCTCCTCCATCAAGAGAAGCTTTGTTGGCCGCATCATGTACTTTTTCCTGCTGAGACTCCCGATGGTCAGTTCTGCTTTATATCAATTACAGCTGCTTCCCAATTCCCTGATGTTCTTACAGTCTTACAGAAGTATTCTATCGGTAAAAATGTGTCACCAAATACTAAAGCTGTAAAGCATAATCAATTTCACCTCTACAATTAACAGAAATTACTTGAAAGATTTCTTGCTGACCAGAAAAAAAAAAGAACTCAATTAGTCTTTTGATGCAATAACCTACCTTCAATTCTTCATATTTTTTTTGTTCTACTGTAACAACCTTACAGGTAAGTTGATGGTCTGGGGCAAACCAAGTAAAGATTTCCGCCCCTATATGCCACTCAACAAAGGGGCCGTGAAAGGTTTTTTTTCCCAACCGGAGGAACCGTGAAAGGTTTTCATGACGCAAGAGATAAACTTTTGGTAAAGTTTGACCCAACTACATACTTCTTGCGAGACTTGAAGGTAAAATTGTCGCTCTTGATCTCTAGAAAATATGTTTATCCATTTGGAATAAAAAAATGCGCGCCACAAGGGGAAGACGCCCCTTGGGGTTTGCATTAAGAGGGTGCCGCGACTCGAACTCGGGCCGGCTCAGCCAACCGGCCTGTTGTGCTGACCGGTTACACCGTGAGGGCCTTGGCATCCATTTGGAATAAAATTTAACATTTCTACTTACAGTGTGCATTCTCCAAGACTTTCAAGCTGTGGTATGGTTCGATTGGAGGAGATGTTGTGGGTCTTACTTGGGAGAACCCAAAGGTATTATTAATGTCAGATTGGACCATAGAGATTTTTTTCCCCTTGTATCTGCTTAGAAAGAAAATATCTCTTTTACACTCAGCACTACACATTACATTACAACAAGCAATATTTTTGTCGGTTTTCCCAAGAAGCACCCTATCCTGCAGAACTCTCTTTTTTTCTTGGCGTAGCACAAATGCAGATGTATTTTAGGCTGTATGAATTTTTTACATGTCACAGAAGCGTGGTAGAGAGGAGGTTGATGAAACTGCACCAATGCCGACATCTATCCTTAAGGAGGTTGGAGATGTTGGTAAAGGTTTAGTGAGGGGTGTGTATCTTGTCAAGGCACCAAAGCTTCAGTAAACTAACACGGGTACACTGAACATCTGACCGAGCAAGCTGATGTACAAGAGGACAGACTTGTATCATTTGCACACCAATACCACATCCAAATATGGTAGTCTTCCAAGTGGCAAGAGAAGCAAAGGTACCAGTGCAGTGTTTACAGGCTCACGATGGGGAGGACATGTAGCAATGTAGTCATGGAGTTGTAAACGGCTGAAAAGATTTTTTTTTACGACAAAAAGATTGTGTTGAGTTTAGACTACTATACTGCACAGCTGCCGAAAGAGAAATAAAAGGTTGTAGAGTCTGTATCGAAATTTTGACTGACATATGAAATGTAAGTTTTCAAGATCTGCTGCAATGAAAATGCCAATCAAGTTTGACGTGCCTTGTTGTGTCTATTTGGTTTCAGATGGAGAACAGGAATGAGCAGGTCCTGGATGTGCATTAGCGTGTAAGTCAGACTGCGTCCTTTTCTGCGTTGACGTGCAGTTTGGTTCTTCTAGTACGGTCGTAAATGCAGTCACGCGCGCAGAAGACACGGGAATCTAATCTAGGCCTTTTTTATTCCTCAATTTGGTGTGTGCAAAATTGGCCGGTACTGTAGTAGCATTTTGTTTGTATTTGATAAAAATTGTCTAAATATTGATTAATTAGGCTTAAAATATTTATCTCGTAAGGTGCAATTAAAATATGTAATTAGCTTTTAATTTTACCTATATTCAGTATTCCATACATATGTCGATATTTTTATGGGACGAAAAATCTTTTTCTACAGTGAAATTTGGCCTAAACTGAAAAACTAAACAAGCCTACAATAGTAGTACAGTCCTATGCCATGTGCTGTGTGATGGAGATGGATGGAACTCGCCGGCGGCGGTCAAGGCCGCGAAGCGTGCAGGCCGCTCCGCCTGTTGCTGACAGCACCTCGCATCTGTAGGCTCTGGCAGCGTGCTCGGCCTGATCCGTTGGACCACGAGTCTCTTTCCTTCGTTCCGAGCCCTCCTCCTCCACGCTGGTGCTGCGCCCGCCACCCCACCCCCACCACCGGCCCGCGCCCCCCCCCCCCCCCCGGACAGCGTAGGCTGCATTGGAAGGCCCTGTCGTTGGGCTGCGCTCTTGCGTCCGCAGTGGCCCCGTGGTGGAGCGAGCCGCGGCTGCGGATTTGTGCTATCAGTACCAGCCTACCATTCTTCACATGGGCGGTGCCGATGACGGGCTAGACTTTCGCCGCGGCGTTGTCCCCAGCTTCCGCACGCGGCACGCCCGTCAGGCCAGCACCACAACGACGGGTGGGACCAGTCGGCAATCCAGCGAGCGGTGCACAAAGGCAGCCTTGTCGCCGCCCCGGCTGTGCACCGCGCTCGCCAGCTCGAGATTCTCCGGACATCTGCCGTCTGGTCAGTGGCGGAGCCAGGAATTGTAGAGAGCCAGGGCAAGAAAATATGCCATATACTTAACGGTGCCAAATCACTAAATCAGACACATAAACATATATATTACATACTAGATCAAGCTACGATTTTTTAGCATACAAAATCAAATAAAGATTGGCTCCTAAATCTTTCTAGATCAAGCTACGATTTTTTAGCATGCAAAATCAAATAAAGATTGGCTCCTAAATCTTTCGTAAGAGCAGCGTGAAGGTAGAGTATGTGTTAATGAAGAGCTGATTTCCCATGCGTATTAGTGGCAGCCTGGCAGGGGAGCCCGGCCACTGGCCCAGGGTGGCCGGGCCTTGGCTCCGCCAGTGCGTCTGGTCAATCATGATTGATTCCATAAGTCAGGCGTGCGTCCATGCGTCCATGATCGACGACCAGATTCCACTCTAGAAAGAAAATACAGGCCGTTTTGAAAGACCGAAAACGGCGACCAGAGGGGGTGAATGAAAGCCGTAAAAAATTCTCTCGAAACTTTTCGGCCGATGTCCCAACTTCACCGTCAAACGTGTAAACTAAACACCGTGATGTCCACGACCCAATTAGTGGGTGGATGCTTCCTAGAAACACAGTATGACACCACAAACGAGCACAGAGAACCAACGCAAAAAGCGAAACTTAAAACGAAGCTCAAATGACAAAGCCACGGAAGAAACCGGCACGACCGAGTTCACTGAACTGAACAACAGAAAGAGTAGCTAGCACTCGTTGCTGGACACACAACTCCACTGCCTACTTGAGTTCATTCAGAAAGCAGTAAAACAAGAGCACTACAGCTGCTTGACCGAAGGAAGCAAATTCATATTCACTTGCAAAAGAAATAGCAGAAATGAAGCTCATTGAACCTGCAGTAGATGAACGACACAGCAAGCAGTCATCTTTGCACAACGAGATGCTACACTCACCAAAGTGATATTAATTTAAAACTCCAACAAATGCTTAATGATTGCTTGAGCTAATATACGTAAGCAAGAAAATGGAATAGCACTGAACTAGTGAACTTGGATGCTTCACTTCCTAACCGAATTGGAGTTCGAGCTCTGCTTGCCGGGCTTACCTTCTTATCTGACGAAGTGCAGCTGCTGTTGTCGGCGAGAAGAGCTAGCAGCGATCGTGTGCTCACGAACAAGCACTACTCGGTGCTGGGCTGCTGTCCTGGAATCGGCTCCTGCAAACTGAAGTCAATATGCAAAAGAGAATGCACACACTGCAGCTGCTCTCTGCCGATCGATATGCTCCTGCTCTCAATCAGCAAACCAAACACGATGCCTCCCAGCCCCAAACACAAACGAGCTGCTGCACTCTGAAATGAAAGTAGCAATTGCTGCTCTTGCTTCTAGGCAAGCACAAGCTCCTGGATGTAGCAAGCAAGGTGCTGGACAGGAATTGCCTGCTGTAACCGACCTCCTTACCTACTCGCCACCGTGCAAAGCTAGACGAGCGGATGAACCTGGGAGCGAGGCAGACGCTAGTTGCAAAATGGTTGCTCCTGCTGCTACTTGATCCACTTCTGAAGAACAAACACAGCAGCAGGGAATCGAGCTCCCAGGCCTGATGGACGAGCAGACAAGCACCGCTCAGGGAGCACGCTCGACGTCTGAACATCGGCGTTGGTGGTGCTGCCTCCATGCTCAGCTGTTGTTTCCCTGCACCTGCAAACAATCTCCACCAGCACAAACTGACGAACAAACAATGTCGTTCCAAAAAATTCAGAGAACTTGGACAAGCTCAGCCTGAGCTGGGAACGGAGGGAGATGCACCTGCACAGCACAAGGAAAGGCTTAAAAATGGCAACCGGGAATTCCCCGTCGGGGGATGACTCCCCATCCCCGTCCCCCGTGGGGCCATAAATTCCCCGTCCCCGGAAAAGCTCATGGGGGAGATTTTCCCTCCATCCCCGTCCCCGAGCGGGGAAATAATCCCCGTGGGGATCCCATCCCCACTTCGGTTATCACAACATCGATGTTCAGAAATTCGCGTGGTAGGAACTAGGAAGCAGGATACAAATGAATCAATATATAAATACATCACAACCCGCTTCAAAGCTCAATAGAAAACAAAGCATTTTCTTAGATCGGAGAAGAGCAAAATGCAACAAAATTAAATACATTAGTGAACTCATGTTGTGGCATGCTCCTAGATCCAAGCGATGCTACTCTTCTTGGCTCCAAGCAACATCACGTCATCCAGGTCTGAACCTCCAGCGACCGGCAAGAGCAAGCAGCAGGCTCTGCGTTTCACATGCACCCACGGAGACGTGACAGACGAGTTGGTGCAGTGCACGACACAGGCGTGTAGGCACCCTGCGGTGGCTCCGACGAGCGCCGCCCTGAGCTGTTTGCACTAGCGCGCGGAGTGGTGGAGGTGTTGCTGGCTGCTCTGGTATGCAGTGTGCTGCTGGTTGACGGCTGAGGAAGGCATAAGGTTGGAGTCCTAGGGAGTGTCTTAGGGTTAGAGACGCGTATATATACCAGGCTACGAGACTAGGCCTTTAATGGGCCGCACAGTTGCTTCATCTGCGCTAGTAAGAAGGCAACACGCGACGGGTTGGCAGGGATCAGGGCCGGGGACTAGGGAACCATCCCCGTCCCCTCATCCCCGACGGGGGGAGCTTTTCTACCGTATGAATCCCCGTGGGGAGTATTTGGCCACCATCCCTGTCCTCACATAGGAGAATTCCCCGTGGGGAATCGGGGATCGAGGCCCCGTTGCCATCTTTAGAAAGGCTATGACTTGCGAAAAACAATTCATATCGCGGCAACCTCTTACCGAGCAAAGAAGCAGACGCCTGTTGTAGGGCGAGCTCTCCTTTCTGACAGCGAACGGAGGAGTCAGGAGCCACAGGCGAGTGCCGGCTTCGGCCTAGAGGCCATGGCACTTGCTGGTTGGGAGGCGCTCAACGCTGCGGCATTGCTGCTGTTCTCCCACACCAACCGAACCTAAACCGACGAACATAGAACAGAGCTTACTGCCCTGGACAGCAGCGACGTGACAAGGAAAATTGACCAAACATCAAACAAATCTCAGGGATTTGCTCCCAAACTTGGCATAAGTTATCATGACGATGTTTTCGAGCTACTCCTAGAAGATCATGGCTCGAACCAACCTCAAACTCTAGGAAAATCAGATCATGGCCACGAACTCAAAAAGTCACCCAACAAGAAAATCTTCGATTTCTCCATGCTCGTGTGGAATTAATCCAAATCACTTGGTCAGGTTGTTCACACACGTCCTAGCACCAAAAGCCCTCAATAAATTTGCTTCAAAACATTGCCAAATTCGACAAACAAATAATCCCCAAAAATAGCTCCAAAAATTCCAAAAAAAGATAAATTTTAGATTCGGACAAGGGAACAAGTGGAGCACGAAATTTAATCCTTGGATTACTTCATGAGGTCATGTTACAAGCCACTCCTAGCAAATAAAAACTATGGATGGCAAAAAGCTCAAGAACAAGAGTCACTCCTCTCTCTAACCCTAGCCTCCTCTCAACACAACACAAGTGAGAGTGACCCTCCAAGGATGGTTGCCCAACTAGCCCCTTCATATATATTGGTGCCCGTCAAAAGACCAAAATGTCTTTACATGAAGCACACAACTCAAATACCCTCTAGGGGTAAAACCATCTAGGTTTTTCTTGACAACCACCGCACCTTCTCACCGGTAGCCTTGCGTCAACGCAATCACCCTGATGCCACAACGTGTCGTCCGTCCCGCATCGGGACCTCCGCCCAGGTTTTGAGGTGCAAACCCGTGAAACCTGCCACCGGTGGTCTTGAGGAAATACCACCAAACCATCGCCAATGGTTTTGAGGACAAACCACCAAACCGCCCGTGAGTAGCGTAGTCCATACACGTCCCCCGCCGATGGTTTTGAGGACAAACCACCAAACCTTCTCGCGAGTAGCGTATAGCGCACACGTCCCCGCCATGTACACTTGCGCTCATCGATGTCCCAAGTGTTAGCCACCGCGGCTGACCACCCGGCCGTCTGGTCCGTCAGTCCAAGCCTAGCGTCCACCTTCATCGCACCGGTCCGCTGACACAGCATGCCCTACTTGACCTTATTCCGACCATTGCCACCGTCTTCGGACTCCACACCTGCATAACACAAGCCAAGAGACACGTTTCGACATGTAACCCTGTGTCAGGGATTAGTAGAATCACCGAACCAACCACGCACCAAAGTGTTGACACGTTGACAATCGCTCATCACATTCAACACAAAGATGCTACACAATGGTATGGAAAAACCATGTGTTCGCAATCTCCTCCTTGATGAGTGCATTGTCAACACCAATACAAAGTCAGAGAAAACTCACTCAAATGACCAAAAGCCAAAGAAAAGCTCAAAACTGGTCACTTGCAATGAGCAAAGCAAGAACAATAACTTGGTCCCTAAAGACATGGGCAACGACTCGACGCGACCAAGCAAACCACAAGCTAGCCCTCAAGAAGAGGCAAGAAAAGGGCTCATCGTCGCTAGCAAAGCAAGCTCAACAAGTCTAGCAAAGCAAATGTGCAGCGCCCCCTTGACAAGTTCGACTTCACAAATGCAATGAAAGCACACTCTGGATTTTTGGAACATTCTCCCCCTTGTTGGCAAATGCACTTATCAAGCTCACAGAATAGCAACTCCCCCTCAAATCATGCTATGAATGCAAAGATGCACAATGCAAAAATACAGAGCTTTAGGAGTATAGCAAGCTGATTAAAACCATGCTCAAGTTGGTAAGGCACATGTATTACAATAGGTGCAAGACAAAGCCAATGCTCAAATTGATCAAATGAGATGGAATATGAATCATAAACATTTTAACCAATTTTAAGCATCATTTTATAAAAGGGTGTCCACCAAAGAGAATAGCACATAGCAAATATAGGCAGGAAATCAAGCTAGTGCTAACACATGTATACAAAAGTGAACTACCCCATATAACGGTCATACATCATGTCTCAAGGATGCACTTAACACTTGTAGCTTCAACATTGATCGGAGTTTATAGCGGTTTACAAGGTTGTTTTAGACATGTGTATGTGAGAGTATCAAATTGTCCGCCGAAAATTAGGTATTTTTATCATGCTTTTCAACCACGTCGATTTCATCCCTATGTGCAAGTGGGAAGCTGTCTCGTCACGAGTGGTTGTGGACTAGCACTACAATGCCCAAGTTCATCCCACTCGAGAGAATGGGAAGCAGTCTCGTGACATTGCCGTGGGTCAGTAAAGATCCAACTTATAAAAATTACATCATTATTTATCTTAGACATCAAGTTTTAGCACAAGATTATCAAGAGTTCTGAGCTAAGTATATGACTCAAGAAACATGAGACATAGCAACTAAAGCATACATATGAAAGCAACATGGATCTCAACACATCCTACACATGCTAGTTGCCATCTAAATAGTGAACAATTTTCAGATTTCATCAAGTATTAAATAAGTTCACATTTACAAAACAGGCTTAGCTCATAACATGTATCAAGATGATCAAAAAGAGCCTAAGCTGCTATTACCATCATGTATCCATAAGTCATATCAACAAGAGCATAATCTCAATCAACAAGCTATACAAGTGAAGCTTAGCATATGCTCTATAATACATGATGAGATGCAATGCTAAAAGAGAAGGGATTCGACTCAAAACCAAGAAGCACCTAGGAGGGTTCAAATAAACATGAAGGCACAAAAGAACCAACTCCCCTTAAAAGAAGTCGAACTCCCCCTCAATCGAAGACACCTAGCAAAAGAAAACTAGAAAACAAAAGGGACAAAAAGCCAAAAGAAAAGCTCCAATATCAAATGAAGAAGGAAAACTCAAAGGAGCCAAAAGCAACCTAAAGACACGACAAGCCCAAAAGCAGTCAAAATCTCAACACATGTTACAATACACAATGATGATATCAAATGGGAAACAAAAGCATGTAACAAGATATTAATTTAAAATGGCTAAAAGCTTGGGCTAGCAAATCATGTCAACATGATATGTGTAACTATACAAAGTTAACTAAAAAGATACCTAATGAACACAATACCAACTACACAATTTAAGCACATGGTAAAGCATGGCAAAATGTTCATGAGAATCATACACTATCATGTGTTGATGCAAAAAGGCGTTAGATCTGCAAACACACCGGGCTAATACCCTGGTTCGATATCAAGGCGTGCCAGTCGATTTGACCTATTAATCGACAAGGATGATAAATTTGAATAAGATCCGAACGAGACGACAGCCATACGCCCGGACGTCAAAGCTCAGACGATATTCGATAACTGTTGAACAGATCAGACGAGACGACAGCGATACGCCCGGACGTCAAAGCCTGAATCGTGCTCGGTAGACGCGGAACCTGCAAGGTCGCCGGAGATCAAGTTGATGCAGCCCGCCGATTCTTGAAAGAACTCGTTGAAAAGGAAAAGATACTGGTGACGAAGTCATCGAAAAGTAAATTTCTTGAAAAGTAGATAAAGGTAATAGATTTGTTGTATTTGATTGTATATCTCTTTACATTATCTCTCGGTACATATTTATACCCTGGTACTATGAGTCCTAAACAGACACGACGAAGTATTACCTAAACCAGTCTTATTTCTAAAGAATAAAAAATAACGACTCGTACCAAGGTCGGACTCAAAAATAAACTATTAAAATAATGGCATAAATATTGCCAGTTTCCTTATCCATTGCTTTACGATGAAACCTCTATCGGCACGCTCCTCTTTGCTGTAGATTCCATCAGCAACCCATTGATAATGACTCAGACCTGCTTTCCATGTCCTTCAACTCTGCTTTCCATCGGCAACCATGCCTCTCTCTCCATCGGCAACAGCCCTCTGGCTTCATCGACAATATACGAGATCAACATGTCCTTTATCGGCAATCATCCATCGGCAACTCAGAAGCAATGCTGGAGAAGAACCACTCCCTTGCCGATCGGCACAGTTTTCGATCTATATTGACACGTGTCAAAAAACGGTGTCAACACATGCCCCCCAATTTCGGAGTATAGAATACTTTATGCGCCGAAATTTCCTCCAGGTCATAATTGCCCAAACCGCTTGAACTTCTCCTCGAGAGTTGCATGCATAGGCACCATACCGATCCCGGTCGCTTCGATTCACTCGCTGGTAATGAAGAGCAAGTCTAAAATACCCCTTTACTCCTGCATTTTACGCATCCATCCAAATACTAAGGTAATATTTCTTTAAATATTTTCCATTTAATGCTCTGGGAAATATAACTCCTTCGAGAGTTTCTAAGATGTATGTGTTACCAAGAGCAGACTGATTTATCCGATAAGGACCTTCCCAATTAGGGGACCACTTGCCGAATTTTGAACTCTTAGTCCCAATCGGCAAAACCAATTTCCAGACTAAATCTTCATTCGTAAATTTTTTTATTTTTACCTTTTTATCATACCACCTGGCAACCCTCTTTTTATTTTTTTCGACGCTAATTAGAGCCTTTAACCGATGACCTGCTAAATCTTCTAATTCATCTTTCATATGCGTATCATACTCATCGGCTGTCAACTGATCCTGAGAAAATACACGCCTAGAACCAGTCTTGATTTTCCAAGGCAAAACCGCATCATGCCCATATACCAACTGATATGGTGAAACCTTAGTGGCACCATGACACGCCATCCGATATGACCATAAGGCTTCATTTAAAAGAATATGCCATCTCCTAGGATTTTCCTCAATTTTCCGTTTAATAAGCTTGATTATTCCTTTATTAGATGCCTCAGCCTGACCGTTAGCTTGAGCATAATAAGGGGAAGAATTTAGAATTTTAATCCCCATACTGAAGGCAAAGTCATCAAATTCTCCCGATGTGAACATAGTTCCTTGATCGGTAGTAATAGTTTGAGGAATACCAAATCGGTACACAACATGCTCTTTCACAAAATCAATCATATTTGCCGATGACACTTTCTTTAAAGGAATCGCTTCAACCCACTTTGTGAAATAATCAGTAGCAACGAGTATGAATTTGTGTCCTTTACTCGACGGAGGGTAAATCTGACCGATGAGATCAATAGCCCATCCTCTAAACGGCCACGGTTTGATTATAGGATTCATTACCGATGCGGGTGCTCTTTGAACATTACCGAATTTCTGACATGACTGGCACCCTTTGAAATATTTAAAACAATCCTCAAGAATTGTCGGCCAATAATACCCATTCCTCCTAATCATCCATTTCATTTTAAATGCCGATTGATGTGCCCCACACACTCCTTCATGAATCTCACCCATTAGACTTTTCGATTCCTCTTCACCAAGGCATTTGAGTAAAACCCCATCTAAAGTGCGATAATATAATTTAGTATCAAGGAGCACATACTTGGTAGCTTGAAACCTTATACGTCTCTCCACCTTCTTAGACGGATCTTTTAAATAATCGGCAATATCCCTTCTCCAGTCATCGGCATCAATTACCGATGCCAGCACTTCTCGGATTAATTGATATCCCGAAGCATGCTGTGCTAATCTATTAGCTTCTTCATTGTGCAATCTGGAAATGTGTTCAAGGCAAAAATCCTTAAACTCCTTTAATATTTGCAAGCACTTTTCGTGATAAGTAATCAAAGCTTCACTTCGGCATTCATATGTTCCGATCAATTGATTAATGATTAGCATAGAATCCCCAAAGACTTCAACTGTATCGGCACGTATTTTTCTGAGCAACTCTAACCCTTTCATTAAAGCTTGATATTCAGCCTGATTGTTTGTTGAAGTGTTAGCAATCGGCAATGAAAATTCATATTTCTTTCCTCGAGGCGAGATTAACACAATACCGATTCCTGCTCCTTCGCCACAAGTAGATCCATCAAAGAAAAGTGTCCATGGAGCAATCTCAGCATAATCTACCATACTGCAATGTTAAGTAACAAAATCGGCCATTATCTGTCCTTTAACCGCTTTAGCCGATTTATGATGCAAATCAAATTCTGATAATGCTAAGATCCACTTGCCGATCCTTCCTTTCAAAATCGGCATCGACAACGTATGCTTAACCACATCGTCTTTGCATATAACAGTGCATTCAGCCGATAACAAATAATGTCTTAACTTCATGCAAGAGAAATATAAACACAAACATAATTTCTCAATGGCCGAATACCTGGTCTCAGCGTCTATCAGCCTTCTGCTCAAATAATATATCACACGTTCTTCCCCTTCAAACTCTTGAATTAATGCTAATCCGATAACATTATCATCGGCAGACAAGTACAACTTGAAAGGTTTCCCGTGTTGAGGCGGAACCAATACTGGAGGATTTATCAAATATTTTTTAATTTCTTCTAAGGCTAATTGCTGCTCTGTTCCCCATACAAATTCCTGATCGGCTTTTAATTTTAATAAAGGACTGAAGGCTTTAATTTTTTCCGACAGATTAGATATGAATCTCCGAATAATATTAATCTTGCCGATCAAGGATTGCAACTCAGTCTTATCGGCAGGAGCAACAACCTTATTAATTGCATCAATAGATTTCCTGCTGATTTCAACACCCCTTTGATGTATCATGAAGCCTAAAAACTGACCTGCCGATACACCAAATGCACACTTAGTAGGATTCATCTTTAACCCATGCCTTCTGGTGCACTCCAAGATTTTTCGCAGATCAGCAAGATGACTCTCAAAACTTTCAGATTTGACTACCACATCATCTATGTAGATTTCAACCAATGTGCCGATATATTTATGGAAAATAAAATTCATAGCCCTCTGATAGGTAGCACCGGCATTTTTTAAGCTAAAGGTCATGACAATCCACTCGAATAAACCCACATGACCTAGACACCTAAAAGCAGTCTTGGAAATATCCTCTTCAGCCATGAAAATTTGGTTATAACCGGTATTTCCATCCATGAAGCTGATGATCTGATGTCCAGCTGCAGCATCAATCAATAAATCGGCAACAGGCATTGGATAGCCGTCCATCGGTGTAGCTTTATTAAGATTCCTGAAATCAATACACACATAAAGTTTTCCATTTTTCTTATAGACAGGAACCACATTAGAAATCCATTCGGCATATCGACATTGCCGAATAAAGCCAGCTTCAATTAACTTTGTGATTTCGGCCTTAATATCAGGTAACACTTTAGGGTTACATCAGCGTGCGGGCTGCTGATGAGGCCGAAATCCTGGCTTAATAGGCAACCGATGCTCAACTATTGACCGATCTAGTCCAGGCATCTCTGTATAATCCCAAGCAAAACATCTTTATATTCCCTCAAAATATTAATCATTTGCTGCTTACATTGAGAATCTAACTTGGCACTATTAAAAGTTGGCCTTGGCCTATCACCGTTACCAATATCTATTTCTACTAAATCATCAGCCGATGTGAACCCATGACCAAGTTTTCCACCATCGGCAAACCGATCCATTAAAATTCATCTTCAGAACCGACTGCTTGGATCGGTGTGAGCTCATAATCGGCAACCCTGAGAAATTCTGTATCCCATGCTTCTCCTGATATGCACTTCGTCCGTTCATAGGTCTCAGAATCAGCCGATGCGATTATATAAGAAGAATCACCAGGGATAACCTCGACCTTGTCTCCAACCCACTGTACAAGGCATTGATGCATCGTAGAAGGAACACAGCAGTTGGCATGGATCCAATCCCTTCCTAGGAGCAAATTATAGTTACCTTTGCCGCTAACGATGAAGAAGGTGGTCGGCAAAGTTTTGCTGCCGATAGTCAACTCAACACATAATGCCCCTTTAGCCGGAGACACATTGCCTTCAAAATCTTTAAGCATCATATCCGTCTTGGTTAAATCCTGGTCTCCTTTCCCAAGTCTTCGGAACATGACATACGGCATAATATTAATTGCCGCTCCTTTATCTATGAGTATTTTTGACACTGGCTGTCCATCAACCCTGCCTTTAACAAACAAAGCTTTGAGATGTTGCCTTTCATCATCGGCAGGCTTTTCAAACACAGCCATCATTGGATCCAGAGTTAGCTGAGCTGCTTCATCGGCAAGAACTGCTTGTTCCTTGTCATCTGGCGCCAAGAACTCCATCGGCAACGTGAAGACCATGTTAACATCTGCCGATGGATTTTCACCCTTACGTTTTGGTTGCCATACTTGAGTTGTTACCTTTGGGATGCTTTCTTTTGGGCACTGTAAGTCCTCTTGACGCATACGCTGTACCCTTCTTCTTTGAGTTCTCGTTAATCCTTCAGGGCACCATCGGGGAAGCTTTGTTTTCCAAACAGGCTGATAACGCTTTGTGTTCTGCTCATGAAAGCCTATGTTTGGATATTTGCAAAATATCCCTTCATCAGGAACCCTTTCGTTAGCCATCTTTTCAAGCTCTGCCTGACTCCTTGGAAAACAATCAATATGCCCGCCAAGCCTGCTATGCACACTAACTCTGCCCCCCAGCCGATCAAGTGCTGACACCTTTTCTTTGATCGGCTCATTGATGCGTACCCCTCGATCACTGGAGTAATGTTGTCTCACTGCCCGATCATTTAAATAATAACCATTACATTCAGGACAGGTATCGGCGGTGGGCAATTTAATGCCTCTTTCCCAACAATGAACGAAAAACGGGCAATTCCAATGATCTTTATGCCGACGTAACTCTTCTTGTTGCTGCCGATACTGACCCCCACGTTGTTGCCGATATCGAACACCGTATGGAGGCCCTAGTGGTCTTCTGAAGCTACTACCTTCATTAACAATTCTTCTCCCTTCAGCGCTATCGGCAGATTCCTTTCCCTTCACGTCATCAGGAGTTACTTGATTTTTAGGGTCTACCGATGCATTTCTTCTAGCAGCTTCCGACGTTAATACTTTGGTTTTACCTTTAGCCTCCACCATGTTTGCAGGGAACGGATGTTGATCAGTTTTCGTCGGCTCCTGAGACCTTGAATTATCAAATGTGATCTTCCCGGATTCGATAACCGACTGCGACTGTTGCCCAAACACCTTGCAATCATTGGTACTGTGCGAGGTAGCAATGTGCCCTTTGCAGTACCTAATCTTTTTCAATCCTTCCACAATTTCACCAGTCCAGTATGCATCTTGATCTTGCCGAGGCACGGGCTGAACTTCTGCTGGAGGTGCTGGCTGATAAGCTTCAATGTATCCTTGTGACAAATGAGCCGGAACAATCGGCACATCTATTATTGCTGGTCCACTAATTTGCTGTACAGGGCTCATCGGCCATGGTACCGATGTAGGATTCTGAATATCTGCTTGCATATATTGCTGTTGAACCCCTGCCATTTGATACTCAGGCTGAGCAAAGTGCTGTTGAGTTAACAATGGACCCGTCTCATTTGGATTAGGCCTCATCGGCACATGACTCGCCGATGGTTGATAAACTGTAACCACCTGTTGCTCTTGCATCCTTGGATGATAGACAACATAATTCCCTTGATTTGCAAGAACTCCAGCTAGAGGAACCATTGATGCCACCGGTTGATTTGTAGTTGAGAACCCTTGTTGCATCAGTAGAGGGTTTGCCGATGGACTTGTGTATGATGCCTGATAAAGCGACATATGGAATCTTCCTGATGGCAACTGTGCGGTAGGCGGCGTTGTAGTATAGTGCGTCACTTGAGCCATCGGCCGAACTGGAATGGCTGACGTTATGGGGGTTGTACTCGCTGTATCATGCATCTGATTTAATCCAGAGTTAAAAGCATGTAGATCTGGAGGCATCCCATATCCCCACCGATCGACAGGAACTTGTTGATTTTGAACTGAAGGACCCGACATTGCCGATGCCGATAGATCTGTGTTTAATTGAATACTCTTCGCTGAACTTGACATTGGCGGTGGAGATTCAGTAGTAGGCAGATTTGTATGAGGAGCAGAAACCCCTGGAGCCACAACGGCTGTAGTAGCCGATGGAGCTGCAGAAGATGACATCCCAGGCTGATGATATACTGGGCCAACAAAATCTGGTACTTGTACTTGTCCTTCTTTTAATGATTGAATAACAGCATTATAAATAGTATTGGACAGTACGCTAGAGTGATTAATCAATGCATGACTTAATGCAGAGCTAACCAATGATTGTAATTTACCAGGATTGGAGTCAAAAGTAACCTGCCGAGGCAACGGCGGGTCTTGTTTTGATACCACTTCTCCGCTCCTATTCCTGCTGTAGGATTTCAGATAAAGCCGCCTGTAATCCTCCATAGCCTTCTTCATGGCTTGCCTCTGCTCTTCCTTGAGATCTGCTTCTGACACAGAAATTACGTTCTCCGGATTGATCTCAGAAAAATTCGACATGATGAATCTGTTGACTTGGTCCCACCGAGCGTGCCAAAAGATGTGTTGATGCAAAAAGGTGTTAGATCTGCAAACACACCGGGCTAATACCCTGGTTCGATATCAAGGCGTGCCAGTCGATTTGACCTATTAATCGACAAGGATGATAAATTTGAATAAGATCCGAACGAGACGACAGCGATACGCCCGGACGTCAAAGCTCAGACGATATTCGATAACTGTTGAACAGATCAGACGAGACGACAGCGATACGCCCGGACGTCAAAGCCTGAATCGTGCTCGGTAGACGCGGAACCTGCAAGGTCGCCGGTGATCAAGTTGATGCAGCCCGCCGATTCTTGAAAGAACTCGTTGAAAAGGAAAAGATACTGGTGACGAAGTCGTCAAAAAGTAAATTGCTTGAAAAGTAGATAAAGGTAATAGATTTATTGTATTTGATTGTATATCTCTTTACATTATCTCTCGGTACATATTTATACCCTGGTACTATGAGTCCTAAACATACACGACGAAGTATTACCTAAACCAGTCTTATTTCTAAAGAATAAAAAATAATGACTCGTACCAAGGTCGGACTCAAAAATAAACTATTAAAATAATGGCATAAATATTGCCAGTTTCCTTATCCATTGCTTTACGATGAAACCTCTATCGGCACGCTCCTCTTTGCTGTAGATTCCATCGGCAACCCATTGATAATGACTCAGACCTGCTTTCCACGTCCTTCAACTCTGCTTTCCATCGGCAACCATGCTTCTCTCTCCATCGGCAACAGCCCTCTGGCTTCATCGGCAATATACGAGATCAACATGTCCTTTATCGGCAATCATCCATCGGCAACTCAGAAGCAATGCTGGAGAAGAACCACTCCCTTGCCGATCGGCACAGTTTTCGGTCTATATTGACACGTGTCAAAAAACGGTGTCAACATCATGAAAAGTGGCTCATCCACCAAGATATACACAAAGCTAGCATGGCATATGATACAAGAGATAAAACAAGCTAGACTAGATATAAAAGCATTATACAAGTATAATACATGCAATATATATACAAGTGAGCAAATGAACAACCATCTCATATCACAAGTAGCAAAGCATGAATATACAAGGTATGAGTGTATATGATAGCTCACAAAGTGTGTGTAGGCGCCAAAATAAAGCACATGCCTCTTGGAGGCCATCAAGGTGGGTGTAGAGAACCATCAATTCTTGACCACACCAAAAGATCAAGTTCCACCAAGCACATATTCTCCACCCACATCCTCATACCTACACAAAAGAGGACAAAGGAAACTGAGTCTTGGATCCCGAAGGGTTAGCAAGAATATACTTAGGAATCCAAGACTTGGTCACACGCCTAAAAGATGTACTCAACTTATCAGGTGGGTTAGCATGATGCAAATATTGGTTCACATGCAATTTTGAAACCTCCTTAGAAGCATTCCTCAAAAGGACAACTCAAGAAGAAAAACGAGGAGACCCATGAGCAAAGAGGCAAGCATCTCCTAAGGTCTTATGAGAGGAACCAATAGAAGCAACATGAGAAGCATGTTGTGGACCAACACAAGAAGCACTAGAAGCATGTCCACAATCATGACCTAACCCACTAGAGAAGGAGTCATAAAAACCGTCAATGAAAAGAGGATTCTTGCTAGGCTCACAAGTGTTCATACCATGAGAAGGGCAATGAACTATCAAGGGCTTAGAAGAATGAGCTCGCTGCATGTGTTTGGCACGCTAATAGCAAAAGCTCTCTTGATGCCTATCTTTCCCACAAAAAGAGCAATGGTACAAAGGCCTATTAGAAGGCACACCATTTTCCATCAAGTGAGAAGCCCCTTAGGACTTAGAACAAGAAGTATCAACACTTAACTTGGTGCCAACACTAGGAGCACATGTGCCATGGGAAGAGACACGTGGTTTCCTAAAAGCCTTAGCTCAAACACGTCGCTCGTGTTTGACATGGCGAAAGCATAAATCGAATGAATGTCCATCTTTCTTACAAAAGGCACTTGAAGATTGGTTTGGGAACTTGAGTTCCAAAAATTTGAGAAGCACCCTTGTCATGAGAAATTCCTTAGACATCATCCAAAGAAGCAACAAGCTTAGGACTAGCTATGGAAGAGCTATCCAAAGCGTTAGCACAAGTGTTATCATCCAAAGACTCATGCGCAACACAAGAACTCAACTCCGGTTGCAAAGAAGCAATCTTAGAAACAACAACATCAGAGTTGCAAGAATCGCGAGAATCCAAAGACTTAGCACAAAAACTCTTGCATCTTTTAGTCAAAACCTCATTTTCAAACTTGAGGACATCACAAGTACCACAAGGAGCATTTTTCAAGTTTTCCATCTCCTTCCCAATGCACTCGGCATATGTGGTATGCAAGAGTTCAATCTCTTTCTCAAGGTTCGCACTCTTCTCATTGTGCTCAACCAACTTGGTGCTCATATCATCGCGCGTTTGTTTGAAAGCCAAAACTTCATTTTCTAATTCAATGCATGATGTGCAAATGAGAGTAGTGGAAAAAACATCACCATTTACATCAAGCAAAGCATCATGATTAAGACTTGAAGTTAGGCAAGCATCATCATTGACATGCAAAGAGCACAAGCTACAAGGACTGCAACTTATCTCATCAATTTTAGCCCTAGCATGCTCAAGTTCATCTACACATGTGGTATGAGTCAATTTTAGTTCGTTAATTTTAGCAAGCAAAGACTCACAAGAAACACATGGTAGAGAAGCATTTGACCTAAGCAAAGCAATTTCTTCTCTAGCCTTAACATCCTTATACAAGACAACACATGAAAGACATGGCATAGAGGCATTGATTTTCAATTTCTCATTTTTAGAATTTAAGCATGCAAGAGAAGAGCTCAACTCAATATTATTTCTAAGCAAGTTATCACAAGAAGTGCATAGAATTAAAGCACAAGACTTCCAATGAGCAAGATCACATTTTAGCCTAGCAATGGAGCATTTCAACTTCTCAATCATTCTACGCAATGTAGCACAAAGTTCAAGATTTTTAGACATATCCTCAAAGCATGTATCAAATCGGTGGGACAAGCACACAACACTACCAACAAGTGTACCTTTCTTGGCCTTGACAAGTTCACGCACAAGATCCTCCATTGAAAGCTCATCATTATTTATGAGGTCCAACAAAGCATTCAACTCGTGTTCCTTTTCAAGCACCGCACTCCGCCTTCTCATGAGGTCATCCTTGATTGCAAGTCCATCATTCAAACCTGAGGACAAAGACACACCCGAAGAAGAGCTTGGTGCCATTTATCAAAGCACCGTTAGTGTTAGCAAAGAAAGCTCAAAACTCAACAAAGAAAGTCAGAAGCAATTTTTGCCCTGAAATAGGTCGCCTTAGTGGATCACGGACCGATTAAATTAGAGCGATCCTTAACCGGCTCTGATACCAATTGAAGGACCGAAAACGGCGACCAGAGAGGGTCAATGGGAGCCTAAAAAATTCTCTCAAAACTTTTCCGCCGATGTCCCAACTTCACCACCAAACGTGCAAACCAAACACCGTGATGTCTATGACCCAACTAGTGGGTGGATGCCCCCTGAAACACAGTAAGACACCACAAATAAGCACAGAAAGCCAACGCAAAAAGCGAAACTCAAAACAGAACTCAAATGATAAAGCCACGGAAGAAACCGGCACGACCGAGTTCACTGAACTGAACAACAGAAAGAGTAGCTAGCACTCGTTGCTGGACACACAACTCCACTGCCTACTTGAGTTCATTCAGAAAGCAGTAAAACAAGAGCACTACAGCTGCTTGACCGAAGGAAGCAAATTCATATTCACTTGCAAAAAGAAATAGCAGAAAGGAAGCACATTGAACCTGCAGTAGATGAACGACA
Organism: Bothriochloa decipiens; assembly: GCA_023333625.1. Lineage (NCBI taxonomy): Eukaryota > Viridiplantae > Streptophyta > Magnoliopsida > Poales > Poaceae > Bothriochloa > Bothriochloa decipiens. Next base: position 4,857,956 of record CM041637.1, read on the forward strand.
CAGCAAGCAGTCATCTTTGCACAACGAGATGCTACTCTGACCAAAGTGATATTAATTTAAAACTCCAACAAATGCTTAATGATTGCTTGAGCTAATATACGTAAGCAAGAAAATGGAATAGCACTGAACTAGTGAACTTGGATGCTTCACTTCCTAACCGAATTGGAGTTCGAGCTCTGCTTGCCGGGCTTACCTTCTTATCTGACGAAGTGCAGCTGCTGTTGTCGGCGAGAAGAGCTAGCAGCGATCGTGTGCTCACGAACAAGCACTACTCGGTGCTGGGCTGCTGTCCTGGAATCGGCTCCTGCAAACTGAAGTCAATATGCAAAAGAGAATGCACACACTGCAGCTGCTCTCTGCCGATCGATTTGCTCCTGCTCTCAATCAGCAAACCAAACACGATGCCTCCCAGCCCCAAACACAAACGAGCTGCTGCACTCTGAAATGAAAGTAGCAATTGCTGCTCTTGCTTCTAGGCAAGCACAAGCTCCTGGATGTAGCAAGCAAGGTGCTGGACAGGAATTGCCTGCTGTAACCGACCTCCTTACCTACTCGCCACCGTGCAAAGCTAGACGAGCGGATGAACCTGGGAGCGAGGCAGACGCTAGTTGCAAAATGGTTGCTCCTGCTGCTACTTGATCCACTTCTGAAGAACAAACACAGCAGCAGGGAATCGAGCTCCCAGGCCCGATGGACGAGCAGACAAGCACCGCTCAGGGAGCACGCTCGACTCTGAACATCGGCGTTGGTGGTGCTGCCTCTATGCTCAGCTGGTGTTTCCCTTGCACCTGCAAACAATCTCCACCAGCACAAACTGACGAACAAACACTGTCGTTCCAAAAATTCAGAGAACTTGGACAAGCTCAGCCTGAGCTGGGAACGGAGGGAGATGCACCTGCACGGCACAAGAAAAGGCTACGACTTACGAAAAACAATTCATATTGCTGCAATCTCTTACCGAGCAAAGAAGCAGACGCCTGCTGGAGGGCGAGCTCTCCTTTCTGACCGCGAGCGGATGAGTCAGGAGCCACAGGCGAGTGCCGGCTCCGGCCTAGAGGCCATGGCAGTTGCTGGTTGGGAGGCGCTCAACGCTGCAGCGTTGCTGCTATTCTCCCACACCAACCGAACCTGAACCGACGAACAGAGAACAGAGCTCACTGACCTGAACAGCAGCGACGCGACGAGAAAAATCGACCAAACGTCAAACAAATGTCAGGGATTTGCTTCCAAACTTGACATAGGTTATCATGACGACGTTCTCGAGCTACTCCTAGAATATCAAGGCTCGAAGCAACCTCAAACTCTGGGAAAATCAGATCATGACCACGAACTCAAAAAGTCACCCAACAAGAAAATTTTCGATTTCTTCGTCCTCGTGTGGAATTAATCCAAATCACTTGGTCAGGTTATTCACACACGTCCTAACACCAAAGGCTCTCAAGAAATTTGCTTTAAAACATTGCCATATCCGACGAACAAATAATCCCCAAAAATAGCTCCGAAAATTCCAAAAAAAGATAAATTTTAGATTCGAACAAGGGAACAAGTGGAGCACGAAATTTAATCCTCGGATTACTTTATGAGGTCATGTTACAAGCCACTCCTATCAAATAAAAACTATGGATGGCAAAAAGCTCAAGAATAAGAGTTACTCCTCTCTCTAACCCTAGTCTCCTCTCAACATAACACAAGTGAGAGTGGGCCTCCAAGGATGGCTGCCCAACTAGCCTCTTCACATATATATAGGTACCCGTCAAAAGACCAAAACGCGCTTACATGAAGCACACAACTGAAATACCCTCTAGGGGTAAAACCATCCAAGTATTTCTTCATCGATCCGACAACCACCGCGCCTTATCATCGGTAGCCTTGCGTCGACGCAATCTCCCCAATGCCGTCACGTGCCGTCCGTCCCGCATCGGGACCTCTGTCCGGGTTTTGAGGCGTAAACCCGTGAAACCCGTCACCGGTGGTCTTGAGACAATACCACCAAACCGTCCGCGAGTAGCGTAGTCCATACGCGCCCCCCGCCGATGGTTTTGAGAACAAACCACCAAACCTTCTCGCAAGTAACGTACCGCGTACGCGTCCCCCGCCATGTACACTTACGCTCGTCGATGTCCCAAGTGTCAGCCACCGTGGCTGGCCACCCGGCCGTCTGGTCCGTCAGTTCAAGCCTAGCGTTCACCCTTCACCGCACCGGTCCGCCGACACGGCACGTCCTACTTGACCTTCTCTCGACCATTGCCACCGTCTCCGGACTCCACATCTGCACAACATAAGCCAAGAGACACGTTTCGATACGTAACCCTGTGCCAGAGATTAGTAGAATCACCAAACTAACCACGCAGCAAAGTGTTGGCACGTTGACAATCGCTCATCACACTCAACACAAATACGCTACACAGTGGTATGAAAAAACCATGTGTTCACCCGTTTGGACTTGTCGTCTTCGACGGCCTGGCCATGGTTTTTTCCATGATGGATCTGTGTTGACGGTGCGATGAAAACAGATGGTATGTAACTTTACCACGGCCCCGTTACAGGCTGAAACGTCCGCGTATTATGCGTGCCTTTGTAGCATCGCTAGTTACCTCAAAGGACAAAGCCACAAAGGCGCAAAAGCAACCATACACCGTCGGGCCGTCCGTTAGCACGACAGCCAGTACTGCTTCTTCGCCATTCAGATGAAAGGTGTGGCTGCAACCGTGCAAGTGCAACCAATAGACGAGAAAGGGCAGAAAATCTTGCCGGAGTGAAGAGGTTGGTTTTGTGCGTGCACCGTGGAATGGATCTAGTAAAGCGTAACAAGCGGTGGTGGCCAGATCATTGGAGAGGAAGTAGCTAGGATAAGGTTGTTGCCAGAGCAGAGACGGATAACATATTAAGATACGGTCATTGTCCAGTGATGTATGGAGCATCGGTGCCCATACAATACAAACACATCTTTCTCTTTCATTATTTCTTCTTCAGATCAAGAGCTTGCCGCTAAAGAATGGCTGGTTTCAGAAATTCAGAATGAGGACGGAGGTACTATCGTCAGATGATTGGTGTTCGCTGTTCACATTTGCTGTGGCCCCCGAGTACAGTGACTCAGATGATCAGGTCGACAGACGACAGCTATGTGTGGCAGCAGCAGCAATGATCTCTTCTGGACTTTTTCCCATTTAAAGAGAACAAACGTGTGGCCACGGCATATGGCCAGGGTATCCACGGTAGCATAATTATTTTTGAAGCGTTGGATTTAGAGATCAAAGGTTTTCCTTGTCCCTTCATGCCAAATATATATCGGCTTCCAACACTAACCCTACCTCTCACTCCCCATCTGCAGCCGCCTCTCCTCCCTCTTCCTACTCTCTCTCTCCCAGGCCCGATGGGGCTCCTCCGTAGCACGATGATCTCGGCCTCCAGGCGATGGCACTGCAGCCCACCGACAAGGGAGGCACCCAGCAGTGCGAGCGCACCCCATGGCGCCTGGTGGTGGCGCTGGATGGGTGCCCGTCATCCCCGCCGCGGCGGCTCTGGCGAGCACGCCGCCTAGCGGCGGTGCGAGGCTGCCTCGGCATGGCGGCGCTGCCCGCCCCAACGGTGTGATGGAGCGGCCCCTCCCTTACTCCTCCTCTCCTTAACTCGCCAGTGCCGGAGTCAAGCATCGGTCCATGGTCGTCATCCATTCTTTGCTGGGTCGATCTAGGTCCTTCAAAATCGGATCCATGGCCTTCATGGCCGGATCCATTCGTTCCTCCACTGGGCGCTGGTTTGGTGGCATCTCTTGCAGCGTTCTCTCGCTAGGATGGCCGCCGCTGGCCACCCTCAGCCTGGGCTGGCCGTTCCTTCTCCCTCTTCTGTGCAGGAATGAGCGTTCGTTTCCTGTTTGAAGGAATGTTTGAGAAAAAGATACGCTTGTTACGGCTCCTAGCTCCTGGATGCTGGTCCATGGCGCTGGTGGCATGCACATCCCTCACGGCACGTGGCACAGAAGCAGGCCAGCATCCTGCGTGCTTGCCCAGGCTATCGCTTCCCTGCTTGCTCCTTTTGCAGGTATGCTTTGTTAGGTATTTTTTCCGATTTGGTGTGTGGAGTGTGTTGCAGTCCGATTTAGTATGTGGAGTGCGTTGCAGCCTATCAGGATTCATGATTAGGATATCTGTTGATGGCTGGGCTTGGGAGAGAATTGTGTGGTAATTCTGATTTGAACATATAGGTTTTGTGTGTGGGAAGTAGTGATTTCTGATTTTTTTTCATTTGGATTTGGTGATGACAGGTTTTGTACCAAAAATTATGGCATTGATTCGTGATGACAACACTGCCATGGTTGCTGGCCACCGAACGCACTGGGCTGGCTGGCCAGCTCCGTACCTGGCTCGCTGATCCGTCTGTGTTTCCTCGTCATGTCACGCTCCATTCTACTTTGCTGAGCTCCTAATTTCTGATGAATGAATGCATGCATCGATGAATGCTGATTTGGTCAGGCAGGGAACAGGTGGTTATTCTACTGCTCGTGCTCATCACCGCGACTGTTTCTTGTGCTCATGTTTTGGTATGAATGGTGCTGAGTGGATGTAGGAGGTTTCACTGTATGTCAGTGGAGTTCCAGCTATTGGTGCTGCTGTAGAGGGAGATTCCTTGGAGTGTTCTTATTGCATTCTATTCTAATTAATCTTGAGATTAGTGGTCACATACACAGCCAGCCTAGGTAGATGCCTGCTTATGCCGAGAAGATGCATAGGATTAAAGATAGGATGGAGATTTCACCGACATTGGTTTGTGTGTATGATAAGGTGAAATTACTTGGATAATGCTTGAGTTATTTTTACCAGTTGCTTAATATCTTGGTTAACTTTAAGAAGAGATATGGTGAATCTACCGGTAGTTACCTGCGTTTTACTCAAAAGAGTTTGTGCTGCACCACTTAATATTCTAGCAAGAGATTTTTTTAGTTCGTATGTGCAACGTTGGACTATTGATTCTAGCATTTTACTGGCAAGATTGTTCTTATTCATGCAAGTGTCATTAGATGCATGCTTGTTTAGCTTTGCTAACTAGAGATGGGAGTGCCAGTGTCATTTTTTTGTTGATATTATCATCTCATTTTCAGTGTATAAAAACTACACATTTCGTATGTCATACTGTAGTATGCAATTTCATGTTTGTTGTTTGTTTCCACCTAGGCATTGACAAGGAAGAAGGTGCTTAGTAGCTTGGACTGTACTGCCCAAGTCTAGATGAATGAATGACACAAATGCATTTAAGTCGGCAAGATATTTGTGTGTGTGTGTGTGTGTGTGTGTGTGTGTTCTCCCCTCTTTTTCTTTGAATTGACTCCCAGTGAATTTTATCCTCACCATAATTCATTTGTACGCCTCACAGTTATGTAAACCAGCTGATTTTGAGTAAAGGGTTGGAACGTGGAGGGCGAGGGAAATTTGGTTGGTCCATGTAGGCTTTTGTATTGTTTCAGCAATCTAGAATTTCCTTATGTTTGGTCAGTAGATATAAGTTACTTTTTTGGGCAATATATATAGTTCCCTTTGATTTTATATGATCTCTAACAAGCTAATTATTACTTTGTTGTGATGCAGGTATCTTTGTTGCTTGGTAGCTACTAAATTTTTTTTCCGCTAGCAAGGTAAAGAGATGGCAAAAAGCCTGGATAGCTATAGTGTTAGCCTTGTGACGTGTTTGATATCCAATATTTGCATGGCATAAACATGACAAGAAAAGAGGGTCATCAGTAGAACCAAAAAAATTCTAGCTTTAGTGCCTCCATCCAATTTGCCCCTTTAATGTTGTGTTGCCCCTTTTTCCCTACAGGTTGTAGTCAAGTCCCAAAATAAATTTATGTGTGCGCAGTTCTGCTTCTTTTCTTGGTGAAAAAACTCTGAATAGAGCAATTCTATACAACAACATAGCCTTTTATCCTAAGTAAGTTGGGATAGGCTAGAGATGAAATCCAAAAGAGATATAGAACAAAGAACACATAGAATGTACAAGAGAAAGATTACGGTTCAGGCACGTTAATTGCTAGTTTCTAAGTGCTCCTATCCATGGCTAAATCCTTAAGGATATTCCACTCCTTAAGGTCTCTCTTAACCGACTCGTCCTAAGTCAGTTTAAGTCGACCTCTACCGCGCTTTACATTATCGACCCGCTTTAGAATCCCACTACGCACCGGCGCCTCAGGAGGCCTCCGTTGGACATGGCCGAACCATCTCAACCGGTGTTGAATCAATTTCTCCTCAATTGGTGCCACCCCAACCCTATCCCGAATATCGTTGTTTCGGACTCTATCCCTTCTTGTGTGCCCACAACACCATCGTAACATACGTATCTCTGCTACACTCAATTGCTGGATATGTCGCCTTTTTGTAGGCCAACATTCAGCACCGTATAACATCGCCGGACAAATCGCTGTCCTATAAAACTTACATTTTAACTTCTGAGGCACCCTTTTATCACAGAGGACGCCTGAAGCGTGACATCATTTCAACCAACCGACTGAAATTCTATGCCTAACATCTTCATCGATGTCGCCATCCTTTTGTAGCATCGATCTTAAATACCGAAAAGTATCTTTTTTGGCTACCACTTGCCCATCGAGACTAACGTCTCCCTTCTCATTCCTAGTCGCGCTGAAATTGCACCTCATGTACTCGGCCTTGCTCCTACTAAGTCTAAATCCTTTCGACTCTAACATGTGCCTCCATAGTTCTAACTTCCTATTAACCCCTGCCCTAGTCTCATCCACTAACACCACATCATCAGCAAAGAGCATACACCAAGGGATATCACCTTGTATGTCCCTTGTGACCTCATCCATCACCAAAGCAAATAAATAAGGGCTCAATGCTGACCCTTGATGTAGTCCTATTTTAATTGGAAAGTCACTGGCTCGGCTAACTTTCTAGACGAATCCTAGTTGGCTCGGCTAACTTCCTTACTCTTCGCACCCGTCGAGGAAAGTGCGAAGACCCTTGCTCATTTTTCACTACACCCGGGCGCAGATGTAGCACGTCACAAAGGTTGCGACGACCCGACCCTTGCTTATTTATCATCGTACCCGGATCATGATACGACGCGCCACTAAGGGGATGACGACCCGGCTCTTGCCCATTTGATACTACACCCGGGTTCCGATGTAGCGCGTCGCTAATAGGGTTACGCCCCAACGAATCTCTTGTGGGTTTCATATCCATGAGAGTGGCTGGTTTTGAGATGTTGGCTAGTTGGACCTAACACACCCTCCTCCTTTATCCGGGCTTGGGACCGGCTATGTTGAAATGACTCACGAAAGTCTTCCAATCAACATAGGCGAAGTTGAATAGAGCAATTCTATGAAGAATAGAAATGTTGTGATATATACTGAACAGAGGAATTCAAGTGTCAAGACCTGAAAATTTGGACCCCCAACTTGCCTTTTTTTCTGATTATTAGTTTCGCCTTGTTCAACAAAACTTTATTCGATAACCTTTGCTTACAGTCGCTATACTAATTAGCCATCTCTATTGAATTTCTTATTAATTTTAAAGATCCCTGACATGCCGTATTGCATAGGTTTTACAAGTTTCCGTTATTATCTGTTGTTGACGATTTAAGTAATTTAGTATGCGTTGCTTAACTCTCTCCCAAGTTTTCAGCAGTTTTAGGGGAACTATCATTCCTGACTGAAATTGTGGTACTTTTCCCAAGTTTACAGGCCACCCAACAAAAATTCTGTTTATATTCTAAGCCAATGTATCCCTGAGTAATATGCTTGTGAGCCAACGGTTTTTCTTTAGTGCATCTACCGTCTCTTTCATTCCAAATGGCATTACACATGTATGGAAATTCCTTTTTTTGAGGGAAAGCACACACTCATCTTATACATCATTGACTATGGTTGCTGTGAATTCAATCTGATGAGCATTTCTTATCTAATGATTTAGGCAGCAGCTTGCCCAGCAATAGTAGCATAGGCGTGTCTGCTGGACCTTGCTGATTCTATCATGATGACCTTGGCACTGGGAAGGGAGCTGACCAATAGCTGCTGCTGTTGAAAGAAGAAAGGTTGGGATAATGCTTCTGCTTTGAGCTGCATTGAATAAATTATTTCTGCACTCCACAATCTAGGAGTATATCTCTTAGAGAAGGAGACACACAATCTGTCAGATACTGTTGTCAGCACTTGGGCTTCTTAAGAATTAGCATTTCTTTCTCATGGATGTTTTAATTTGATAGGACCCTCCGGGGAAATAGCTGGGATGACCAGCAGTGTTGGTGAGGCCTCGGTGCTGGTGATATCCACTTGCCACCTTGGTTCATTTGAATCTGTCATATGATTCATGGTTGCGGCATGTGCTGTTTTGGTAGGTTTCCTTTGTCTACTATTATTTATGCATTTTACCTTTGCTTGTCTCAGATTACTTTTCATGCTTTGTGCTAAGTGTATCGATTTATGAGCAATTTGTGAGAAAAATACACTCTAATAGTGCTTGGGCGGCCTGTTGAAAATATTGCATGTAGAAACAATTTTAGACTCATCTTGGATTGGTTGGTTGTTGGAAGGGGTGTGTCTTCCACCAAGCACTCCTAAAATTAATTGTACTTTATTTTTGTCATTCATCTTAATGCCATCGTGATCATGTAGAATTGTAGATTACATATATTCATGTGGTTAACTGTCCCTTAGTATTTACTGGAAATTGGTCCTTGCTTATTGCGAGACTGCTTTTAGTAGATAGAAACCATGGTTATGGCAGCTGCTTAAACACCAGCACCTACATGTAGCAGTTCTATGCAGATAATGCGCAAAGGAAGGTGTTAGCAGTTCTATCATGTAGTTCAATTAGGTCGACAGATGAATCATCCCTTATGTTTAGACAGTTAAGTGTCCTTCCTGACTTTTGTTGGGTTAATGTATCCTTTTTTGTTATGGAGTTTCAGGATCAAATATGATGCCTCAAATCGTGTTCTTGGAGTTCCAGGATTAGATATGATGCCTCATATCATGTTCTTGCAATAATATGCTGTGCACAAATAGTAGGTCCTGTAACTGTCAGGAGCACATGGTCGCTACCAATTAGGTGGAGGGATTTAATAGGCCACATCAGTTAGTGTCTGTCAGGGTAGCCCTTTATCATGTTGTCCTATTAGGTGGGTCTTGTCATTTGTCTAAAGAATGAATTATCCTTGCGCTAGAGTGCTAGACAAGTAAAGGATCCTCCATTTTGGTCGATTCCTGTATCGTTTTTCCTTCTGGAGGTCTGCTATCAGATATAGCACCTCATATCATGTTCGGGCAATAATATGTCATGCAAAAATAGTATTTTTTTTATGACCCTGAGGGGCCATGTTTTCATGGTATGCTAAATAGAAATCTTGGGATTTTAGGTAGTTGCCTGTAATTTTGGATTACAGCATGACGTGTCTGGTCTTTTAACAGGAGCAAAATGGATTAGGCTGTTCCTGCTTTCGCTACCGGCCAAGCTTCAGCTGATGCTGTGACGTGAAAGTGTATCTATGGGACATGGATGGGACACTTATTTTGCTCGAGTCACGTTTGGATGGCTCATATGCTGGGGTTTTTCATGGCCTCAAGGATTGTGAGAAAGGTACCAAAATAGGAGCGATGGGAGACCCTTTGTTGAACTCTCTGATCAGCACATAAACTTCTTTTATGAAGTCAGTTAGCACATAAACTCTACTGCCATACATGCTAGCTATGTATTACATGAACAAATGGTATGCCATTTTTATATTCCAGAACTACATATCAAAATTGTACACAAGTTTGTTACATTTGTCCCTTCGAAAGCTACTTTCGTTTTTCCTGTACATGAAATTTTCCATGACATTGTGCTTCAGACCATTCATCTAGCTTGCCTGCTTAGTTAGTGCTTATTGTTTCCTTCATTGTTCTGCATAGGTCATTTAGCTGCTTATTTTTTTTGGACATGCTGTTTCTCTTTTTTATACTCATCTCTTCATTTTTCTTCAACTGATCTAGTAATTTTTCGCAATTACTGGATATTTTATGTTGCTGAGAGCAGTTCTGTCCTATTACCCAGCTTAGTGCACTTTCACGCCTGCTGAAGCAAGTGCACTTTCTTGCCTGCTGAAGCACTTATGACAGCCTAGAGAAGCTTTAGTTCAGTGAGAACTTTCTGTGACAGGATGCTTGGACTACGATGGTTTTCGGACAATAATCCTATCTCTATATAAATGAAATAGACGAGATGGTGAGCTCGCCTACATTACTTATACCAAAATTTAGTCAGTGTGAACTGTGATACTAATCCAATGGTTGTCTGAAGATGTTGTGTTTGTATCAACCTATTATATATCAATGTAATGTGACGTCATCAAATATTATGTCTTTTGAGTCATATCTTTTCTTTGTCATATGTATATTGAGATTATTTCATTTATCACTTTTGAGTCATATCTATTCTTTGTTATATGTATATCGAGATTATTTCATTTATCAAACAGAGTCGTAAAATATCAGGTACAATCGCAAATTACTAGTGGACACATGCTATTGCTACAGTAACCTGCGTCGTGGTAGTATTGACCACTTGAGCGAGAGCGTGTCGTTTCTTTGGACCCCCCAGACGCGCCCCCGATTTGCCCCGTCCTGCCGGCTGCATGCCGCATTCCAATAGCATCTTGAATGCGACAGCCGTGGTGCCCAATCCTCTCGCATTGGGCACTGTCTGTCTCGTTGCCCCAATTTGGCATGCCCAACGCCAGTGAAATGCTTCGTCAGGCATCAGCGATCGGTACCAAGTTAGCAACTGCTTTTAGGTAAAGACCAAACTTACACTACTAAAGAGAGATCGGCAGCGCAATAGAAATGCACGGATTCCGCCTTTCAATCTTTGTCTTTCAGTTTGGTTTGTACCCACTTCCTCTTCTTATCAGTCAGCCATTAGCATTGGGCAATGGTGCTGTTAACAGGTCCATTGTCGTTTCATTGGCACCGTGTGCCTTCGCATGAGTCCTGTTCGAAACAAAAGCCGAAACCACACAAAAGTAACTTGGTTAAAGCCCAAAAAGAACCACAAAAGTTAAAGACCGCAGTACAATGGTAGTATCTCGCTTCCATAGAGTGTTAACTGCTAGTATCTCGCTTCCATGCTATAATATCATTTTCTAGGCTACTAGCAACTCCAAAAGCTCTTTATATCCTTTGGGGATTTTGGGTGAAAGAATACCCTTCCATGTATTCTTTAAATTAAACCTTCAAATATAGACATACTACTCTGTTTCGGATTTCTGGTAGTCAAAGGTGTAGAGCAAGAATGACTATCTGAAGTTCGTGCTTATTAACGTTACAATCATACTATTGCGGGTCACCCTACTAGCCATCACAGATGTGCAGCATCACGAGTGATGGCGCATTGGCTCGAGAGTCCAGAGTCCAAGGCAACAGGACTCTCGTTTAATAAGAGAAGCGAAACCAGATTTTCTGCGCCATAAACGATTTGATTTTAGATTACTTGCACAAAATCAATCAACACACCTTGCAGCTTCCGGCGTCGGTGAGGACCAACATCTTCTGCAACTAGGACTCTGCTGCCTTTCTTCAGAAGCTAATGGATACACAATATATTGGAGTGCATTAGCAAATCTGAATGTGCGCACACCTGCATTCTTCGGTTGCCTTTTCTTCCCAGAACCACCATTTTAGGTACTCTAGGTTGGACGCATTGTTCATCGATAACCACACAAGCAATGCAAAGCAAAGCGCAAGGGGAGCAAATGGGATCCTGGAGAAGAGGAATCCCTTTATCTGGCCAGGCCAGTCCCCTGACGCAGCCGTGCTCGCCGTGTCTCTATCTGCACTATGATCGAACGCGACTGGGACGCCATGCAATGCCTCGTGACTCGGTCTGCACACGTCCGTTGCCCGTCGGTGCCTGCAGCCCGATTGGGATCGCGGATCGCCTTATCCTTTTCATGGAAAATTCTTCAGATATTGCAAGTGGGTTATACAAAATCCGGATATGCCTTATCACTGGACTTTTTATTGTAGGTTCGTTCGAAGGTGAACTTTGGTCGCTATCAAAATTGTTGGCCGCCCTGCAGCAGCACTCCATTCAGCGCTCCACCCTGCTGTCTCTTTTGTCTCGCCGTGATTCGTTACTGCGTTAAGGCGGAAGAGTTTGCGAGAATTAAGGCAGAACATGTTGAGCATTCGGTGACGTGTTTGCGTTCTTTGCGTTCGGTGGCAAATTGTCTTAATGTAGCGCTTCAATGAAGGATCTAGTAGTTAAAGGTTTGGTAAGGTGTTTGTTACCAAGTTAATTGTAATTTGAACTCTCTCCTGTTTAATAAAATACGCGCATGAGCATGCTCTAAAAAAATGTTGAGCATCGAGATAAAACCTGAAACGTTCAGTTAAGTCAGAAGATGTTAGCATCCAGATTACCACAAGTCTGCAATGTTGGAGATTCGATAGATCGGACTCGATTCCGGAGTCAGAGATTCTAGATTCAGAAGACGGCAACAACTGAAGATTAAACTGTCGTCAACCGGATCTTTCGAAAACTGTCGTCAACCGCTAGCTGTACTGACTGGTTGCGACCGTTGGACCTGCTAGCCAAGTGCCAACGAAGTACACGCCCATACCGTGCAAAGAACACGGAGACCATAAGTTTGACCTCACCAAACTAGCCACGGTAGTCTTTGTCAAGGCTCAAGACGAAGAAGGCCAGACGCAGGCAAAAAACTCCGGTTTCAGTTCATAGACTCTGCTTTGTTTAGGACCATGCTTGATTGAGCAGTGGCTGTATGGACACAGCGTCCAACTTTGGACACAGGTAAAACACTCGCCTCCCACTGCCAAAAAAATGCAAATTGGCTGATTCCTTGAACACTCTGTTTTTGCATTCGCAGGTAGTAGGCCCTAGGTCATCTCCGGCGATTCCCTGAACCCACCAATAATTTGTGAACACACGATGACCCATAGGTTACCAAGTGTTACGACACCGCAAGAAACAGTGGATTCCCGCGTCGCTTTCACCCATTTCCACCCCCGTCTCACCGTCCAACACGTCGACGACGACGACGACGCCGGCAGCGTCGCAGGCTGATCCGGCTTCTCCTCGCATCGCACCTGCATCGACATGTTTATTTACCTCCTGCTCACCCTCCCCTATAAATAACCAAAGCCTCCTCCATGTCCCGTCCCGTCCACACACGCCGTTCCCAACCGAACAAACACACAGCACAGCAACCACCTGCCGTTCGATCAGTGCGTGCGATGAAGCTGGATGTTCCGGCGAAGCAGAAGAGCGCCGCCCAGGAGGATGCAGAGCAGAACGGCAAGACAGTGGCCGTGGGCGTCCTCGGCATTGAGCCGTGGAGCCACCCGAGGCTCCCTCTCCCCGGTGACGCGCGGGCCGTCGACGAGGCCAGCGCCCTGGTGCCGCCGCTCAACTTCGCCATGGTCGACGACGGCATCTTCCGCTCGGGCCTCCCGGACGCCGGCAACTTCCGTTTCCTGCTCTCCCTCAACCTGCGCTCCATCGTGTAAGAAAGAGCTCGAGCTCGATCCCCCCTAAGTGCTAGCCCGCCGCTTCCGCTCTGGCGACCTTGCCTTGACCCGCGACCGCGCCGTCGTTGCTTGCGTGATCGATCAGGTACCTGTGCCCGGAGCCATACCCGGAGGAGAACGCGCGGTTCCTGCAGCAGAACGGGATCCAGCTTCACCAGTTCGGCATCGAAGGGAGCAAGGTACTACCATCCACACAGATGTTTCAATCGTGCATCTGCTGAAATCTTCGATTTGTGCACCGCGTCCGCGTCCGCGTCCGCGGATGGCAAAACGATCTTTGACTCTAGTTATTTTTCTGGTTCTGGTCGGTTTTCGGTGCGCTCTGCGTGTGGCATCGTCCCTTTCACTTTCAGAGTCTCAGCAACACAATATGGTAGAAGTATCGTGCTAGCGTAACTGTGGGCGAACACTGTCCCTTTCAGTCTCGCCACTGTTCCGATGATAAACCATATATAGGCCCATCTCTTCAAGGGTGCATGTAAGGCTGTAAAAAGAAACATACTTAGTCTGCGAATTGGCAAAGGGTGCCTGTAAGGCTGTAAGCCTGTAAACACATACATTTTTTTTTTTGAAGGAAATAACACATACAAAGATACCTTTACCTGTCGGGTGCTGTTTGACTAATGATGACATGCTGTTTATGTATGTTGTGATGACTGGGATTCCAGTAAGCACGAAGACAGAGCAGATGTTCTCATCCTGTAGCTGTTCTTCTGCATTCTGTGTGCAATCTCCACCCCCACATAGTTCTAGCCTTTCAATGAAAAATGTGTGTGCCATATATGTTTACATTGATCCTTGAACAGACAGTGCCTCTCTAGCTGCACGAGAACCTGCTGATGCTTATGAAATCTGCACAGAAATCTTCATCTGGAGAGGACTTGAACCTGAGCGGTTAAGTGCATGACCACACCTCCTACCTAACTACTTGATCTAATCTCACTTCTTTTTTTCTTTTTCCCGGATCCAGAATCTGCCGTATCTGAAATGCAGTGGACTTAAATTACATCAGTCTGTCCCGATTTGCAGAGTTCTAGTGCCCGTGTGCTGGGCTAATATAGTAATTGTGGCAAGGTTGACTCAAATCATAACAAACTGCACATTGAATTCTTGTTCATGAAGTTTGGAGTCTAGAATAGCTAGTGGCATGGTCAATCTTGGACGGCAAAGTAAGCGTTCATTGACAGTTGTTTCAGTCTGTGATTAACAATGCTTATCTTTGACAAAATTTTTTTTTAACAATGCTTATTTGTTAACCGACGTTGTCATTCGTGGAAAGGCATCATTCTTGGCCACACATTAAGGTGGTTGACATTGCAAGACCCAGTGTGAAGAAAAACTTATCTCTTCTAAAGTTGCTTCTTTTCTACTATATAAGTACAATGGCACTAGGCATGTCGTGTGAAACCAAACCAGGGGTGTCTCCCACTGATAATGCTGTCGGCATTACTCAATTAGACAAATTCAGACAGCTGCTATAATGTTAACCCTCTTTTAAATCGATGACCACCCAACTGATAATGTATTCCTGTTCATTTGTGTGACGAAAATCTTGCAAATGAACTTTCATGCAAGGTACATCTGTCTCTGAAAATAGTTGCTGGGTTTATGTTTAACCAGTTTATTTTCTCATGTTCTTTTCTAAAGAGCTTTTTAATTCCCATATTATGGTTGCATGAACAATGTGTGGAGCTTGCTAATCCTTCCCTATTATCCACAGAGTGGTCCGACAGTGCCGGATACCATGTTGGTGCAGGAACCATTCGTCTACATCCCTGAAGAAACGATCAGAGAGGCGCTCAAAGTTATTCTTGGTACCGGCAACTTCACTGATACTTCTACAGTTCTAGCCACAGAACTGCATCTTTCACCATCCTACATCTCTAACTCTTCTCCTGTTTCAATCGATTATTCAGACGTAAGAAACCAACCGGTGCTCATCCACTGCAAGAGAGGCAAGGTAAAGCCTCTTGCATTACAGTTGGTTCAGTTCAGCATTTTGCTTCCACGATACTACGAAAGGATTTGATTTCCCTGACACTGATGCGACGAGTGCTTTCTTTCAGCACCGGACTGGCTGCGTCGTTGGATGCCTGAGGAAGCTGCAGAAGTGGTGCCTGTCTTCGGTGTTCGACGAGTACCGGCACTTCGCGGCGGCGAAGGCGAGAAGCACCGACCAGAGGTTCATGGAGCTGTTCGACGCGTCGAGCTTGTGCACCTGACGGCTTCACAGTATTAAGCACTGACCAAAGCGAGTGGTTTCCAAGCGGTCCCGATCCTGCAACCATGCTGCATCAAGCAAGCTGTTTCCCTCTGTTCTCTTGTTTCTGAAGCAACTCGGCAGATAATAATGCTGGAACCATGAGTGTGTCCGGTGAGAATCGATAGGCAATGGCCTGAGGTTTTGTTGTGTGAGTGCGTTGTGTGAGTGATGTGGTTGCTTCGTTTTCAACAGACTTTCAGATTCTGAGCTGGTGATTTATATAATGAACACCGGGAGTGGCACGACCTGCATTACCCTTGAAACGCTGAACATGTCTGAACTCTGAACTGAAGATGTTCCGACGCCCTGAACTGAATCGAACGGCTAACAGGGTCGCAGACTCGGCTTAGTCCAAAATCGATCATCGGACGGCAGATTCGCACTCCAGTACCAAATCCAACGGACGAGCGTCTCAATCGGACCATATAAACTAAGACACAAAACCACGACGCCGGGGAAAAGCCCCCGAGCCTGGCGCCGCCTCCCCCGCTTGTGAAGTCCTAATAAACCTCTAACCCTAGGAGAGGCGGCGGCGGCGGCGGCGGCGATGGCCCCCAAGCGCTCGGCTGCACCTCCACAGCCTCCGCCCCCGGTAGCT
>CM041637.1:4874756-4901768 GCA_023333625.1 Bothriochloa decipiens
TCCACCACCAAGAACCTGTCTCCGCCGCCGGCGACTCGCGAGGAATCCGAGACTTCCGACGAAGAGGAGGAGGAGGAGGAGGCGGAGGACGAGATGCCGCAGACGAAGCCCGCTCCAAATCAAGAGACGGAGGCTAAGGGCGCAAAGCGGCCGAGCGCGCCGTTTCAGCGCACCTGGTCGACTGACGACGAGTTCCGCATCCTGGAGATCCTCGCTGCGCACCGCCTGGAGCACGGCACGCTGCCTCAAACAGACGTGTTGGCCAACGCGCTCGCAGGTAAGCTCGACAATAGTGGCTGCAGCCACTCCGATCTCCAGAGGAAGGTGAAGAGCTTGAAGAGCCTGCACACCAAGGCGGTCAAGAAGGGCGCGCCGCCGAGCAAGGATCACGCCCGCCGTCTCTTCGACCTCTGCAATAACGTCTGGCCCTCCGTTACCAAGGTGGCTACGAAGGCGGTGGGTAACAGTGGTGCTGGGAGGGAGCCTGACGAGATGTGTGAGATGTACCCATACCTTGCGGAGGAGGTGAAGGCGCTTCAGAAGGCACACCCGGGCTTGTTCAAGCGGGAATTCGCGATGATTGACGATAGCAAGGCCCGTGTACTGGACGAGAAGATCAAGAAGCAGAGGCATAGACATATGACACTTTATCTGCGCCGCCATGACCTGACCAAGGAAGTGACCAAGACGCTTATGAAACTGACTGAATGACGGGGTGGACTGAGCTGAGGAGTATCTAGGCATTCAATTTTCTGGTATTTATATGCACTGATGCTCGATTACCAGCAAATTTTGTATGCTCTACTGAGGCACGGTAGCTGAATCTCGATTTTGGTATCTAGCTGTTCTTGAGTTTTTTGTTGTTCATGGTGATCGAGACATGTCGCAGTGCCAGTGTTAAATCAGGAAGTGCCTGGATGATGGACCTGTTCAGTTCTGTTTTGTTATGGGTTCTGAACTTGGCAGGATGACTTTTGTGTACTCTAAATTTGTCAGTCTGAGCTTTAGTAATATGGAAAATACTACGTTATTCGAAAAAGCAAATCCACAACAAAGTGCTTCGGCTTGTGCCTTCACTCAATTTTCAATCCATTTGATAGGTTCTGTGATATGTGCCGAGTTTGCTGCATGTTGACTGAAACATCTTGTTGCACTGGGCCACATGCTCTACTTGGTACGCTTTGGTGTACATTTTCAGGGAGCAGCTTAGGTGCGATCAAGGTGGGGGAATCTGAATAATCATAGGCTCCATTTCCTTCATATCTCACTGTCTCAGTGGATGAGTGGTTTCTGGATCCCTCTCTTATTTCATCCCTCTGTTCCTCTTCTGCTCTTACATTTCTTCAGCTTCCTCATATCAATCTTGTAGTATCTATTGTGTTCCCCTGCTCCTGGAGATTTGCCCATCTTACTTGTAGGAAACACCATAGTTGGTTGGGCTGCTGAGAAAGTCATGAGGAGGGGAGGAAGGGTGGGGTGAGTCCATGGCGCCCATGGTGGTTTAAAATACAGAACAACAATCAGAGGTTTTGCTGTTTGCCATGGCTTGCTGAGGGGCATGCTGAGAAATACAGAATGAACTCTGGAAACCATTTTGTGGAAGGACTTGAGCTGATGTTACTGCTAGTAGTCTATCAGTTGTATGGTAATGTTGCTCCGGATTTGACTGCCTATGTACTTCTGACATACATTATCAGTATGGTTCCTCTACAATCCTTTAGAATTTGATTGGCACAAAAATAGTAGATGACTGTGATGACTTGGCCAAGTGGATTAGTGGAGTTTGAGAATAGGAACATTTACATACTGGCCATTTCTAGATCATTGTCTCTCAGGTTCTTGGTATTCCAATAGGGCGTCATGTATCACCTGAATCATTATTGTGGCTGTCCACTACTCCACTAAATATATAATAACTTGTGGCTTTAGGTTTACATTGTTTCTTGCCTGGTTATTGTTACTGTGGTGATGGTCCTAAATAAAGGTAAGTTTTCATTTGCCTGCTAGTTTTAAGATTCAAGTATGCTGATTGAAACATATGTGCATCCTGTTATTTGTCCTTCCAAAGGGGGCTGCCCTTGTTAACTTGCTGATCAGGATCCATTGGAAGAAAGAAATTAAGTGTGGAACTCTCCACCTATTTATTCCATTGAACGGAAGAGTGAAAGGTCACAGCAAAAATAACCCCTGACAGGCCAGGGTGGAAGTACATTGTGCAAGAGAGAAAATCAATCCAAAGAGTTGCAACAGTTCGAGAGATACCGCGCCAAGTCAGAACCGGTGGTTTGTTTAGCTCGTATCACCATGCTCCTGAGCTTCTAGCTATCGAAAAGTAGACCATTCCGAATTTCGAGTGTTCCAAAGCCTCCAAATCTATGTCCAGAGTTTGCATGTTATTTTTTCGGCACCACAATTTGCAAGGACAGCTCGGCACAACACATCCAATTTGTTTTCCTATTTCGCCTTCGGGTAATCGTTTTCAGATTCATTTCTTCGTAGTATAAAATCGCTCCCGAAACTCAACGCTTGCTAAATCTGGCTTGTGCGTGGCCGTTTGTCCTCCTGTCCTCATCTTGGCCGCTCTGCTTTCGTTGATAAGCGGTTGGCGTACGCCATGATTATTGTTAGCAGTTTACTACGAAGATCAACAAAATTCATCATAGAGACTTGCTTCTGTAGTCCAGATAATAACCGATCATGTCTCCATCTGCTTACATTTTTTTTTGTTAGAGGTTCACTCTAGACGAAGTGATACATCACGAGTTCATTATTGTTTTCGAAGGAATGGATCAGTTTAGTTGGGGAGTGGATCGCTCGCCTCGCCTGATCAGTCGCGCACAATTTTCACAGCGATCTCACAGGCCTCCCCGTCTTCGGTTGGTGCGCGCGGCGCGTCTGGCGTGCAGCGGCGGCACGACACCAAACCAGCGCGACGCGGGCGCGGCAGCAGGCGGTCCAGTCGACTTCCCCGACGTGGTCTCCTCCCGCCCATACACCACCCTTCCCCTCCCACACCCACAGAACCCAATTCCCCCCCTGTCGATCAGGCATCACACATCCCACACCACCAGCCGCCGCCGCCACCACCACGCGCCCCACACCCGTATGCGATTACTCGCACCCGGACGCCACCGCCTCCGCCTCCACCGCCACCCGCGCCATGGCCGACTCATCGGTGGCCGGCGCGCTCGTGCCGTCCGTGCCCAAGCCGGAGCCCGCGCCGTCCGGTGACACCTCCGCGGCGGCCGCGGCGACCACGGCGGCTCTGGCGCTGCCGGAGGAGGCGGGGACGCGCGCGGCGTCGGCGTCACCGCAGGGGCCGGCGGAGGAGGAGGAGCAGGAGGGGCCCGCCGATAGGGACCTCCTCTGCCCGATCTGCATGGCCCTCATCAAGGACGCCTTCCTCACCGCCTGCGGCCACAGCTTCTGCTACATGTGCATCGTCACGCACCTCAGCAACAAGAGCGACTGCCCCTGCTGCGGCCACTACCTCACCAAGGCCCAGCTCTACCCCAACTTCCTCCTCGACAAGGTTGGCTGCCTGTTCGTTGTACTTTGCCTCTGCTACTCTTTTCTAGAGTTCATGTCATGTGCCACAAACTGTAAACTGGCGTTTGCTGAATGTCATTTATGTGTCGCCTGGTGTGATCGTGGTGTGGCAGAAATAGTAGTAGTTGCATGCAATTCCGAATTCTAGAGTTTCGAAACCCGGTGTTGGTGTGGTTGTGGTGTGGCAAAAACAGGTGTTACACGCAATCTAGGTTTTCGACATTGATCTTGGATTACTAATGATCTCGACGTTGTTTGTATGGGATGACACTGTCATTAGGCTTGTCAATTTCTCGGATTACCCCCTCGTTGACCAGTTGATTTCATCATACATTTCAGTATGTTGTTAGTGACAGACCTTTCAGAATTACTTCCACAACTTCTGGTGCTCCAAAGCTGTTAAGTAGTATGTAGTTACTATGCCGTTCACTGCTGTGTGTTAATGAAGCTATGTTAGTATGGTATGCACTTATGCCATTGACTTTTACCATTACTATACTCAGACCCTTACTGGAACAAACATCACTATTAGTATTGTTTATTTAGAACCGATTGCAGATATGACTTGTGAAACTTCTTACATTGCATCCATGTCCTGTCTATATAGGTTCTGAAGAAAATATCTGCCCGACAAATTGCAAAAACAGCATCACCGATCGATCAATTTCGATGCGCATTGCAACAGGTCAGTGATTCCATGCGTGACTTTGCTAGCTGCTACTATTTTCAATGATAAACAAACTTCACTCCTGCATTCACCACTAAACAAAGCTCACTTTTAAGTCTCTGCACCAATCTTTTCCCTTCCATCCACTTTTATGTAGTCACTAAATTCATATCTAAGTAGACATTGCCGTTGTGTAAAGAGCATGGAACTTAAGTACTTACCTCGTAGATGTTTTTATGAATCAAAACTTCAGTATTATGGAATCATCTTGGGAGCTTATTACTTTATTTACGTCATTTTGATGCAACTAATCTAAATATTTGTAAAGATGTTAGTCAAAAGTCAAATTGTTTCAATGCAAGTTTCCCAAGGTAATACTTTTCTGATGCTAAAAGAAGATGTTTCAAGTGGAAGTTTTTAGACTACTTATTTTTGAATACATGGCTCTGATGCCCTTAGGATTGCATCTGCTGTCTATGTTATGTCCTTTTATGATTCACTGTTCACATGATGAACCATGCATTATATGGTTGCCCCAGACGGCATCTTTGCATATATCCAGTAGTAATATATTCACAAGTTTGTAACCTGTAAGTCTTGGTATTGCTCTTGGTATCTGTGTTTACTTGCTCAATTTTAGTTGTATGACTTCATATTTCCTTGACATAGCTGTTGTAGTTTGTGATCCCATTAACAAACTACTGATATTTTATCATTTATTCTTGAGATAGGGAAATGAAATGGGGGTTAAAGAGTTAGATAGCCTTATGACTCTGATTGCTGAGAAGAAGCGGCAAATGGAACAACAAGAATCAGAGACGAATATGCAAATATTGTTTGTATTCTTGCACTGCCTTAGAAAGCAAAAGCTGGAAGAGTTGAATGAGGTTTGTACTATGTATTTTTATGGTTCTGAATTTCTTATTTCTTCACACAATGCTAACATTTTCATGTCAAGCGACCTTCATCAATCTTGCTAATCAAATGAAATAAAAGTTTAACTTATTTGCATTTCTATCACTTTTTTGTTCTTATTCTGAAGTCTATTGTTGTTTGTCATATTCACATCTTCTCAACAGATTCAAACTGATCTACAGTACATCAAAGAGGATATAGGTGCTGTGGAGAGACATAGGAAAGAATTATATCGCACAAAAGAAAGGTACTCCATGAAGCTGCGCATGCTTTTAGATGAGCCTGCTGCACAAAAAATGTGGCCCTCTCCTATAGACAAAGCTAGTTGTCGCTTTCCTCCCAACTCTCGGACACCACTTGGCGCATCATGTCCAGGAACTTTACAGAATAAGAAGCTTGATTTGAAAGCTCAAGTAAGCCATCAAGGATTTCAAAGGAGAGATGCTCTAACTGCTTCTGTCCCTCCTAACCCCCCTATACAATCGGGTAATGTCATTGCTAGGAAGAGGCGAGTTCAAGCACAGGTGTGTTTCTCACTCCATGCAGTTTCCCCCACATTACGCCCAAAAAGTAGGCCTCTTATGTGTTGCATATGTGTTTTCGAACGGTATACAGTACACACATTGCCATTTACTTAACTTTAATGTTAGATAAATCGGCACTAACCTTATGTCGTTTTTTTATCTAATTCTATGAGGAACATTGCAGTTCAATGAGCTTCAAGAATACTACCTGCAAAGACGGCGTACCGGAGTACAGGCACACAGGCAAGAAGAAAGAGATATCGTTGCAATGAATAGAGAAGGCTATCATGCAGGTCTTCAGGATTTCCAGTCTGTGCTAACAACGTTCACTCGATACAGGTGTGGTTATCTCCTGTTGCAAGATAATATGCTTTGTGTCTTTGTTTCATTATCACTGGACTGATCTTGTTTGTTATCATGATGTTTACTTCAGTCGTCTACGTGTCATTGCGGAACTAAGACATGGAGACTTGTTTCACTCTGCCAATATTGTATCCAGGTGTGTAGTTTGTAGTCCAATGTATGCATAGTTTCTTATCTGTGCTTTAAAATGTAACTAGAAGCAGAACCAGTGCAGTTGCATGGTTAGATAAATTTGAGTTTTGGTCATCAGAGTTTATATATCTATGCCTACATTATAAAATATAAATCATTAATGAGCCTTTTTACTGTTCTCCAAGAGTTACCACTGATTATAATTTTCGAGGTACCAAAATCAATGGCCGTAAAAGTTTATTATTTGTTCACCTTATAATATGGGCCTACCTACCAAAAATCCAGAATATGAAGTTAAATATTTGCGTCATTGCTCTGGTTAGTGTGGGAGAATCAGCTCCATCAAAGCAAACATGGAATCAGCCTTTAGGTTTAGAAACATCATATTTTATTATACAAGGCATGTGAAAGTAGGGTTTCATGAAAGTGGAGCACATTGGGGCAGCAGGAGAGATTTATGCAGGATAGAGAGCAGGAAGATCTGTACTTCATATATTGATTTGATTTTAATTGCTTTATTATTAAATTATTTTGCTGATGATGGTAATAGTACAGCATAGCTCCTTTTTGTGTGTCTGGTTTGAGGATGCATGATTCAGCACATTTATTTCCAGTTCTATGTGCTTGCCAAACAACTATTTCACCTTTATTTATTTTATTGTAAATATTTGCGATGGACATTTCATATTTTTGTTATATTGCAGTATTGAATTTGATCGTGATGATGAACTATTTGCTACCGCCGGAGTCTCTAAATGTATTAAAGTCTTCGAATTTTCTACTGTAAGTTTGCTTTTGTCAAGATATGTCCATTCCATAGTTCATTGTAATTGAGAATACTTAAGGTTGATTTGCATCGTTACATAGGTTGTTAATGAACCATCAGATGTGCATTGTCCGGTTGTTAAAATGGCTACCAGATCTAAACTTAGCTGCCTAAGCTGGAACAAGTACTCTAAAAATGTTATTGCAAGCAGTGACTATGAGGGTATAGTAACTGTGTGGGATGTCCAGACCGGTCAGGTAACCACTCTCTATTCTACAGTTCGTGACTTCATTCTACACTGGCTGTATTATAATTCAAACTGAGGTATATGGTTTCTGTGTATTGTGCCATGTTAGAGTGTGATGGAATATGAAGAGCATGAGAAGAGAGCATGGAGTGTTGATTTTTCACGTACAGATCCTTCAATGCTGGTATCTGGGAGTGATGATTGCAAGGTATTTCGGAATTAATATTGTGCAATTATGTTTTCTTTCCCAAACTAAGAAAGAAAAGCTTGGTGATTTTTCTCAAATGTCGAGTACCAAAATCACTTAAAGTTATATTGTGACCTGGGTGGGTGGATCATTCATTTTTATCAGACAACTCACTGCAGAAATGATAGTAGTTTCAGATGGTCACAGTGTATTAAATTCATGAATGCAACAACAGGTTTTGGTGTATGCATTATGGTAACACTGTTATTCAGTCTCATCGATACAAAGGTGGAACCCACTAAAATAGTGGCTTGCAACCTTTTGTTCTATTACAATGCTTGTGCAATACTAATGGAAGCTACTGCTGTGTATGGCAGGTGAAAGTGTGGTGCACAAAACAAGAAGCAAGCGTGATCAATATTGATATGAAAGCAAATATTTGCTCAGTTAAATACAATCCTGGATCAAGCTTCTATGTTGCAGTATGTTGCTTTTATTTCTTAGCTTATATATTGAATAGTTAATTTGTTTGCTTTTCCAATCAAAATGTTATTTTGTTTACTTATCAGATACTACAATCTGTCAGGTCGGATCTGCTGATCACCGTATTCATTACTTTGATTTACGTAATCCAAGTACGCCTGTCTTTGTTTTTGAGGGGCACAAGAAAGCAGTATCGTATGTGAAATTCTTATCTAACAATGAGCTTGCATCTGCGTCAACGGATAGCACATTACGGTTATGGGATGTCAAGGATAATTGCCCGGTATGCACTTTCTGAGAGAGTAATTTTTTTATTGTCATTCTTGCCTCTTAACCTTCTGTAGCATAGGAAAGTGTGGAGCTATTTTCATTTAGAAAGTACTCCAAATGATGCAGATAAAGATGCTTTTATTTCTGTTACGTTCCTATGTACTGTGTTTTATCCTGAATGTAAGCAGTCCACTGCAGTGCGTAGGACTTTTTCCTTCTATTAATATTGATAAACAATTTTGACGAACATGAACTTCAGCACTAACCATAATTCTCTTTTATACTGCACAGTTTCTTTTTATAGTGCAACTGGCAGTGAATTATCCGATTTAGTTTTCAACATTAAATGCCCAGTTTCCTTCAAAAAAAACATTAAACCCAGTTTAAAACAGTGCAGCAATGAACATAAAATTTGGATGACCATTTTGTTATAATAACCTTGTGTTTTTTCAGGTACGGACGTTCAGAGGGCACAAAAATGAAAAGAACTTTGTTGGGTTGTCTGTGAACAATGAGTATATTGCTTGTGGAAGTGAAACAAATGAGGTTTTTGTTTATCACAAGGTAAGCACAGGCTTCTGGCCTGGTCTTGTTCCCATGCAGCATGCATTGTTATGATGTGTGTGATTCACCTTAATCAATCAGATGTGTTCCTAACTCCACACTGATTGCAGGCTATCTCAAAGCCTGCAGCAAGCCATAGATTTGTATCCTCTGACCTGGATGATGCCGATGATGATCCTGGTTCTTATTTCATTAGTGCTGTCTGCTGGAAGAGTGATAGCCCTACCATGTTAACTGCTAACAGTCAGGGAACCATAAAAGTTCTTGTACTTGCTCCTTGATGTTATGGAGAGTGTTCAAGAGATTTACAACCAGCTTGTATATCTTGCTGTCCAGTTGTTTCCTTTCATGCCATTATAACCCCCCAAAAGTGGGAATGGAGGCATTATTGATCTCCGTTTGGGGCATGAAGTTTTGCAGATGGTCAGCTAACGTAGGGTTTTGAGGTATCAGAATGTGCATAGTCATGTTTATGTTGTATATAGGTGTAAAGCAGCGGAGTTATTGATTACAAGTGTAACACGAGAAATACACATTAATAAAACTCCAGCCCGTTTGTACAGAGGTTGTGTTTGAACCCAGAATATTATGTGGTTATGCTGACTGGTAATACATCTAACTGATATGAATGGTCAAACTTATGCCGCAATCAGGCGTGTTTAAAGTTTCTTCTGCCTTTTTTTTGGGCGTAATGCTCAAGGATTTTTTTTTTTTAACATTCTGGTGTGTTGCTTCCAGAATTGTGTTCTGTACTTCTAACCAGGCGTTCTTACAAAATGGGCATATACCATATATTTCCGCCTGGTGATCAGTATGGTATTTGCAAATCTCTCCCTGTGTGCAGAACTGCAGACGTAGTATTTTATCTGTGTGTTGCATGCAACGGTTCGTTTTCTACTAGACGCCGAGACAGCTACGGTAAGTAAACAAGAACCGGTTCTTTTTTTCTTATTTGACCAAAAGAGTGCTCTTCTGTTTATGAAAACAAAACAGTGCCAACCACAGGAGAGATCTGAAAAGTGCCAACCACTTGAGATAGTTTTGCAGCTCGGATCTGTACGACTGAAGCATCTCAATCACCGGCTGCCGCATCGCAGCTTTTGTTCGGGCTGCCGAGTGGCAGGACGTCCGGCTCCGACGAGCAAGAGGCTTGTTGGCCCTTGGAGCGCCCAACGGCCTATACCTATACGGTTTCCGCAGGGATCGAGCGAGCGTCGCATTGCAGCGAGCGACCTGAACCGTCACCCCTGCACGCACAGATGCACTGCGCGGCCGGTCGACCGCACCTGCCCACCCGCCCGGCACATGCCGCGCGACGGGGCCGCCGCCGCCCGCGGGCCGCGGACACGGCGCGGGACGTGCCGCTGCCGACGCGAGAGCCTTACGTTTCCGCGCACGGGGAAAGAGGTCACATGTTGGGTGTCGGCTACTAGTCGACTCCACGGTGCTTCCATATCTTTTACCGCGATCAGAGCCATCCATACGTGGTATTATATGCGCTGAATACCATGTCTGGGCATGCATGGGCCATAGCTTGGCCGCATTGGCACTAGCTCAGCAGCCGGGAACCATGAGCATCATGGTCGCGTTTCTCGTTTCGAAAAACAGTTTTTCACAATTATGTTTCAATATGTAGTATAGAAAACTTCTAAAAGTATCATATCACGTTCCTTGTTCCGTGAAGCTCCTGCCGTCCTGCGATGCATTGCGTTGTTAGTAGTATTGTGGTCAATCCAACAAACCAAAGACAATCTCGTCAGAAAAAAAAAAAAAAAAGACAACATACGATACCTATGCTGCTAAGGTTAGATTGGAGTGTTAGGCAGACTGAGAAAGTCGACTTGGCCGGTTCAGTCGTCTACCATAGCGCCAGCAGGACGTGTTCTGTTTTTAGCCTTAGGTTCATATATATAGGTTGGCTTGGGTTGCATTACATCTCCCCAAAAATTCAGCCCTTGCGTGCCTATAGTAGCACGCAGTACTTTTCTTTGCTCTTTGTACATTTAACAAACAGGATGCCCTGTTTTGATTCCTGCAAGATTCAGGCATTCAGACAGACTTATACTTGCATTCTGAACATGTCATCCTGTTCTCCTATTTCCTTCCAAGCAAAGCTGCCATGAAAGTATAAATGATTCAAATGACCAAAGATTCCACTTGACAAATATCAAAACCAGCATACTAAAGGTGCGCTTTATCACTTTATGTTCTTTCAGGGGTGCAAAAAGAGCGCCTATTAGTCGTTTCAAAAGGGCGAGCGAGTCTGATACGGCATGTTCTTTTTCGGAAGTAATAGGTTGATACGGCGCTTTCGCTGTAGTGTGGTTTCATGATTCGTCTGGATGTGATCGTTTTTTGTCGGTTTTTTTTATTTCTTTTGGGTACTGAAAAGCGAGAATATTCTAAAGTTCTGTTGCCATACTCCGAGAAGAAACAAGATGAGCCGTCGATTGTTGCCGTGCACTGATTCCTTTATTGTGCGATGAATCATCTGTCTGGTGCATACGGTGTGCAGCTGTGATGTTGATAGATACGGCTTGCATAGTTGCATGAACGTATGCCACAGCATTTTTTTTTAACCACTGGTTCGCTTTCCAGAAGCCAACTGGTAAGTCTGATGGGGATCTTTGCCTTATTCTGAGATTCAAGTGGAATCACTTGCATCTGCACAGAGCTGTGTATGTGATGTATCCAGACTGCCAGAGTCCAAAACAAAAGATATCCACCGAGAGTGCAGAAGCTTTTTAGCCCCATCTGTCATGAATTAAGATGCATGCATGTTTTTGGGCTGTGCTCAGCTCAGCTGATTGAAGTGGCACAGTACGTAGAAGATGCAGGACTGCAGGACACAAAGCTGGTGAACTGACTAATCGCATGGACTGAATATTGTTTGGGATGTGAACATTTCACAGTTTCACACGCTACAAACTGTAACAAATAGCGTGCCTTTTGCCAGCTTAGAAAAGGACATTTGAGGCCTTCATTTTCTACGGAGGAGCGAGAAGAATCCACAGATATCAGGACGATCGTATGATGAGTGGTTAGTATCGAAAGTAGTCCTTCCACAGAAAAGCGCATCTACGAGTGGACGACCGGGACTTAGAGATGCAGTCCGCGCCGGCCGAGTCTTGCTGGGGCCTGGGGGAAGGGAAAATGCCACTTTCCTTTACGTCCAATCTTGCCGCTCGATTTCATCTTCTTGATTCCCGTCGGAAGAATGAAAATGTAGCATGTTTGCGCCGCGAGTTTTCACGTTTGCACTATTAAGATCATCAGATGAGATACGCATCAATCGTGAAGCATGAAGGTGGCTGCTCGAGTC
The DNA here is from genome assembly GCA_023333625.1 of Bothriochloa decipiens. Classification (NCBI taxonomy): domain Eukaryota; kingdom Viridiplantae; phylum Streptophyta; class Magnoliopsida; order Poales; family Poaceae; genus Bothriochloa; species Bothriochloa decipiens. The sequence continues at coordinate 4,886,746 of CM041637.1, forward strand.
TTGTAGCCTATAAACTCCAAAGCATGGCCCGGGCCGCAACTGTGTAGGTATGACCTCCCCAAACCAAGGCAAGCGATGAAGCGAAGCCTGGCGTCGCGCCGTTCTCAGGACGAGAGCTCGTCCATGGCACCACGTTTCAGAATTCTGGCGTTGCCAGGAAGGGACCGGAGGTGGTTGGCACAATCGCGCGAAACACCAAAAAGGGCACCATCGATCTCAAGATTGCACCTCAGCAGGAAGCGGTTCAGTCGCCAACCGGGGGAGGCTGAGCTCCAGAAAGCTCATAGTCACAGCACACACAGACACAGAGGCGCCGGCCACCACTGCCCATTGCTCGGCACGCGCGCGATAGCCGCTACGTGCTCCTGCACCTGCCCCTGCCTCTGCCTGCGCTGGGCGGCTCCGGCCTCTGTCCCGCGTTGGGAGCCAAGTGGCCTTGAGATCCTGAGAAGCTGCGTCGCTCTAGTCCTCGGACCTGGCAGCATCGCTCGGTCTCCGGCACCTGTTGCCTGTTGCCAAACTGGGAAGTGAAAGCATCCATCCTCCTGGCGTCTCACCCTGTTACTTGGCCATTGGAAAACGCCATGCGCCACGCGCCTAGTTAATTGGGCTCGTACAGCGATTACCACAGGCCAAAGCTGCTGCCTGCCGCCGGCCTCTGTGTGCCTAGGCCAATCATTTAAACTGAGACTTCTGCATTTTCTTCCCTTTCGAAGTGGGAAGCAGTAGTAGACTAGTAGTATCTTATGGTTGGTGATGAGCTCACGAATGATTTAACATAGTCTTTCTGCTGGGTTTATTAATGCACTAACCAAAGATCTGCTTATGTTTCTAGTAACTAGTGAGAGATTGTGGACTGGACATTGAGGTGTCGTTTTTCTTTTTGGTCTGAATTGAGAGCTGGAAATGGAGGGACTCCTGTGTTTATTTATTATTACGGCTCGTTCTCGTCGACTTTGTGCTATGACTTTTTGACTTTGTTCAGGGAGAGAAAAGAATGCAAGTAAAACTTGCCCTTACGGTTATTAAGAGCAGATGGTGCAGTGTCTGCTATAGCCAGTAGAGGCCATTTGCATGGGACGCGATCCCCATATGACAGCAAGGGCTGATTACGCCACTTTTCTTGCCTGCAATGATAAGGGATGTGTGGAATGCAATGTTAAACCACCAACCTTGTCCTCCAAGGCGATCACACTACTGCCGAAACGAACTTCCATGACGGCGCTACTGTTCACTCCGTGGCGAACGCACCTTTTGCCCGCCACGGTTATTCGGTGGCCGGGCTCGCCTGGCCGGCCCCTGATGCGCCCGCTGCAGTTAAGGATTTACCGCAGCGGGCAACCTTATCTGTCCGCTGCGGTAAATACCTATTTACCGCAGCGGGCATCTTAACATACCCGTCGTGATAAATCGATTTACCGCAGCGGGCACTTTAGGATGCCCGCCACGAAAAAGGCCAAGGCCCAATCGGCCCAGTCGCGGCCAATCAAGCAGCTGCATATATAATGCGGTATTAGGGTTTCAGGTCTCAATACCTCAAATTCTCTCCACCTCACGGCCGCAGCCGGTCTCTCACCTCCCCCGCCTCCACGCAGCAGCAGCCACCGCTCAACTCCCCTCCCTCCACGCAGTAGCAGCAGCCGCTCAACTCCCCTCCCTCCATGCAGCACACCTCACTTTCCTCCTCTCCATGGCGAAGCAATGGGCTGGTGCTCACACACGTCACCTCCTCCTAGTGCGACACCTTCTCCTGCTCTCGACCATGGTGGGGAACTCCTCCCCGGGTGGTGGATCCGGCCGCCCTCACCTCTATGTGCGGCGGATCGAGCCTCCCCCTCCTCGTTGCCGGTGGATCTGGCCTCCCCGTCCTCAGCGGAGGCGGATCCTTCCTCCTCCTCTTCGGCAACGGCGGCTCCGGCCTTCTCCTCCTCAGTGTCGATGGATCCGGCCTCCTCGTCCTCAGCGGAGGCGGATCCGTCCTCCTCCTCTTCAGCAACGGCGGCTTCGGCCTCTTCATCCTCGGCGTCGGTGGATCCGGCCTCCTCGTCGCCGGTGGATCACGCCTCCCTGTCCTCAGCGTCGGAGGATCCGGCCTCCTCCTCGTCGCCGGTGGATCCGGCCTCCCCGTCCTCGGCACCGGCAGATCCGGCCTCCCCGTCCTCGTCGCTGGTGGATTTAGCCTTCCCTTCCTCGATCCGCGGGTGGCGGCGCTGGAGGTAGGTGAGTTCATCTCCCTCTCTCCATTTCCTTCTTCCTCACTTCATCTTATTCACTCTTCTCTAATCTCTTTGATAGATCTAGAGCAGGTATGGTCAACGGCGGTGGAGCACGCGGTGGACAGCTGCTCGACACCTTCCTTCTCCAGCCTCTTCCTCTCCCTCCTCCGAGCGTGGAGGCCCCGACGGTGGCAGGAGCGGCGGATCCGGCGGCACACCATACCGGGCTCGGTGGGCTTTTTTTTTAATTCCTAAAATTGATAACCGTGGCGGGCAACATAAGTGTCCGCTGCGGTTAATTAGTATTTACCGCAACGGACACCTTATGTTGCCTGGTGCGGTAAATCAATCTTCCGCAGCGGGCAATGGCGCCTGCCACTATGGAGGCCACGATTAACCGTGACCTTCCATCCGTGGTGGACACCTTTGCCCGCTGTGAAAAAGGAAAAAGGACCGCCATGGAAGTTCTATTCCGCAATAGTGTCAGGAACCTCTGCTCCTCTCTTTGTGATATTGATGCACCACTGGTGTCTGACAAAGCTCTAATGAAGAAAAGAAGAACCGAAGCTCCAGGAGTAAGCAAGAAAGATGACAAAAAGGCTGCCGTGGATAAGAAGAGCAAGAAGAAGAAGGCAACTCCTAAGGAGGATGGCCCGTTGCCTTAAGTTACCTTCCTATTGCATCGTTGCTATGCATTGCTACACCATGATCTTTTGCTGTTGTTTTCATGGATAGTAGTAGTAGCAAAAAAAAGCTTGGAAAATCCTGTGTTGAAACATTGGAGGCATTAATGCTGAAGGCAAATGGGAATCCCTGAGAAACAAAATCGTAGAGAGCAATTGTGATATCATCACCATCCAAGAAACAAAGCGAGAGAGCTTTAACATCCCCTACATCAGGAAGTTTTGCCCCTCGAATTTTGATGATTTCTGTTTTCTACCTTTCGTGGGGGCATCTGGTGGAATCTTAGTAGCCTGGAAAAGTGTTGCCTTTAATGGGACTAAACTCTTTCAGAATGATTTTGCAATCTCCATTGAGTTTACCTCAAGCCATAATAATGATTCCTGGGTGCTGACATCCATATATGGGCCGTGTGATGCAGAGAGGAAAGTAGCTTTTCTTAATTGGTTTGAAAATATCCAGATGCCAGATGAAGTGGATTGGATTATTGTTGGGGACTTCAATCTGTATAGAAAACCAGAGGACAAAAACAGGCCTGGGGGAAATGTAAATGACATGCTTAATTTCAATGATGCCATCAGCTCTTTAGGAATTGTTGAGATCCCATTACATGGAAGAAAGTACACCTAGACAAACAAACAAACCCCTCCTCTTCTTGAAAGGATTGACTGGTTCTTCACATCTCAATCTTAGACTACCAGTTACCCCAATACTGCAACATCTTCTTTGGTTATGGAGGTTTCAGACCACTAGCCCTGTGTTGTGGAGATCAAGACTGAAATCCCGAGCAATAAGGTTTTTAGATTTGAGAACTGTTGGATGCAGCACAGTTCCTTCTTGCCCTTAGTGGCATCTACTTGGAATGGATTCTTTCCACAGAATGACCCAGCAAAGCTCATCAATGCAAAGTTCAAATCACTTTGAGGTGCTCTTAGAAATTGGCAATCCAATCTATCCAATCTCCAGATAATCATTGCAAACATTAAGCTAGTTTTGTCTTTCCTTGATATCCTAGAAGAATGGAGAGACCTCTCTTTGGAAGAATGGAATTTTAGAGATATACTCAACCAAAAGCTTTCTCAGTTGCTCCATCAGCAGCAGATCTACTAGAGACAAAGAGGTGCCATAAAATGGGTTCAGCTAGGAGATGAAAGCTCTAAACTTTTCCATGCAAATGCCACCATCAGGAATAGAAGAAACACAATATCTTGCCTCACAGATTCTAATGGCAGCCTTGTGTTTGATCATACATCCAAGGAAACCTTGATTTGGAATGATTTTAGAGAAAAATTGGGTTCATCTTGCTACAAAGAAATATTCTTTGATCTTGACTCACTCTTGCAACATGAGATTGGACTAGAGTCTCTTGAAGCCCCCTTCAGTCACCAGGAAATTGATAATGTGATCCAATAGCTCCCTCTTGATAAATCCCTTGGTCTTGATGGATTCAATAATGAATTCCTCATGAAATGCTGGCACATTATCAAACATGACTTCTACAGTTTATGCAATGCTTTTTCTTTGGAGAGGTCTGCTTACAAAGCATCAATGGATCCTTTGTCACCTTGATCCCAAAGATTGATGCTCCAACTAGAGTTAATGACTTCAGGCCTATATCCCTTCTCAACTCTTTAGTGAAGCTAATCACCAAAATTCTCGCAAACAGACTGCAACCCCTAATCACTAAGCTGATACATGTGAATCAGTATGGCTTCATCAAGTCCAGGACAATCCAGGACTGCCTAGCATGGTCCTTTGAGTACCTACACCTCTGTCACACCTCTAAAAAGGAGTTGGTCATCCTAAAATTGGACTTTGAGAAAGCTTTTGGCAAGATTGAGCATCAAGTTATGTTGGAAATAATGAAGAAGAAAGGGTTTGGTGAGAAATGGTTATCCTGGATGAAATCAATATTCACCTCTAGTACTTCTTCTGTCCTTCTCAATGGTTCCCCAGGAAAAGTCTTCCACTGCAGAACAGGGGTAAGTCAGGGTGACCCCCTTTCACCCCTCCTTTTTGTGCTTGCTGCTGATCTGCTTCAGACAATTATTAACAAAGCTAGAGTCCAAGGCCTAATCAACCCCCTATTCCCCTGTAGTACACTGAGGATTTTCCTATACTACAATATGTAGATGACACCTTGATTGTCATGGAAGGTTGTGGTAGGCAATTGTTCATATTGAAAGCTCTCCTAAATTCTTTTGCAGACTCCACTGATCTCAAGGTTAATTTTACAAAGTCCATGTGGTCCTAATTAACATTGCAGATGAAAAAACCAAGCACCTTACTGCTACCTTTGATTGTTCAGTGGGTTCCCTTCCCTTCACCTACTTAGGCTTGCCTCTTGGACTCACAAAGCCAAAAATTAATGAGTTTTAGCCTCTGGTCACAAGGTGTGAAAGAAGACTCGTGAGCACTTCCCTCTTTCTCTCCCAAGCTGGCAAGCTTCAGATGACAAATGTTGTTTTCACCTCCCTTCCCACCTATTAGATGAGCACTTTCAACCTCGATGTCTCAGTCAGAGAGCAAGTGGACAGATTTAGAAAACATTATCTCTGGAGAGGCTCTGATGAGAACAACAGGATCAATGCTAAGGCTGCTTGGCCTTTGGTGACCAGATCCAAAGAAGATGGGGGTTTAGGAATCCTTGATCTGAAAACTCAGAATGAAGCTCTCCTGCTCAAAAAACTTTCATAAATTCTTCAATAAAGCTGACATCCCCTGGGTAAAGTTAGTTTAGGAAAAGCACTATCCAACTAGAAAGTTACCCAACCATGTCAAAAAGGGCTCATTCTGGTGGAGAGATATCCTGAAGTTGTTAGATAAGTACAAAGGCATGGCTTTTGTTAATGCTGGAAATGGAGCCACTTGTCTTTTCTGGGATGATTATTGGAATGGACCCCCTCTTAAGCTATCGCTTCCAGAGCCCTTCTCATTTGCAAAAAGTCCATGTATCTCCCTCAGAAATGTTTTAACTTCTCCAAACCCTATCAACCTCTTCAATCTTCCCCAGTCTACCATTGCCTTCAATCAGTTCCAGCTTCTTGAGTTGAGCATTCAGACACGGCAACAGGTGAATGACAATGACATATGGTAGTATATTTGGGGCAACACTGAGTTCACTTCGAAAAGAGTCTACAAACACCTTCTTGGTAGCAACAGAGCTCACCCGGTCTTCAAATGGATTTGGAAGTCATCATGCCAACCTAAGCACAAAGTTTTCTTTTGGCTGATTGCATAGGACAGGTTGAGCACACGCAACATCCTAAGAAGGAAGAACATGCACATCCCCTCTTTACAGCTGTGTGCTTTGCTCACACAACATTGAGGAAACCATTGATCATCTTTTCTTAGACTGTCCTTTTGCTAGGAAATGTTGGGGGCTTATTGGTGTGTCAGTAATCAACACTCCTGATAACTTCCTAAGAATTCAGAGTTTCAAGCAGCAGTTAAATGTCACCTTCTTGATGGAAGTAATCATAATCATGTGTTGGAGCATTTGGTCCATCAGAAACGATTTTATCTTCAGAGGAATTCCAGTGGATTGCCTGAGATGTCTGTAGGTCTTCAAATCTGTTTTTGGCCAACTCCCTTGGAGAGCCAGAAAGAAATACTTCCCTTCCATTGAGTTATGGCTAGACCAAGTTATGTAATTGCTTTAATTTTCTTTATCACCTTCTTTGTCTCCTAGGATGCCTTAGCTCAGCTCTGTCGTTGTTTTTTTTTTTTCTCTGGACTCTTTGTATTTTGTTTGTCTTTCTTTGATTCAATAAATTTTTAGTAGGGCTTCTCTGCTCCTCCTGTTCTTTCAAAAAAAAGTGTAAATAAGAGCTACACGAGATAATTTAGGATTGTCGCACATACAAATGAAACTCTTGGTTTGTCATCGACACGATATGAACCTGGTTAGTGAAAAATAGGTTTAAGTTGCAACAAAATTAAAATAACTTAGTTTTCAGATAGGGGTAGAATTGTTTTTTGAAAAAATTAGTTTGCTATGTATAGAGAGTACAAACCACCTACTAGATCCACTACCCTTGTATAGATACACGTGCATGTATTTAAAGAGTACATTGCATGTGGCTAAAACCGCCTCCTAGCGTGGCCACGGTAGAAAATTGTTTTGATCCATTAGATCTCAAAATCAACGGTGTAGCTTCCTCTTCTCACGATGAATATATACCAGCTGAAAAGCTCCAGATTCCAAATCCGCTTCTCCTCCCTCTCCCTCTCTCAGCAGCGGCGGCTAGGGCAGGCCCCAGTCGCGAGGGCAACCCCCGACCGCGTGCCCCGACAATGGCGGCGCGAGCGAGTGCCCTGCCGGAGGTGGCATGGGTGAGTACCCCACCCAGGCGCAGCTGTGCCAGGCGAGCGCACACCCAGGCGGTGGGGTCGTGGCGTGGATGCGTCCCCGAGCCCGGCGCGGCTATGCGACGACACAGGGTGAGCACTCGGCCAGCTGCGGGGCCGCCCTAGCCGGTGCGGAGCGGCCGCGAGTGAGCCGCCTCCTGCCCCCTTCCCCGGCTGTGCATGATGCGGGGCGAGAGCAGTCTGGCGGCAGCGCGGCAGCCACTGGTCGTGACAGCTTGGCATGCGGCGACTCACAACGTGGGACGAGAGCGGCCTGGCTCGGCGGCGCGATCGCAGCACCGACGTGCAGCACCCAGTGCGGTGGGTCGGCATGTGGCTGCCCAGGCACAGGTAGGCCCTGCCACGGCTACCCCGGCCCCGGACCCTTGCGTGACGGCCACCCGGCGTGGCGCCCGCCAGTGCGTGCATGCTCCAACGATGGCAGTAGGTGCGGGGCGAGCGTGTCCTCCTCTCTCAGCTCCCTCCTCCTCTCTCGCTGCTCGGGGCCGGGTCTACTAAAAGTTGTTATTGGGCTAACCCTAGAAGGGTAGCTATATAGTATGTCATACATGGGCCTCATGGGCCTAATACACACATACTCCAACACCCCCCACAGTCTGAACTACCGGCGTAGTGGAGTTATAGACTGGACATGAAAAGAAGCACACACACGAGCCCCCCAGACGCAACTAGCCACCGATGATGTTGAGGCTGGAGCGAAACTCGGTGAAGGTCGAGGACGGGAGGCCCTTGGTGAAGATGTCGGCAAACTGGGAGGTGGTCGGGACGTGGAGGACCCAAACATTGCCAATGGCGACTCGATCACGTACAAAGTGTAGATTGATCTCCACATACTTGGTCTGTTGGTGCTGAATAGGGTTCGTGGAGAGGTACACCATACTGACGTTGTCGCAGTAGACCAGCGTGCTCCGGGAGAGAGGCTGTGGAGCTTGGTAAGGAGCTATCGGAGCCAGGAGGCCTCAGCCATGCCGTTAGAAATAGCGCGGTACTCCGCCTTGGCACTGGAGCGGGAGACCACCGGCTGGCGCTTGGACGACCAGGACACCAGGTTTCCGCCCAGAAAGACAATGTAGCCGGAGGTGGAGCGTCGAGTGTCCGGACACCCGGCCCAGTCGACGTCAGTGTAGATGACAAGCTTGGTGGAGGACGACCGGTGGAGGAGCAGGCTGTAGTCGACAGTGCCGCGGAGGTAGCGGAGGAGGCGCTTGAGAGCAGTGAGGTGGGGCTCTCCGATATCATGCATGTGGAGACATATCTATTGAACTGCATAGGTGATGTCCGGCCTGGTGAAGGTGAGGCACTTGTCGATGAAATATCATCGGCGGTCTATCGAGGGGTAGACCTAAGATGGTAGATTGATCGGAAGGGGCGCACGTGATCGGGAACAGGATGGTTACAGAGACAGCCAGCGTGGCGTAAAACCCTACGTCTTGTGCTCTGTAAATTGCATTGATTGGGTATGAGATCATGGTGATCTGGTAGATCAGATGACCCAGTCTGTCTAAGGACCTCTGCCCCTTCGTATATATGCCGAAGGGATAGAGTTACAAGTAGAATAGCCTATTTAGTACTATTACTAATCTGTGTGGTGCACATCGTGTGCCGCACATCTTCATCTTAGGCTGGACCGTCTTCAATGGTGCGGCCCAAGTATAGCCGTGAGGGTATATGGGGGTCATATCCCCATAGCTAGTCCCCGAGCACCATGTATCTTGAGGGAGTCACAGTCTTGACCTATGCCAAGCAGTGTAGATGCAGACCACGTAGTGCCGACCAGCAAAGATGCTGACCACATAGTGCCGACCAGCGAAGATGTAGTCGACGTAGTCCCAACCAGCGATGATGCTGACCACGTAGTTCTGACCAGCGAAGATGCTTACCACGTAGTGCCGACCAGCTTCATCCTGAGCAGTTCGTAAGTCTGTTCCCGACCACGGCTTCTGTCAAGGAAGGTTGTCTGTCAAAAGATGCGTGGTGCTCCAAGAAAAAGAAAAAAGCTTTTCACGTCTCTAGGACGTGGGCCCACGTTAACACGTGATGCAGGGATCACTGAAATGCTAACGTGAACAATCCAGGAAAGGATTGGCCCAGTCACCGCGAGGTGACGTGGGCCCACATAGTCCCCAAGCTTGATGGAAGATGGAACATGTTGTATCGAGCTTTTAAGAAAAAACTCAACACAACACTAACTGGTCCGTAGTCAGTGCTAAATGAAGAGCTGATGCAAAATCCCAGGTATGAACCTATGGCCTTCTGCTTAGGAAACAGAGCTCAGGCTCGATCGGGTCGAGGGACACCGAGAACCACTATTTCGTAGACACCTCTGGGTGGCAAGTCGAATGCGCAGTCCCCAGGTAAGTCTTGGACAGAGCACAGGCTCTATCAGGTCGAGGGACACCAAAAACAGCTGGTCCGTAGACACCTCTGGGTGGCAAGTCAAATGCGCAGTCCCAGGTAAGTGCAGGATGGAGCACATGCCCTATCGTGTCGAGGGACACCGAGCACCGCTGCTCCGTAGACACATTTGGGTGGCAAGTCAAATGCAAAGCCTCAAGGCATATGCATAGTAAGTTTTCCGCATTGGTGACTGCTTCGATTTGATCTTCCAAGACAAGGTAGTCATTTAGGTATTTGACAAAGGGCTCTCTCTAGTCAGGCTGGAGAGGTGCTGCCTGCTCAGCTGGCATCAACCGGCAGCTGCTCACTACCATCATCAGATCCCTATTGGCCGGGGTAGCTATCTTCCACCTCTTTTGCCTTGCCACTGAGCGCCGCTACAAGCTAGTCGATAGCGGTACTAGGCGCAGGTGCTTCGTAAGCCTGATCGGGGATCGAAGGCTTAATCAAATCTTCAACAAAAACACCAGGTGGTACCTTGGCTCGAGATGATCCGAGCTTAGATAGCTCATCAGCACATGTGTTCTCAGCACGAGGTACATGGGTGAACTCTAGTCCATAGAACTTATTCTCGTCCTTACGAATCTCGGCAACATAGGCATCCATCTTTTCATTGACTACGTCCCAGTCTTTGTTGACCCGGCGGATGACCAGAGCAGAATCTCCATACACTAGGAGCCGTTTTATACTCAGCTCGACTGCAATGCGGAGGCCGTGGCGACGAAGACGAGGCTGTGCGGTGCGTGGCACCGAGCCGAGGTGACGATGACGAGTCCCCAAGCAGCACGAGGCCAGAGACGAGGTTGTGCGGTGTTGTGCGGTGTGTGACACCGAGCCGAGCGACGGTGACGAGTCTCCGAGCAGCACGAGGCCGGAGACGAGGCTGTACGGTGCGTGGCACTGAGCTGAGCGATGGTGATGAGTCCCTGAGCAGCACGAGGCTAGAGACGAGGCTGTGCGGTGCGTGGCACCGAGCCGAGCGACGGTAACAAGTCCCCGAGCAGCGTGTGGTCGGAGACGAGGCTGTATGGTGCGTGGCACCAAGCAATTGGATCAACTGGTTGGATGTGAAGTCCGAGTACCAGGTGGCATGACCACTTGGATGATGATCCTCGATCCAGTCCCCGAGCGTACGGAGTGTGCTCGGCAATCGAACCTTGTTCCTGAAAAATAGACATGAAGAGCGGTAGTACATGATGTACAAATAATTGATCTTCAGAGAGAAAATCAACAAGCTAATGTATTTTTAAGTTGGTATGTCAACAATTAAGTTTTGCTCTCACCCTCAAAGCAAACTAACTCTATTAGGTGACATAGGGATGCGCTAGTGAACAACGTAGGACCGCCAGGATCACTAGGTATCTAGTACCGTTAGAGAACGACTGCCGAATCTCCTAGTGCCATGTAGCGTGAAGCTGTAACACATCGTAAGAGGATCGAAGCAGTGCCTTGTCAAGCCGTTATCGACGGGCAAGAAACAAAGCTTAATTATGACTTATGCAGGGTACATATATGACAGACAGGGTATGTATATAAAGCTGTAATAGGAAAAAAACAACAAAAAACTTTATTAATTTCTTAAATAAACTTAGCTTGTCTTTGAAGACGTGCTGTCGTCGTGCCCGAGCAGATAGACCTAGCTCAGACAACCTGCTTGTGGTCCATGGATGACTCGGATGGCTCGACGTGGCTTGCTTCCGGCTTGGACAAGTACACGGAGCTGTAGTCGCAACCAATCCGGCATGGTTGGTACGTGCTTTCTTGAATTCGTGGCAAAATAGTCACGTATGTATGTAGATATCCGAATATATACCATATATATAGATTAGAAAATAACTATGGAGTATTGACTTAGCTTTTCCAGGCAAGATGCATGTACGTGAGCCTGTGCATGACTTGTAGATGCGTGTATGCACTTGATTGCTTGCCTGGCTTCGGATTGGTTGCAAGATCCATGATACGAAGTCGGACACCAGGGACGCATGGCCGTTGTGCTGAGGAAGGTAATCCTGCTACGTGCCAGCATCGAATTGTCGTAGATGTTGAAGGATGGCTACCGCATGAAGAGGCACCGCGAATGACGTTAACGAAAGCATCTCAGACCGGTTGCCGGCGGTAATTGACAATGATGCTTGGGTGGTGATCGGTCCGAGATCAGATTGGATCTGGGCAGCCTAAGTGGTCGGTATGGCTCGTACGTCCGTGCCGACGGCGATAAAAGATGGTGAAGCCATCCTCAGTAGATCGATGTGGATCGATTCGCCAAGGAAGCTGCCGACGAGTTGTCGGAGCAGACTTGTCGGTGAGATGGTCGATGACGTTGGTGCAGAAGTTGGCAGCACCGCCTCCACGATTTTAGTGGTCATCACTATGACGGTGGTCGGTGAACATATCGACAGTGAAGGATGTCCACCGCAGGAAGCCAGCTCATGACCGATTCGCCATGGACGATTATGATGAAGAACGTCCGCCGCAGGAAGTAGAGTTGTCGTGGATGACGTTGATGAAGAAAATTTTCATCTGGTTCACCAGATGATCAACGCGCACCCTCTACCTGGTGCGCCACTATCGATGAAACCTCGTCGGCAGTCTACCACGGGATACCCTGAGGTAGTAGATTGCGGTGAAGGGCGCGCTAAGACCTACGATCCAGATGTGAGACACAAGACAAACACCAGGGTTTATCCAAGTTCAGGCCGCTCGAAAGCGTAATACCCTACGTCCTGCATCTCTACAGCTGTATTGATGAGTAACGAAGTACAATGGGATGAGTTGTCGTCGTCGTGTGTTCTAGGGGGTCCTTGCCCGCCTTATATAGTGGGAGGGCAAGGTTACATATCTAGGGTTTCCCTATGTGGCCGGTTACATTGCACCGTATCCTTGGAGTACACGACTAGATTTAACCGACTAAGACTCCTTGCATGCCAAGTAGCCTTCAGGGCCCGCGTGGCCCACCGACCTGGTCGGTAGCGGACCACGGGCTCCATCTTGTCGTCCGGCCCATGGATCACGATGATGATGGACCAGCCTTCGTCTTCTGGTCTCAGCCGTCCTAGATCGAGCAGCCCAAAGTCTAGCCGTAAGGGTATACGGGGTCTATACACCACAGTACTGAAGTGCACAGGCAAGATTCTGGTACGCAGTGGGGTCTATCACTGGGGTGCCCTCGGCCTCTGACAGCTTGCCCTGTGTGTCAACCAGAGTGGAGCAGGGCTTGCAGTTAGTCATCCCAGCTCGCTCTAGGATATTAAGAGTGTACGGTGACACAAGTGCTCATCGTGAGCCCGAGTACAACGAATGTCGGAACTATGACTAAGCTGCATCAGAGCATCACGTCCAGGATGGCCGAGGCGACAGTGCCAAGTGGTGGAAGAAATAGTGACGGCGAAAGCAGCTGACAAAGAGGACGGTGAAGAAGGCGAAGCAGACGCCGGAAACCAAAGGGTGTAAAGGGGCCTCGTGCTATTACATCGGAGAAGAGGACGCCGGGAAGCCAAATCCTTCATAGTAAGACCAGAAGAGGCAAATTCAATAGAACAAGAATTGTCAGCTATAAAACGCCAAATAGAAAGAAGGTTGTGAGTCATAGAAGGTGCAACAAGAACATCAGGAAGACGAAAGAAGCCATGAGCGCCAGCGGCACCCACGGACGTGACAGGAGGACACAAACCATTTGCGACCATGATGGACGAAGGACGAGAGGAAGAAGGCGGGTGAAGGGAGGAGAGTATACTAGGGTCAGGAGTAGTGTGGTAAGTGGCACCCGAGTTGGCGATCCAGTCTGGACCGATAAGCGGTGTCAGGGCTATGATGCTGAAAGAGCGTGCCAAGGCCATCGGGTCCCAACCGACAGGCCCGAGCGAGGCGTCGGGCACATAGAGATGCGCCCTGACCACGGGTTGTGGAAAGAGGGCCAAGGTGCACCTCGTGGAGGCGCCGGTGCTGGGTTGCTCCCACGGTCAGGACCCGCACCACATCCCCCTCCGCGGCGACGGCGGCCGCCACGGCCCCCCACCCCCGCTTGGCCTGGGGGAGGAGGAGCAAGAAGAGACGATGGCGGAGCGGACGAACGCGGTGGAGGAGTGGTGGCAAGGGCAGTCGAGGAAGATGAGGACCCCGGTGCAGAGAGACACCCTGACTGGTTGCCCTGAGTGAGCTCCTCCAAGACAAGGTCATCACGGACCTGCAGGAAGGTGGGGAAGGACCACTGCCAGGTGATCCACGTCCGGAGGTGGGCGTAGTGGTCACTGAGCCCGCGAAGGACGTTGAGGACGAGGATGCGGTTCTACATGGGCCAGCCAAGGTCGTCGAGGGAGTCTGCCATGCCCTTCATCCGGCGGCAAAACTCGCCAACGGAGAGGTCACCCTGGACGAAGGTACGGAAGCTCGTGTTGAGACGCAGAGCCCGGGCTTCAGCATTGCCTAAAAACTGGCCCTCAAGCGCAAGCCAGGCCCAGGGAGCGTCAGCAGAGTTGTGGACGAGGTCATGGAGGTCGAGGGAGATCATCCCAAGGATCTAGGAGAGCACGATGTTGTCAAGGTGCAGCCACGAGGGGGTTTGGACCGTGACCGAGGCGTCGATGAGGACATGGTCGTTGAGGGCGTAGCGACGGAGGGTAAGGAGGACCAGGTCCCGCCAACGGGCGTAGGAGGGCGACTCAGGCTCGAGGACAACCGGGACGAGGAGCCGGATGTTCTGGACACCCCCGGCCTGATAGTGGAGCTGCGCCACGAGCGGATCGGCCGGATTATGCCAAATGACCGCGGTGTGGGACACACGGTGACCCGTCGAGCCGGAGGAGGTGGCCCCGACGTGGTGTGAGACAGGAAGGACGAGGAGCTGCTCCACCTCGGTGATCTGGCGGGCCAGTGCATCGGCCGCATCATGCTCGCGCTCCCAAGCGAGGGCGGCCGCACGCACACGGGCCTGGCCTTCCGCGGTAGCAGCCCGGGCAGCGACGAGGGTGGCAGCAAGGGCGGAGTCGGGACCCGCTGCGTGGAGGGGAAAGTAGGCGGCAGAGGGGGCGGCGCAGGGAAGGGAGAGACACCTGCACCTGCGACGGCAGCCGCCACGGCGGCCGCATCCCCGGCGCCCGCTCCCGGGCCGCCAGCGGCCACGACCGCTGTGTCCATAGCCCCGGCGCCCGCGCCCACGCTGGTGCCCGCGGCACCCGCGCCCACCGCCATGAGAGCAGCGGCGGCGGCGGCGGCTGGGCGGGCCGGCCGGTGGCGGCTGGCGGCTGGGAGCGCCTGGGCCCGTGGCACCCGCGCTCGCCGCCATGAGAGCAGCGGCGGCGGCTGGCGGCGGGGGCGGGCCCCGCGGGCACCAGCGTGGGCGCGGGCGCCGGGGCTATGGAC
>CM041637.1:4916768-4943253 GCA_023333625.1 Bothriochloa decipiens
CTTTACATTATCGACCCGCTTTAGAACCCCACTACGCACCGGTGCCTTGAGTCTTTACATGATGCCATATCTTTACTGGTGAGTTTGGATTCCATACCGCCTTTTCTTATTTGCAAAGTAAGAGTTATAGATTAATATTTGTCCATCTAACCAGCAAAAGATCTCAGAGGATTCATCTGACGCCAACACTACTGTGAACAATCAATTGGCCATTACATACTGTTTGTATGCACATTGCGCTCATGAAGACAATCCTGGTGGGGAGGTAACCGCTTCAAATTCTACCCATGTTAGTGCATAGTGTTCACATAAGCAATATGAGCACACATGTTTATGTTTAGTATAACATAGTTATGCTTTATCTAATTATGTTTAGTGTCATTATTGTTATTTTGCATAGGTAATATTTGATAATGCTGAGAAGGCACTTAAGTTGTGCTTGAAGATGGGAACTTTTGATCATTCTTCTTCTGATATGGTCTCGCAACAGCCATCACAGACTGTTGTACCACTTATTTGTTTTTTGGTTGATTTGTTGTCAATGAAGGTAGGGCCATGATATATATTCAGTTTGTTAAGTTGGATGAGATTCAATTGCTTTCCTTTAGCAACATAATCATGCATGTTTACTGCCATCTCAGGGCTGTTTTGAGCTTCAGTTTAAGTTGTGCAAGGTTGTGATGATGATATGGAAGCAAGAAAAATTACCCCTTGAAAAGCTGTTGTCCTCGCTGTTCACCAGTGGGCGCCTTAGCCATGCATGCTGTTATCTTCCACTGGATGAGCGATTTCTTTCTATTGCCACAGAGCATGGTTTACGTAGCCATGATATTGAATTTTGGATAAACTGTTTCAAAGGAGACCATCCTTCTCTGTGTATGTTTCTTCAGAGGATGCTGCCTAGTGGCTTATCTATTCCTCAGTCATGTAAGCATCCCTTTGGAAGGCAGCTCAGTTTTGAAACGAGTGTTGTTGAAGTCAGCAAAGTTGCTTCATCTCTGGTATCTGAAGTAAGTTCTGTTGGTTGCATTACTCAAATTTGTTAACCATTATCTCTTGTTCTCTCTCAATTATTGTATTTTTTTGAAAATGGTACAGCAGGGGAAGCCCCCACTGTAAGCTTTTATATTAATATAAAAAAAGAAGCTGTACAAGACACACAGCTGCACAAGCCAACAATGAACAGCAGAATCCACAAGCCTGAGAGAGGCAAAGAAGCTCAATTATTGTATTGTATTTTGCAGGTCACCTCAAATGATCAATCAACCTTTCTAGCTAGCTGTTTATACTATGACTTGTCAGAAAGAGTTCTTTCACACGGACAACTTTTCCAGGTAATGTTCTCTTGCTTTCAACAATTTAACTTTGTTCTTTAATTTCAAAACATTTGTGCAAAATCTTCAGTGCACATGAACAATCTCTAGATTTTCTAGTTTTTTATGTTATTAAACACATCTTGTTTGTTCTTACAGGCCTTTTCATATGGAAAAGAAGCCCTCCATTTGCAAAAAAAGCTCCTCAAAAAGAAGTTCAAACTCAATTCTGTCATATCTGGATATATGCAAAGACAACACTGTGGGCAGGACATTTCTCTTGAAGTGTGTGGCCCAAAACTAGTTGAGATCTGGCCACATTCTATCAGATCAATCGACATGAGAGATTCTTTGCTTACTCCATGGAATGTCCTTAGGTGCTATCTTGAGAGCACTTTGCAGGTATTGTGATAGTGTAGCATAACACAAACAAAGATTATAGAAGTATGCTACTGGACTCAATTAAATGGGGGCTGGAGTTGTATATTACATTATTACCACAGCCACGAGCAGTAGACATTTCCTTATGCATGAGTTCTCACTACATTATGTTGGCAGGTTGCTATAATACACGAATTGATTGGCAATGGTGCTGAAGCAGAAGCTCTCTTACGGACAGGAAAAGAGATAGCAAATTCCCATTGTTTATCAGTTTTCTGTATTGTATTTGCATCATCTCTAGGTATAAATAATTCTATTCCCTTGGTTTATCTGCCTTTTGTATTCTTTTTCATCATTGCTAGGTATACAAATTGTGCTTCTGTTCTATTGACATGCCTGAGCGGCGCTCATGTTGGGTTTCAACTCTAGCCTACCCCAACTTGCTTGTTCTTCTTGTTGTTTCTGTTCATTTGTACCTTCTGTCTCTCATTCTTTGGTTTTTGTTCAGGTCAACTATATTGTAAGCAGCAGCTATGGGATGAAGCGGAGATTGAGCTTAGTTAAATCATGCAACAATTTCATGTAAGGTCTGTAGTCTGACTTTGGGGATATCAGTTGACATGCATGTTGGTGATCTGTCTTGGAGTCTATTTGGAAAAAAGATCCAGAAACAGATGACAGCTGATTTGTCTAATGCTTTAGGCATGTACCAATCTGCAATAGACAAATTGAATAGCACTAACTTGGAATATTGTAATGGGTCCTTTGATAGACATAAGACTGGTTATCTTGTGTGCAGCAAAGACTGTATACCGAGCAAGTATGAAGCTTGTATTTCGGGGGAAGAACCCCTAATTTCAAAAGATGGATTTTTATCTCCATGTAGTGTTTGCACGGTAATACAAGTTCAAAGGAAAAACTCAGGGAATGCTGAAGCTGGTCCATGTCTACCATTAGATACTAAAGCTAGGAGGCTATCCAGAAATTCATCATGTTTAGCTAGGGGACAGAATGCAGAGACTTCTGCCCAGACTAGAACTCGCTCTAGTAAGCGGAATGCTCGTATGAAAAGTGAAAATGACATATCTTGTAGTGGCATTGGTCACAGCAAAGATGACCTATGCAATATGTTTGGTTGCTGGAGTTGCCTTCTCGTTAAATGCCTCAATTCAGGATGCATTCAGAATATCTTGCAGCTGAGATTGGACCGTGTTCATCTGCACTACATTGTATCACTTCTATTAAAAAAAGGTACTTAGTTTATCTTTCTGTGTTCTATGCTTGAAGACGGGACATGCAATCATTGGCTTGACATTAGTTATAAATGATAATTGTTTGCGTAATAATTGTCATATTTAATGGTTAGGTGTACCTTGAGACATTGTTGTTGTTGTTTGTAATGTCGGATACTTGCATGTGATGCTGCTTAAGAAGTTTGATCAAATTCGTGGAATTGAGCTATCTGTTGGTTCAGTTACGTTTTTACCTTTTTTGCAGCTAGAGCCTTGGGATCTCATAGCAATGGGGACCATGAAGTTCATAGTGTCTATTGGAAGTGCATATCACTTGTATTCTTCAGGTCCCTTCCACATGAGTGCTATAGGACTTATGGACCTTTTTTAATTGGACTAATCATGGATAGGAGCACTGGTGACTTTCTTTCTTTAGAGTGTGCAGAAATTTTCTGCAGTATGAGCTTCTTCTTGCTAAAAAGCTCCCTTTCTGAACAGTCAAGGTTTGTTTCATCAAGTTCCTGTTATGCAACATATGTATATGTGACATTCTGGTTGTAGCAATTCATGATACATGCTTAATTGTCTTTCATTTACTTTTCTGAAGGGACATCTGCTGTATCTTCTCTAGTGTAAAAATGGCTGATGTTGTTCCCTGTTTGCTCAAAGCTTTTGTTCTATCCAGAGAGAGCCCCTCACTTGTTCAGGAGGTTTGTTATGTCGTGTTATCTTGTGTAATTGTATTGTGGACTACTTATAATGCTTAGTGGATATTGATATTGCTTATTCTAGTTCTTTTTTATAACAGTCAGGCTACTGTTTTCTTTAATCATTGGATACATTCTTGCTTTACTTCTTATGGCTTCTGTCTTAAATCTGAATGCTCATTGCAGGTTTGCAAGTTACTTGCATGCATATTCTTGCTATCAACTACAGATTCTTCAATTGAACTGCCTTTGGGTTCTAATAAAGGATCTCTTTCTTTGAATCACTGGGCCGCATACTTCCATCAAGTTTCTGTGGGAACTTATCTTAATTGTTACTTTCCTAGCTTACAAGCATCACCCGAGGAAAAAGTTCTGTAAGTTCATATCTTAGCAAGTTAAGAGCTGGATCAGAACAGTTCTGTATTCTGTATCTTTTATTCATATCTACTCACATTTTCAGGGCACCCATGAAGATTTCAGACATGAGACGGATGATGACGTTTCGGAATTTCTCAGGTTTCGAATTTTATGTAGCATCTGAACTTGTGATCATATTGCATCTGCAAATGTGTAGTAACTAAATTTGTTTACCAGGTTGTCATCAAGGGACATGATACATATTGAGAAACATATGACAGAATTCTTCCAAAAACTTCCTGATGTACCAATTCTGTGCATTAGTATGCTTGGAGGTGATTATGTTAATGCCCTATTGAAATTCCATTGCCATCCTCCGTCTTTTCCTGCTTGGATATTGCTTTCAAGGTTTGATTCAACAAGTGAACCTACTACATTGCTTCTTCCAGTGGATGCTATTTCGGGTATGCAGATTACATATTGTCATTGCATGTCTAATCTTGGATCTTTGTATTCTTATTTGCTTATTATTGCTTAACAGAAATGCAGTTTGAAGATTCCTGCATTAAAGATTTGGGAAATCCAACGAGAGTTCTAGATAAGAAGTGGCAGTGCCCTTGGGGCTATGGAATTACAGATGATGTTGCCCCAATTTTCAAAAATATAATTGAGGAGAATTTTCTGTCCCTCTCCGGTGCTAGTAATGATTTGAAGGCACATCATGTCAGGTGGTGGTCGCATAGAATGAAGCTCAACAATTACCTTGGCAACTCACTGAAGTAAGATTACCTATGCACATCAATGACTCAAAGTTTAAATTGGTTCACTTTGTTGGAACTTAGCGGTGTTAACACAAGATAATGTTTCTTTTCCTGATATCATTTTCATTCTTTCGAACAGAGACATTGAAGATTCTTGGTTTGGACCCTGGAAATGCCTTCTGTTGGGCCATCGATTATCTGATGAACGATACATTGAGGCTGCCTCATCAAATATTGTCACTGATCTGGAAACAAAATTCGAATTTGAAGTCAGTCCAGTGCTCATCAATGCCATCCTTGGTGGTTCTGTGTCAGTGGATGAAGTACAAGAATGTTTTCTCCAACTCATTTTGTATAAAGGTTACTTTGGAAGGGGAGGGTGCTGTGGGGAAGAGAGACTTAGAGCTTTCTCTTCCTGCCAATTGGATGACAGAGCTATGGAGACACTCAAATGTTTAATACCACATGCAGTATATGAGTTGCCTCAGCCAGATGATAGAGATCCAATTATTTAGTTCTTGATGTTAATGTTCAGGTGAGCAACAAAATAGCTTGACTGTTAGTTATTTCGTATGTGATTTAATAATTTTACATGTTCTTGATACTTTTCATCTGCACTATAAGCCTAGAACTCTGGATGGAATTGTTATTTGACAACAATCATGAATGCTGTTATATATTATTTGTCGCTAGCCTCACTTTGTCCATTTCAGTTTGCTTTGGTGCTATAGATAAGGTCTTTTTTTTCCCCAAATACTCAGGACTCAGTAGAGCTACGGATCGTAATATTAAGAGAGGAAAAAATGGTCCCATACAATTATACCCCACTACTCCGGACAGAGCTCTTGGAGGGCCTGAATTTAAGTTTTTCTCTCTGATAAACACACACACTAGGTGAAAACTGACCAACACTCTAACCGCCTACGGCCTACCTACCCTGTCGGTAGAGCTGGACCTAAGGCATCAAGCTTCCGTGCACCCGCAGAACACCACAAGTGGTGTTCATTGTCAAAGGCAAGCAATAGGTCATTCATGTTGGGGCTGGCACCCTTGAATACGCATGCATTCCTGTGTTTCCAAATCAACCATGCGCTTATTTGCCCTTCTCCACCATAAGTGAATTGAATCCTTTCCTCTTGTCCTTTGGGGTGCGCTTATTTGCCCTTCTCCACCATTCTGCAAAATTCTGCTCGTCTAAACTTGGCACACCATGTTGGAGACCAAGTGGTGCCAGGACCCGGAAGGCCGGAACCAAAACTTGCGTGCAAAGACAAAAGAAGTCAGTAGGTGGTCTATTTGGATGTCTACATTTTTCACTGTAAATGTCCCAGTCAAATTGGCACCTTAGATTTCTCAGTCAAATTAGCACCTAGTGCTGCTAGGCAATTGCTAGCTTTGCACTCTGGGATTTACTGTGCTGTTTATTTAGCACAGTTATGTCAGTAAGATCCTTGTATGAAGCATAGTAGAGCTATACTACATCTCCAGTGACCTCACCTGCTTCAATTATTAACTGCAGATGCTTCCTTGGGAGAACCTGCCTGTACTAAGGAATCAAGAAATTTATCAGATGCCGTCAATGGGCAGCATCTTTTTAGCACTATCTCAAATCAATAATGATTACAAAAATGGCAGTTCCGAAGTTCCTCCTTTTCCTGTCATCGATCCTTTCAATACATATTATCTGTTGAATCCTAGCGGTGACCTGAGAAGCACACAAGAAGAATTTGTTCAGTTTTTCAGAAACTACGAGTGGAAGGTAAACACGTGGCTTGTCAAAACTTAATTGGTAATCATACTAGAAAATTGTCTTCGTTCTCCAAACTAATTATCTCTCTTTTCAAAATTTCCTTCACTGGATGCTCAGATGAGAGTTTGAAATGCAGCAGTTTTGTTCAAAATAAAAGTTTAAAATGTAATATAAATTTCTTATAGAGTAAATATGTGTATGGTGTATAGAAGTGGTTAGTAGTAACTTTTGTTAATAATAAGGTTTACTCATAGTTTTAGGTGTCACTGTTAGAATGAGAAGAAGCTCATCTATTCCATGGGCAACAGCCCCATACATGTACATGAGTGTTGGGCATATATGCACTAAAGCCCTTACACAAAGAGGAAATAAATATACACACATATATCTAACACCCCCCCCTCAAACTCAGGGTGGATCACAAACACTGAGTTTGGAGAGAAAGAACCGATGTTGTGCTAGCGGTTGCGCCTTGGTGAGAAAGTCAGCCACCCGAAGCTCAGAGGGAACATACTGAAGGGCAATGACGTCATCTTGTACTTGAGCTCGAGTGTAATAAGCATCAACGCCAATATGCTTGGTGAGCTCATGCTTCACAGGGTCACGAGCTATGTGGATAGCACTGATACTGTCTGACAGAAGAGGAGTTGGTGCAGAAACAGAAACACCAAAATCCTCAAGTAACCATCGCAACCAAGTGATTTCTGCTGTTGCAATAGCCATAGCTCGCAACTCAGCCTCTGCACTCGAATGAGGTATCGTCGTCTGCTTCTTTGTCTTCCAAGCAATGAGAGAACCATCAAGAAAGATACAATAGGCAGAGAGGGAGCGACGTTCAGAGTCAGAGTCGCTAGCCCAAGTAGCATCAGAGTAAGCTTGGAGTTGAAGGGAGCTAGAACGCGGAAAGAAAAGACGACGAGTAATGGTCCCACGAAGATAACGCAGGACACGAAGGAGATGGCCATAATGGATATTGGTGGGAGCAGAAACAAATTGGCTAAGGACGTGCACAACATGGGAGATGTCAGGACGAGTCACAGCTAAATAGACAAGACTCCCCACAAGATGACGATATCGAGTGGGATCAGTGAGAGGTTTACCATCAGTGGCACGAAGCTGAAGATTAAGCTCCATGGGAGTCTCAACAGTGTGATCAGTGAGAGAAGAGCGAGCAAGAATATCTTGGATGTATTTTTCTTGGGATAAAGAGATGCCATCGGAGGTAGAGGAGACCTCAATCCCAAGAAATAACGAAGAGGATCAAGATCAAACATAAGAAACTGCTCACTGAGACGTGCCTTAACAAAAGCAACAGTGATCATAGAAGCAAATCTTTGAAACCAAGCACGAGGAGTTTGTTTTAGACCATAAAGAGAGCGACGAAGGTGACAAACCATACCATCAGGAACAAAGTACCCAGGAGGTGGTCGCATGTAGACTTCCTCACGGAGTTCACCATTAAGAAAGGCATTTTTGACATCAAGTTGAAAAATGGACCAAGCACCAACAGAAGCAACAGCAAGGAGAGCACGAACAGTGGTCATGTGAGCCACAGGAGCAAATGTCTCA
This sequence comes from Bothriochloa decipiens, assembly GCA_023333625.1. Classification (NCBI taxonomy): domain Eukaryota; kingdom Viridiplantae; phylum Streptophyta; class Magnoliopsida; order Poales; family Poaceae; genus Bothriochloa; species Bothriochloa decipiens. The sequence continues at coordinate 4,924,839 of CM041637.1, forward strand.
TCATAATCACGACCATACTCTTGCTGAAAACCACGAGCAACAAGACGAGCCTTATAACGTTCAAGAGAACCATCAGAGCGAGTCTTGATCTTATAAACCCATTTGCAAGTGATAGGCCGAGCATGAGAAGGAAGAGGGACAATGTCCCAAGTGCCAGTGCGCTCAAGTGCAGCAAGTTCCTCAGCCATGGCAAGTTGCCATTCAGGATGACAGAGGGCATAATGGTATGTAGCTGGCTCAAAAAGAACAGTGCCAGCAAAGCCGTATCGGTCGACAGGCTTCAGCGAGGCACGATCACGAAGATTATAATGTGAGGAGGGCTGAGTGGAGATGTCCTCCGCTGAAGATGTCTCGACAGGAGATGAGACATCAGAAGGTGACTCAGCAGGAGGTGAGGGATCCTGGAGCCAATGACTGTAGGTGTAAATCACAGGAGGTTTAGAGGCATAGATGGACAGAGTCGGGTCAGAAGACTCAGAGGGCAGCGGAGAAGAGGGTGGAGGAGGTGGAGATGGTGAGGAGGATGGAGGAGGTGGAGAGGGTGGAGATGGAGGTGGAGATGGAGGAGACGGTGGTGGTGGAAATATCACAGTAGAAGTGGGTGGGTCAGGAAAAGTCATGAAAGACAAAGGCTCAACAATAGCCTGAGGAGAAACATCAGCGGAGGGCCGAGGATAGAAGGAACGAGACTCATCAAAAGTAACGTCCCGAGAAATCCGCATGCGACGAGCGACCGGATCCCAACAACGATAGCCCTTGTGCTCAGCACTGTAGCCTAAGAAAACACACTCCACAGATTGAGGAGTTAGTTTAGTGCGTTCCCGAGGAGCAAGAAGAACATAGCACAAACATCCAAAAAGGCGAAGACTGGAGTAATCAGGTGGATATCCAAGAAGGCGCTCATACGGGATGTCACCTTTAAGAGCAGATGAGGGCTGAATATTGGTTAAGTAAGTGCCTGTGGAGATTGCTTCAGCCCAAAAATGAGGTGGAACAGAGGAGGCAATCATAAGCGCACGAGCAGTTTCAAGGAGGTGACGATGTTTGCGTTCAGCAACACCATTCTGAGCGTGCGCTCTAGGAAAGAAAATTGTGAAAGCGTTCCTTCCTCAGAAAGAAATTGACGAAGGGCACCCGAAAGATACTCCCTGGCAGAGTCAGCACGAAGAACACGAATAGGAGCATCAAAATGGGTACGAATCATTCGAGCAAAAGTCTTATATATAGATATAACCTCATGACGATGTTTCATGAAATACACCCATGTGAAACGAGATAAATCAGCGATAAATATAACATAATATTGATGACCCCCTTTTGAAACAAAAGGTGCAGGACCCCATACATCAGAATGAACAAGGTCAAAAGGGCATTGTGACACAGACCCACTAGAGGGATATGGAAGCTGAATTTGTTTGCCAAGTTTACAGCCCTGACACTGATCTCTAGAGACATCGCCAGAGACATTTCCTAGAACACCATGACGAACAAGAGCAGATAACCGGGAGCCACACAGATGTCCTAAGCGATGATGCCACTGAACAAAAGAGGACGAAGCCGATGCAGGAAAAGCAGAGCCCACAAGACCGGCAGAGGCAGCGGAAGGAAGACGAAGCCAGTCAAGCTCCCAAAGGCGTTGAGAATCATGATGGCGAGGGCCAGTACCAACTAGGAGACCCGTGCTGAGATCCTGAACACGACAAGAGTCAGAATCAAGAATAACACGACAACCATGATCACTAAGTTAGCCAGCAGAAATAAGTTGCATGGTCAAATCAGGAATATAAGAAACATCACGAATATGAAAAGAGGAGGATGAAAAAGTGCCACAACCAACAAGACAAAAGGGCGAGCCATCAACAGTTTGGACAGTGAGAGGAATGGAAGGAGAATGAATAGAAGAAAGACAGGTGCTATCAGGTGTCATGAAAAGAAGCACCAGAGTCAAGAATCCATGGTAGGATAGCTGAAGTGGATGGTGGTCTCTCAACGGTAGACTGAGAAGTAGCAGCAGAAAGTGCTGAAGTAGAAGTGACAGACCCAGCTACTCCAGTAGTGGCTGAACTAGTAGCTCCAGTAGCTGTTCTAGGAGTGAGAGCAAGACGACGTAGTATCATGAGTATCTCTTGTTGTGTATCAGGCTGCTGGGACTGAGCCTGTGGGGGACGCCCACCTCGGCGAGACTGAGCCTGAGCATGTCGCTTTTTCTTGTAACAATGATCTTCATCATATGTATTCTTGCCACAGTAATTACAATGAAGGCCACTCGAACTGTGAGTTATCGAGCTGTCAGAGGCTGATGATGTAGGTACCTTAGGAGGAGTACCAAGAATTCCAGACCAAGCAGCCAGAACTGTGGAGGACGTCGACTGAAGTAGACCAGTAGAACGAAGACGAATCTCTTCATTACGAACTGCAGCAAGAGCCTCCATCAGGGACACACACGGCTCACGAGCAAGTAACTGAGCACGAAGAGGCTCAAACTCAGCACGCAGACGAGTCAAGAAGTCATAGGTGCGACGCAGCTCAAGGTGGCTCTGTTGCTTCATGCAAGAGTCACAAGTGTCCGGTGACAACTGAGGGCTAAGAGCGTCAAGCTCACGCCATACTGCAAATAGCTGTTGAAAGAAATCCTCAACTGAACTGTCACCCTGCTGCAGCAGTTGCTCTTGACGTAGGGCAGCAATATAAGTGGACTGACTAGTGGGTTCATAGTGCTGGCGAAGGAAGGCCCACATCTCAGCAGCATGATTAAGCCGAATAACCTCTCCAGCCAAATGCTTTTCCATACTAGCAACAAGAACAGTCCCAGCACGAGCATCCTCATCCAACCAAGTTCGATAGGCCCGATAATGAGACATAAGAGGCTATATCATCATCAAAGGCTTCATGCAACTTCTTTTGTTCATCTTCAGATGCTTTTGGAGGAATTACCGGTTGCACTGAAGGATTAGGTAACACTGGGCAAGGTAACTCACCACTAAGAAACTCCCAAAGCCGAAGACCACGGGCGTGCCACCTCATATGTGGAACCCAGTCATAATAATTAGTTCCATCAAAAGTCATTGGACAGCGTTGGATCTGAACACCACCAGCAGTAGGAGGGAGAAGATGCCATCTTTCCTTTTTTTTATCCAATCTTCAGAAAGCAGAGCAGAGCACTCTGAAACAGAGCACTCTGCTCGTGTAGACCGTGAGCGGCCAGAGACAAAGGCCGCCTGCAACGGGACGCGCAGGGCGAAGGGCCGCGCCCACGACGGGGGGCGTGGGGCGAAGGGCCGCGCCCCGCGCCGAACATGCAGACGCGCGACGGCAGGGCCGTACCCGCGACGGGCGGCAGCACGATGCAGGAGGCCGCGGGAGACGGCCGCGGCCGCACGACGCAGAAGCCGCGGGCGGCGACGCAGAAGCTGCAGGCTGCGCGGGCGAGCGGAGACGGCCACGGCCGCGTGATGGAGAGCAGCGGAGGAGGCGCGCCGGCGGCGCAACGTGCAACAGCGGAGGAGACACGCCCGGCGACGCGGCGTGCAGCGAAGGAGCAGCCGCGCGGCGGAGAAGCCGCGCCCGGCGGCGTGCAGAGGTGAGCGCGACAGGAGAGCACGCAAGGAGCTTTGGTAAACCCTAACCCTAGAACCCAGGCTCTGTTACCATGTTAGAATGAGAAGAAGCTCATCTATTCCATGGGCAACAGCCCCATACATGTACATGAGTGTTGGGCATATATGCACTAAAGCCCTTACACAAAGAGGAAATAAATATACACACATATATCTAACAGTCACTTCCATCAACCAGAAGTGAATTTAATCATAGGAACTGTATCCTACAAAATTTATTGCAGATCATTGTTAAGCTAATTATAGCCTTAATTGGAAGAATGATTCTGCTCTCTACGTACGGACAGTATATATTTGTATACTGATTCTTTCCATAACTGTATATGCTGCCTGTACCTATATGTACCACTAGAATCAATGAAGAATGGATAGGGTTTTCTCTCCAATCCAAGTGAGGTCACAAGGATAGTGATCCAAACCATTGCATGGGGATAAGTAACTTTTGGTGCAATTGGAAGCCGCCCATGCTAGTAAAATGCAATTTAAAGAAGTAAATGGACATACCAGTTACAAATGGCAACATAGTAATAAGCTTTTATGTGTTTTCATTGTCCTTGTCAAGTATCCATTTTCCTTTTCATTTGGATGTTAGAAGGTGAATTTACATTATGCTTTCATAACTACAAACAGTGTAATGATGTTGTGCAGGGATTGGCTGGGAATTCTCCAAAGGCTAACAAGCTGGTCTTGGCCTTGACAAATCATGACCTTTTCCTGTATTTTGGGCATGGAAGTGGTATGTTTAAATCTTGTTGGACATTTGCCTTGGTAATTGTTCCTAGTTGTCTGAAGTTTCATTCCCTTATTAGTTATTAGTGTTAGCAATAATCCTTGTGTTAGTATTTATATTTTATTACTAGTACTAGATATCTCTAGGACCTTGTTTACTTAGCTAGTAAGTTTTACTAGATAACAGGCAGTAGTAATTGTCAATTTGGATTTTGCTATGAGCTAGCGATGAGTTGTAAAGTGAGCATTCTAGCTAATGCTTAGTTAAGTATGAGTTGTATTGTGTAAGTGGTAAAGTTTGATTTGACAACTTGCATGACGGTTTGCAAAGTCTATATAAGGACTTGCATACCTCCTATGTAATGTAAGCTTGTGTGTGTCATAACATATATTTTATAGCTTCCAACAATTGGTATCGGAGCCAGGTTGAGATCCAGAGAGCCACACCATGTCTATCTCCGCAAATCGTGCAGCTCGGGAAGGGCGCTTGGCAGCCGTGGAGGCAGCTGCAGCAGCAGCAGTCCAGGCGGCCAAGGAGGCCGCTGCAGCGGCAGAAGCCGCGGCAACCGCTGCAGCAACGCTTCGAGCAGAGATCGATGGAGAGGTTGACGGAGGTGGAGATCGGCACGCAGTCCCGCCAGGAGGCGCGCAGAGCGCAGCCCGTCGCGGCGCCGTGCCCCGTCTCCCTCCCCGGTGCGCCGTCATGGGCGCGGTGGAGGCCGCCGGGAGTCGCCGGTCATCCACACCGTCTACCGCGACTCCGGCGCAGGCACCACCTGGCCGATGCTAACGAAGAGCAACTACCATGAGTGGTCCCAACTGATGAAGCTCAAGATGCAAGCACGGGAGCTCTGGGACGCCATCGAGGGGGAGCCGGTCTCTTACCGCGATGATCGCCGGGCACTAGAGGCCATTATCGCGGCCGTGCCCCCGGAGATGGGCATTCCCCTCGCCGACAAGGAGAGCGCAAAGGATGCGTGGGACGCTATCGCTGCGGCCCGCATCGGCGTGGACAGGGTCCGCCGAGCGACGCTGCAGCGCCTTCGCCGTGATTGGGAAAACTTGAGTTTCCGCCCCGGTGAGCAAGTCGAAGACTTTGCTATTAGGCTCACCACCCTAATGCAGCAGATGGCGTTGCACGGAGATCGGGACCTCGACGAGAAGCGCGCGGTGGAGAAGTACCTGCGTCTCGTGCCGACGAAGTACTCCCAGCTCGTCATCGCCATCGAGACCCTCCTTGACCTCGACACGCTCACTGTCGAGGAGGTGACTGGGAGGCTTAAGGCCATCGACGACCGTGAGGAGCAGCCCCCCACTGAGCCAATAACAGTCAGCGGCAAGTTAATGTACACGGAGGAGCAGTGGAGGGCGCGACAGAAGAAGGGTGATGATGGCGGTGCGCCATCCAGGGACCGCCGCAAGCATGAGCGCGGCGGCCGTAAGCAGAGGCCCAGGAGGAGAGACGCCGGTGGCGCTGGTGGAGGAGATGACGGCGACGGCGAACGCAGGGCGAACCGTGACGACATCTGTCTCAACTGTGGTCGTGGCTGCCACTGGGCACGCGACTGCCGCCTGCCACGACGAGAGCGCGGTGCTAGTGGTGACCGCGGCAAACGCGGTGGTGACCGTGGAGCCCGTGGAAGTGACCGCAGTGGCGGCTACCGTGGCGAGCGCGGACAGGACCGCGGCAGTACGCTCGTTGGAGCCGCGCATGTCGCGGAAGCAGAGGAGGATGACGGTGCGCTCTTCCTCGCCCATGGCTTCCTTGACATCAATGACGACATACCAGCGTGCGCCTTCACCACACACGAAATCACCCTCCATGAACCGCGAGCCCGGGCCTTTCTCAACACCGCCGCCGACGACAAGAAGCTGGGCGGCTGGTACCTCGATAGCGGGGCCACGCACCACATGACTGGACGCCGGGAGCTGTTCGCCGACCTTAACACTGACGTACGCGGGACCGTGCGCTTCGGGGACGCGTCGCGTGTGGAGATCCACGGCGTTGGCTCAATCATCTTCCAAGGGAAGACCGGCGAGCAGCGTGTCCTCCACGGCGTCTACTACATACCCGCCTTGCGCAACTCAATCATGAGTCTTGGGCAACTTGATGAAGGAGGTTCAAAGGTGGAGATCAATCATGGAGTATTGTGCATTTGGGACCGTCGCGGCCGCCTGCTTGCCAAGGTTCGACGTGGACCCAACCGTCTATACATCCTCCACCTTGATGCAGCGCAGTCGTTCTGCCTCGCCGCATGCAAGGACGACGAGGCATGGCGCTGGCATGAGCGGTTCGGCCACCTCCACTTCGATGCGCTCCGCAAGCTTGGCAAGGAAGAGCTCGTTCGTGGGATGCCGGTGATCGACCACGTCGAGCAGCTATGTGACACATGCGTCACCACCAAGATGAGACGACGCTCATTCCCGTCCGAGGCCGCGTACCGCGCCAAGGAGCAGCTCGCCCTGGTGCATGGCGACTTGTGTGGCCCGGTGACACCGGCAACGCCCGGAGGGAAGCGGTACTTCCTGCTCCTCGTGGATGATGCGACACGGTACATGTGGGCCATTCTTCTTCCCACGAAAGACGCCGCGGCTGATGCCATCAAGAAAGTGCAAGCTGCGGCCGAGAAGGAGAGCGGCTGCAAGCTGAAGGCACTCCGCACCGACAACGGTGGCGAGTTCACCTTCACAGACTTCGCCAACTACTGCGCCAAGGAAGGAATTATGCGCCACTACTCTGCTCCCCACTCGCCTCAGCAGAATGGCGTTGTGGAGCGTCGCAACCAGACCATCATGGCGATGGCGCGTGCGCTGCTAAAGCAGAGGAGGCTTCCGGCGAAGTTCTGGGGAGAGGCAGTCATGACGGCCGTACACATCCTCAACCGGTCGCCGACGCGTGCGCTACAGGGAAAGACGCCCTATGAGGCGTGGCACGGGCGTGTTCCAACAGTGGCGCACTTTAAGGTGTTCGGCTGCGTCGCCTACACCAAGGAGTTGGCGCAGCAGAGCAAGCTTGATGACCGCGGCAAGGCCGGCGTGTTCATCGGATACGCTGAAGGGGCTAAGGCCTACCGGGTGCTCGATCCAGTGACCCAGCGTGTCAAGATTAGCCGCGATGTCGTATTCGATGAAGGACACGGCTGGGATTGGGCTACGTCAGAACTCGGGACGCCGGAGGCAGCCGGCAGCGATTTCACCGTCGAGTACTTTTGGCCGGCTGAAGCAGAGAAGGTGCCGAGCGCGTCACCAGTGGCGTCTTCCACGACTTCGCCCGCCCCATCACCGCCAATTCATCCGGCGTCTCCGTCTCCGGAAGGGATTGGAGCAGCCACGGCGGGAACACCTTCGCCGTCTGCTTCCCCTGCCTCGGCGGCTGCTACACCAACCCCGCCGCCAGAATCGACGGGACCCCAAATTGAGCACGCCACTCCACTGGATGATGACGAGGAGCGAGTGGATGTCTGGCACGACAACGACGAGCCGCTCCGCTACAGGACGGTCGCCAACATTCTGGGGGAGCAGCCTACCCCACCACCGGCGACCCGCCTCTTCGCTGAGCTCCATCTCACCCACTCCGGCGAGCCAGCATCCTACGCCGAGGCCAAAGGGGACCCTGCCTGGCAGGCAGCAATGGAGCAGGAGCTACGCGCCGTTGAGCTCAACCGGACATGGGAGCTGGTGCACCTTCCCGCTGGCCATCGCCCCATCTCACTCAAATGGGTGTACAAGCTGAAGAAGGACGAGCGCGGCGCTGTGATCAAGCAAAAAGCCCGGCTCGTGGCGCGCGGCTTTGTCCAGCAGGAGGGAATTGACTACGACAACGCCTTCGCCCCTGTCGCTCGAATGGAATCCATCCGGGTGCTGCTCGCGCTGGCGGCTCAGGAGGGCTGGCGCGTCCACCACATGGACGTGAAGTCCGCGTTTCTCAACGGCGAGCTCAAGGAGGAAGTCTATGTCAAGCAGCCGCCCGGGTTCACCATCGCCGGGGAAGAGAACAAAGTCTACCGCCTCCGCAAGGCGCTTTATGGCCTGCGGCAGGCGCCTAGGGCGTGGAACGCCAAATTGGATGCGGCGCTGAAGCAAATGGGCTTCAAGCAGTGCAGTCATGAAGCCGCAATGTACCAGCGAGGCGCCGGCGGCTCTGTTCTAATCGTGGGAGTCTACGTAGATGATCTAATCATCACGAGTGCAAGGGAGCAAGTCGTGGAGGCATTCAAAGTGCAGATGCAGACCACTTTTGACATGAGTGATCTTGGCCCCTTGAGCTTCTATCTCGGGGTCGAGGTCCACCAAGGCATCGACGGCATCACCTTGCGCCAAAGCCACTATGCCAAGAGAATCTTGGAGCTGGGCGGCATGGTTGACTGCAACCCAGCAGCCACACCCATGGAAGAGCGCCTGCGGCTGAGCAAACACAGCACCGCTGCCGAAGTCGATTCAACTCAGTACCGGCGGCTCGTTGGCAGTCTGCGCTATCTCGTCCACACACGGCCAGACCTTGCTTTTGCTGTTGGCTTCGTGAGCCGATTCCTGGAACGGCCCACCGTGGAGCACCAGCAAGCTGTAAAGCGCATACTGAGGTATGTTGCTGGCACTATTGACTTCGGCCTCCACTTCACCAGAGCACCCACTGCTGCTCGGTTTGTGGGGTACTGTGATTCAGATTTGGCTGGGGACATTGATTCAAGCAAGAGCACAACTGGGAGCCTCTTCTTCCTCGGCAACTGCCTGATCAGTTGGCAGTCAATCAAGCAAAGAGTTGTGGCTCTATCAAGCTGTGAAGCTGAATATGTGGCAATGACTACAGCAGCAACTCAGGCACTGTGGCTGTCTAGGCTACTTGCAGAGCTACTGGACAGAAGGATTGAAGTAGTGGAGCTGAGGGTTGACAACAAGTCTGCACTTGCTCTTGCCAAGAATCCTGTGTTCCATGATAGAAGCAAGCACATAAGGACCAAGTTCCACTTCATTAGGGACTGCATTGCAGAAGGGAGCATCAGGGCAGAGTTCATCCCTACTGCAGATCAGCTAGCTGACATCTTGACAAAATCACTTGGCAAAGCCAAGTTTGAAGAATTAAGGAGTAGAATTGGAATGGCCAAGATCCAAGATGAGCACAAGGATTAGGGGGAGAATGTTAGCAATAATCCTTGTGTTAGTATTTATATTTTATTACTAGTACTAGATATCTCTAGGACCTTGTTTACTTAGCTAGTAAGTTTTACTAGATAACAGGCAGTAGTAATTGTCAATTTGGATTTTGCTATGAGCTAGCGATGAGTTGTAAAGTGAGCATTCTAGCTAATGCTTAGTTAAGTATGAGTTGTATTGTGTAAGTGGTAAAGTTTGATTTGACAACTTGCATGACGGTTTGTAAAGTCTATATAAGGACTTGCATACCTCCTATGTAATGTAAGCTTGTGTGTGTCATAACATATATTTTATAGCTTCCAACAATTAGTTGTAGGTGTGGTTCATCTTAGTTGTTTAGAATTGATGTATATCCCTCCCTATTGGCAGCTTGATGGATCACAACTAAATTTTTTACTTGTGTGATATTGCAGGCTACATCACTAATCTACTAGTACCAGCATAGCACTAGTGTAGTTCTTTTAGGTTAAATGCTCTGAGCCCAGCTTTCCATCACCATGGACTAAACTTGATAATGATTGTGATTGACTTAGGTAGACGGGATAGCAAGAAGAAACTGCTAGGTGCCACCCCTCTGGAGTTTCTGATTGCTTTTAGGTTTCTTCTTTAATCCTAGAGCTTGTCATATGCCTTTCTTTTATAGCCTGGCTCCTAAAAACATAGCTAACAGATTTAACTATATGATCTTATCTGACCAATCAACACTAATCTAATCTTCACATGTTTCCTTGCCTGGCACATCTAATCTGTTGCATTGATGTGTGGCTATTGCTTTGCTTTGAGCTGCTGAACCCATGGCCCCAGGCCCAGTCCATAACAAAACTAGACTGTTTAAATTGCGGCTTTGGGCTATATGACATGCTGGCTGCAACTAGTATACTGGCAGACATAACTGGGAACAATCTGCTATTCTGCTTGTGCTAGAGCCAAGAACTTCTTTTTAAGTGTGTAATGTCATTGAGGACCAATCTTTTATTCAACTATTGATGAATATGAACCAGCACAAGTAGTTCGGACGATGACAACAATGGCTGGTTGAATCAACATAACGAGTCTATGCTCTAATTAACCTGTAAATTGCTGCAGGAACTCAGTATATTTCTAGTAAGGAAATCGAGAAGATAGATAACTGTGCAGCTGCTCTTCTTATGGGATGTAGCAGTGGAACACTTCACTGCAAAGGAAGTTATGCTCCTCGAGGGGCTCTGTTATCATATTTATCTGCTGGTTCCCCTGCTATCATTGCGAATCTCTGAGATGTTTCGGATAAGGATAGTGATCGGTTTAGTAAAGCTTTGCTCAATTCGTGGTTGCATGATAATTCTCTAGATGGCAACAATTGTTCAAAATGTTGCCACCTAACAATGGAATTTGAGTCCATGAGTATAGCTTCCAAAGAAAAAGGTAGAGCAAGACGACAAGGCACACGAGGAAAGAAGGAACAACAAATAAATGATAATACCAAAGTGCTGCAGCTGCAGGCAGAGGCGAATAGCTTCATATCTAAGTGAAGCTAGGCGGGCTTGCCGGCTTCCACTTCTGATAGGTGCAGCTCCTGTGTGTTACGGTGTGCCTACAATCATTAGGAAGAAAGTAATGAAGGATTCTGCTACGAGATGAGAGATGACCTAAAGTGTGGTAGTATCGGCATGGTATTGGCCACTACTGATAGTGTGATCTATGGTGTTGAGTGAGGTGGCACGAAAGCGTGCCAGCTCAAATGTGCTGACTAATTTATGCTGTTGTGGACGTGCACATATCGGTATTCCAGAGCTGTAACAAGTGTATATAGAAGTAAATGCTCTGTACAATGGCGCTGTACAAAACTTTAATGTTATGTCACTGTAACATCAGTTAGAAAGTGTATGTTGAGGCTATTAATTTCAATTATATAATGTGTACTTCAACAGTTTTGACCCTTGTAAGTTACTTATTAATACAAGCTATTATTCCTGTCTATACTGTACTACTAAATTCTACTCGAAGTTTGGTAGGTAGTCTGGTGGGGTGTAGGTTTGGTGCTAGTATTAGTATACGGTCAACGCTGATTTATAAAGGGCTACTGCCTCCGTGACATGGAAAACAAAAGGAAAAACATATTCCGGTCATTCAAAAAAAAATACAATGAACGTCTATAGCGTACTACCATAGATGCGATGCATATTGCTGTAAAAGTTGGGGCGCATGATTGTTTTTGTGAAGTATAAGAAATTTTCTGTAAGCAACTGTTGCTATACGCCTAACATACCTTGTCTCTAAATTTCGACCAATATACACAAACCAAATACTAGGGTTGGCCCCATTAAAAAAACAGAAAACCTTGTCATCCAAGAAAGATGACAGAACAACGAAACGACGGAAGAGCGACCACAGTAATTAATACGGAAGAGCGATCACAGTAATTAATTAGTATGCCCTCGTTTGGTGGTTCTTATTCATAAGCCAAACTTGATAATAAGAATGCACTATGAGAATTATATGAAATTAATAATGTCATAGGTGTTGCTATACTTTTTTTTAAAACATGGTCAAATTAGATATTTTTCACTTAAGACAAGTCTAATATGACCTCCAATAAATGCTGTAGCTAAAGCAACAGACAGATATACAGGCTACACAAACCGCAAGAGGCGGTGTTTTCCTTTTCAAGAAAGAATGTGAGATAACATACATTGATGGCAAACAATGAGCTGATGTTAACATAACTACTTGGTACATGATCATGAACAAGTAAATTGAGGCGAGAATTAATGAATGCCAGGCACCAGGGAAGCATTTCTGTATGTACTCCTCTGGTGGTTAAACCCCACCTGGCCACCTTTCCTGTCAATTAGCACCTAAAAATAGTCTTCCACGGTTCCTGCGGCGGCGCCGCCGTCTCCTCTCTTGACCGAGCACATCTGTGCTTCTGCCACCGGCCACAACCATATCATTCTCCTCCTCCCCTTCCAAGGGGTAAGAGTATGGTGTGGTTCCATTGGCACCACTGCTCACCACATAGTTGTCCTCGGCATTGTCAGATGCACCGGTTGCATTCTGAAGCCTTTGGTTTTGATGATGTTGAGCAACTTGGCGCATAAGAAATAGTAGCATCCTACGAGTGTTTTCTGTCCCACGTCCATCATCAACATCAGCATCACTGTCAACATCCTCCAAGTCCACTCCATCCTCCAAGTCTAGCACATAATCACCAAGAACAACGGCTCTGCCCATTGTTGCAGTGATCGTACTGAGCGCATCTTGCCGCTCTCTTTCAATCTCGAGCAATCTCCATTTTTGCTCAAGGACAGGATCAACTTCCCTTGGCTTTGCAAGGGGGTGTTCCAACTTGACATGCTTGCGGAGCTCCTTGTAGGTCCCCACAAATGAGCAACCATCCTGCATGCATGTTCTCCTTTTTCCATTGAGGTAGCTTCGAGCTGGTTCAACCACTGTCCACCCTTTCACCTTGCCACGGCACAATGGACATGCAAGGTCAATTGACTCGGTTTTTTCTGCAGTCAATGGCGCTGAATCCAGATTAGTGCCGACCCTATTTGCAGGAACTTCCTCAAGCAATGCCCCCTTGGTGTAGGCTTTCTTGAACTGATCCAAGCAATTAGAGTGGCGGTAGCTAGTTCCACACATGTAAGGACGACAGCCCTTATCGTGGGATGAACAGAGGATAAGCACAGCATTATGTGGGTATTCCATGCACACAGAGCAATTAGCATCTTCCCAGTCCATCTTTTGCAAGGCTGGCAATGCTTGCTTTCGGTTGGATTTTTTCATTGCCTTTGCCTTCCATCGGTATGAAGGAATGGGATGCGTGGACCTGAGCTGACGCGCCACATGCCTCCTAGCTCTCGCACTTCTCGCCATTTTCTCAGAAATCTGTCATAAATGAGCATGGTTACATTCTTTGCAGGGAACAGTATTTTTTTTTATTTTAGAAATATCATGTAAGATCGTGCCACATATTCCTTAACATACAACATTCAAGATATGGCAAGTGGCAAGCAACAAAAAAGCAACCGTTAAGAGCATGCACAGAAAATGACCATTGCGCTATCATGCGAGGACTAAATACACATGTATTATGTATATATATCTAACTAATGCATTCACAAGTTGACGAATGGAACACATTTTCTTATGTAAGTAAATCTAGCTGCATAATGCAAGACATAACCAAAGAAGATTTACTTAGGTTCCAGTTTTACAAAATAGGTATTGAAATGAGACCACTTCGACCACATGGTGTTCTCCTCACGATTTAAACAAAATAAATTGACTCTACCAGGGAAGGGCAAGGATATGAGACACCAAGTACCATATTACCAGCAAAATGAAGCTGTGAACCTACAAGACCTTTAGCTCTCGGAGAAGCTGATGGAACTTCAATCCAGAATGGAGAATAAAAGCAAGGCAGGAGAGGTTATATATAGACTTTATGGGATACATACAGAACTGGACGAGCAGGCAGAAAAAGAAGGAAGCAGGTGGATCAACCAACGGCATTAAATAATCATATCAATGGAGCATGTTAGATGCGATCTACATTCCCAATTAAATAAAGTCACAAGCAAGATCCAGATAAGAGGGTATAGGGAAAGCTCTCACATGGAGCACCTCATGTCTCATCTCAGATCTGTCAGATTAGAAGGGAAAACAACAAGAGATGACTTTTTAATTAAAGGAATCAAATGATTCTGCACTTGAGCCAATGATTCCACCCTTTTGAGAAATGCTAAGTTACCAGTGCAAGCAAAGAATTTGAAGCAAAGCTAGCTTCTTTAGTCGTATGCTTTTCCTCTTGGTCCTCCCTTGTTCAGTGCAGATCGCTAGCACTAGCACAAGGATGGGCCTTGGCAAAGGATTCCCTTTGCCACAGTTTGGTCCAAAATCGACCAGCCTGAAGCCAATCTTGTTGCGAAAGGATACACCTTTTCCTAATTATTAAAATCACCTTACTTATCCACTCAACAATACACTAAGAACTAAACGTCAGGTCTTTGCCTGGGCCTCAGGCAAGGAACAATGTGTACACTATTAATGTGAGATTAGCAATTGACACTGCAACGAATTCACGAAATGGATCTCCGTTGCTTCCTGAGGCACATATGTCCTAATCTACACGCAAATGATAAAACTGTATGAAGAATAAACATGACAAGTTAATGCTTGACTAGATCAGAAATGCTTGGCTATCTTCAACAGGACAAAGCCTATAAAACCACATAATTCATAACCACAGGCGCCTAAACTTGGACTGGAGCGGCAGAATTTCCACGGGAAGGATCAATTCTGGTGCGCCCTTGCAAGATCCCTAGCCCGACCGTTCCCAATTCCACCAGGAAAATTCAGGACCTCAAATTTGGCCCCAAGGCGCAGGCCGTCCCGCAAGTGTGTGACACCACACGAGCAAGCAACGAAACAGCGCCCGAATCACCAGGGGAACACCCGAATTGGAATTTCATCGAAGGCGAGCCAGTTCCTGCGCACCCACGGCCAGGATCCCAGAAGGAAGAGGCTTATCCCAACATTCCCGCAGGACCCTCAGTACCAAAACCCAACCGCCGAATTCATCGCAAGCAAGCACGCAGGAGGGCGGGCGAGCAAGAGGCGCCCGGATCAGAAGCAGGGACAGCCCGTACCTAGACCGAGGCGGCGGGCGCAGACGGGAGGCGCCGGATCCCGGCGGCGGGAGCGAGGGAGGAGGCTGGCGACGGGCGCGACGGCGGACGGACGGGGACGGACGGGCGGAGTGAGATACGCAGGCGACGGACGCAACAGAGGGAAGAAAGGACGCGAGTTAAAGGGCGCAGATTTCCTCGCTGATCATCCAGAGAGAGAGAGAGAGAGAGAGAGAGAGAAAAACAGGAGAGAGAAAACGAAAAGGAAAGTTGAGAAATGGACGAAAAGACTTTATCGTGGGGCCCACATTGCCAGAGAGCATGGAGGGCGGGGCCCACGTCTCGTGGACGGTGGAAGCCGAACCGGAGGAGGTGCAGCGGGGGCGTGGCGGGTTCGCGTCGCGGTTACGCTCGTCGGGGAAGTGAGTGGTGGGTGAGGCGCAGACCCGCGTGGGGAAGGTCCATGGACCGGTGGCTTACGCCATGGTGGGGCGTGGGGCGCGCCGTACAGCCGGGGGTGTACGTGGAAAACACACTGCGTCGTGGGGCCCGCCCCGTAGACCGCGCCCATGGGGGACGGTGGTGGGCTGGTGTCTGGTGGGTGACGACACTGTGACGGAACCGCCGGATTCTCGAGTCGGGCCGTGCCTTCCACAGGTGTACTCTACGTACGCCGCCGGGGCTGCTGGCCTGCAGCCAGTCTGCAGAAGAGAATATTCCATTCTCCAGTTTTCGCCGGGGCCCCGATTCCACTGTGATTTCTACTTACTGTACACTGTTATTACTGTGATTCCGCGAGATTGTTGCAAGCAGAGTGACGAGAAATTTGGGTTGGGGTCAAATCAAATCAAATCCGGTGGGGGCGGGCGGATAAGGTTTGGATTGGGCTTGCTCATCTCTGGATCCGGATGGACCGAAGAAAATGCATGGCGCACAGGCGCGCACGATGGCTCCGGGCGAGAGAATTTGCAAGCACATCAGCGTCACAGCCATTCCGCAGTCCGCACCGGCACAGAAACTCCCCAGCTCTGCACGGTGGTTGGTTGGGGATCTGATCGAGGCCGGGTTGGAATGGAAAGAGTATGTTGGTAGCAGATCACATGATCTCGCGTGTGGGTGTGGTGGTCTTTCACTCTTTCCATGCCACCGCTTCCTCTGGTTCCATTGCGTGGTCCGATCCCCAAAATTCCAACTTATTCTCCATATTTTTCTTTGATTTGAGAATTCTTGTCCTTAATTACACTGACATATTTATACTTTAAAGTATAAATAAACTTTGCTGGTTAGAAATGCAACCACAAGCGCGCTTGTGGGTAATATATGATCTCATATTATGCATGGATCACCCTAGCTACATGTATGTATGCCTAATTATCTAATATAAGATCACATGGCTCATGGCTACATATACAGCCTATCAAGATTTTATTAGGCAACTTGGCATATATACACGGAGCTAGGGGCTATATATGCTGCCCATATATGATATGGAATCGTGCTACGCATGTAAGCCTATATAGTCCATTTCACAAGACCATAGGCACATGAGATAACTATGAACTACATTATTATCATAGCTAAAAATTTTCTCAATTTGCCGGTAAATTACACTCCTACGAAACACAAAAAGACTAAACAAAAGCAATACCCAATGCCAAACCAAAATCAGCCTTACCTTATTACTCCCCACAGTCCGCAAAAGAATGCATTTATGATATTTGTTCTGGTCAAATTAGTTCAATTTGACTAAGATTGTAGTAAATAGTAACAGAATTTATGTCTTCAAATAAATATTATTATGAAAAGATATTATATCACTAATCTAATGGTACTTGTTTCGTATAAGAATGTTAGTAATTTTTTATATAGTTTTTGCCAAACTTCGAACTGTTTGACTACTAACAAAAATATCCGAGGGCGGTTTGGTTCTGGTCCACCGGAATAATAACCAAGATTACCATATTATACTATGAGAGTCCCATTAAGCAAAGCAACCAACCCCAATACAAAGCTAGTTTGCATCCTACTTATCCTAGTTGGTGGCTGGCTCTCTCCTTCTCAGAGTCTTAGACCCCATTTGGTATAGCTCTCACAGGCTCCAGGTTCTTTGACATATTTATTGTTCACGCACTGTTCACTAGGATTGCATGCTAGAGCATGCTTACTTATTTTGAAAATAGCATAACAATATTCTTATAGAGAAATTAAAGGTCATAATCTTGTTTTGAAGACTTTTCTCCTAAGTAATAAGGCTTATATTGTGCAAGGTAATTGTTTTTGTTCTAGTTAATTCAAGCTATACGTAATGAATAAACTTGGTTTAAATTGAAGTACTCTATTTTTTTAAAGGAAACACATGTATATTTAGAATCCTTAGGCCATGTATCTACTACAAATATACATCATGAATTATCTGTTTTTTGATGAAATAAACAAAAACAGATTAACATTGTTGTTTTGAGAGAACCCTGCATACCTCATACCAAGTTTATGTGCATGATGCAAAATTTCATATGTTGCGCCTTTTGAGTGATGAGCGGGATAAAACAGTAGATATTGCAGTTTACGGTTAACAACAATCTCGGTTGATTTGTTTCAATGGTGCAAACCTGAAAAATGATTACAAGCAATGGCCCAAAAATTCCCTCTAATTTGTGTTTTCCTGTCCCCTATCTTGACTTGTTTACACACAACAAATTATGAAGAAAAGCACACCCCTTAATTTTTCCACAATTAGCTAGTCTCTCGGTGGTGTTTACACTACTCTGCTTACTAGTCATGGAGGTGGAAGTGATTCGACTACTCCCCATTTATTACTACCCTTGCTGCCGCTACTCTCCCCATCCTTGCCGTCGACCATCTGCCCGTCCTTCCCCATATAGCTGTTGATCGCAGCCGCGATCGCCACGGAGAACTTACTCGGGTCTGCCATGACGGCGCCGACATTGTCTGGCAATGTCGCCGTCTTCTCGTCACTGCTGGTGCTCCAAAACGGCCTCTTGCTCCCTGCTGGCAGACCACCACCACTCATGCCCTGCGCAGGTTCCGATGACGACCATGGGTACTTGCTGCTGAAATGTGGCGCCTGCTGAGCTAGCATGGACGACGAGTGCCCGAACATGTTGAGATGCTGCATGCCACTGGCCGCCGCGCCAGGGGCACCGCTGGGCATTGCCGACGGTGGTGCGCTGAGCATCAGCGGCGAAGCGGCGGAGTGGTGGGAGGTGGAGTTGAGCAGGTACGGCGGGCTGTGGTAGGGAGGCGCCGCTGAGCCGCCGCCGCCAGCCTCGGAGATGGAGGAGG
>CM041637.1:4963253-4997301 GCA_023333625.1 Bothriochloa decipiens
TATCGGGTAATATGATTTAAATGGTCATATTACACTCCGACACTGTGAATTTCCCTTCGTGGAAATCAAGGTCGTTTCAGCCCCCCTACAAATTTTCCTGGATCCGCCGCATGACTGCGAGAATGTGGAAGATGCAATACTTTGCAGGCAGCACTTCAGGGTCCAACAGATGAAACATCTGTGTAGATAAATGTTTCTGTATTGTCCTTGTAGCTTGCTAGTGCATGCAACTGTTAGCCTGTTACTACTACTGGACATGGCCATTGCCCATCATCACTGAGTCATAATGTAGGGATTCAACATATACAGTTTTCCCACGGGTAGAGTCAGTTGATTTCAGCATGTTTGATCACAATTTGATGAGGTCGATCGACATAGACAATTCTATGGCACTCTGTTAACATCAGCATTTTTTTTTTGACAGTCAACATCAACAAAAAATGGAATTTGACGCTCTGTTAACATCAATAAAAAATGGAATTTTATTCGAAAAAAATGGAATTTGACCTGGCACGTGGCTAGAAACAGAACACAATACATTAGAGCATTGACCAACTGCTGTATTATACCGCCAGCACAAACATCTTTCACGCAACATCTTTTACATTAGAGTGATTTCCCATTTGGCCAAAATGTCAAGCACTAGTAAACACAAGATCAGCCAAAATGTCAAGCACAAGTAAACATAGATCAGCAGGGTATTCAGGCATACACGATCTGAAATAATCGTTAGAGCATGGTGTAAGGAGCGGACAAGCACGAAAAGAACCACTTGAACCGAACACAAATTGCCCACATCAGAGCAAAAATTGTTGCTTCTAAAGGTTTGGACATGCTTACCAGATTGAAAGCAATTTTAGACTTTCCCCTAAACTACAAAACATGAAAATGGTACAGTGAGCAAGGGATGACCTCCCCATAAACTACAAAGCATGAAAATTGTACATTGAGCAAGGGATGCCTTCAGACCATTCTTGGAATTCAGGCCAAGGGGTCGTCCTCATTATAACAACAGCTTACACATGTAAGCTAAATCTATAAAATGAAGAAAAAAAATCATAAGTACTGGCAGGTTCAGCTAATTATTGACTGGAGTGATAAGATGGAGGAGATCAAAGCAGCTGATTGTTTAATAGAAGGCTGGGAGACTTACCAGTTTATGTACAATCAAATATGTTAGCAATCAATGAGAACATCAGGCACCATATTGTTGCAGTGGTCTCTGCACAAATGGGTGCTCAAATAGCTGAGCAGCAGATGGCCGGTCATTTGGATTTGCTTGAACACACTTCTTTATGAAATCACGCGCGTCTTCTGATAATGTATTAGGAATTTCTGGTGGTATTCCCCTACCAATTTTAAGCAAAGCATGTGTCTACAAAACAGGAGAATATTAATACCATTCACCATGAAAGTATAGCTTTCTATCAAGAGAGGTGCTGCTTGTGTGTGCGCATTTATGATATTTCTCATAAAAATAATGGAATCATCTAGACCAAGACTACTGCTATTTTTGGTCCACTATACCATATGGCATTTGCACAAACAAACAAACATAGATAGATAAAACAGAAAATCTATCAGCCAGGAATGAAAGCCACACGGATCTTCTTTTGTATTCATAGTTTAAACTTTAAATTACGTTGCATATACAAGTTTGTTACTACTGCAGTAGAAAATTGAGGAGACAATCACTCACCCATTCCATATCAGGGTATGGCACTTTGCCTGTCAGCATCTCCAAAACTGTGCAGCCAAGACTCCATATGTCCGCCGGAGGTCCATGTGGCTTAGCCTTAGCAACCTGATAATGAAAATATGTCATCAGGAAATGGACACAATATTTGGGTCACAACTTGCAAGACCAAATTTTTTTGACACTTTTGTGACAAGGTAAACAGGTTGAAGTCCTATCACGCTTTTGTTTGTCACAGTGCTTACAATTAGCTGACTGGATTTTCAAAAGCTGGCTCACAAGTAATATCAAACTTGCCATTGTCAAGCAACTGAACTACAGAAAGACACCTCATTAAGGTTGAAACTACAAGGATATTTTTTGGCAATGTACACTTGACATACTTAGAATTATATTCTGGATTATTTTAAGAATTCAACATGGTACTGTAAGATCACTGAGATAGAAACAGTGCAGAACCACAATTGCACAGACTAACCTCAGGCGCCATCCAGTAGACAGTTCCCTTGCTAGATTTTGCTTGGCTCAAAATTGACATCTTGCAAATGCAAATTAGAAAGAGTCAGCACAACATGTAGAAGTAGAACTTAGATGAATATTACATTGTTTTGAATGCCGCAATGAATACCTCCTTTGCAAGTCCAAAATCTGCCAATTTGACCAATCCGCTTGCATCAACTAGGATATTGGCACATTTTATGTCTCTAGTAACATAGGGGATGAGTATGTTCGATATCCAGATAAGATAAACATATATCCAAATATAAAGTAGAAAATCAAATTGATATCATTCTAATTCAATCCTAACTCACCTGTGCAGAACATTCCGCTGATGTAGATAGTGTAAACCATTCAGAATCTGCCTTGTATATGCTGAGACTTGTGAATCTTGCAAACGGTATTTTTGATATAAAGCTGCCAAAGATCCTTGAGTAACAAGTTCAAGAAAAATATATAGTTTCCCACCTTCCTGCAAAAAATTCATCCCACATATTTAACATTAAAAAAACTTTCATGATGGACAGCCGCCATATACTTAAAGATAGCATGTCACATGAACAAAAGGAGAGCACAGTAAAGCAATCACCACATGGTGCAAATTTTATTATAGAAAATAAATGTATGCTTATCATAGTTTTATTCTGGAAACAACCTTATCTGTTCCAAAATACTGAACTATATTTTCATGCTCCAAACGACTCAAGAGAGATATCTCCTGAAACAGTGAGACAAAATAATTACCTATTATCAGTGGAAGTCAAGAAAAATAATTGGATGATTGAGAAACATGTTTGAAGCAGCGTAATCAGCATAATTCTCAAGCATGCATAACTCACATGTTCAAGCTGCACAATGCGTTGTTTTGCATTGAGTCCTTGGTCCATTAATGATACTTCCTTGACAGCAAAGAAAAAGCCATCACTGTAAAAGACATGAGAAGTCAGTCTCTGAAATATTATATTGTGCTGCACAGGACGTATGTGTTCATCGAAACTGTCTGAATTTTTTCCCACCAAATAGCCCGTTGGCTGCATTTGATAATAGAAAATTTGTGAACTCTGGACTTCCGATAAAAATGATAAACTGATCTCATATAATGCTAGCCAACATCAAGAAATGACATCAAAGACAACTTGTGTGAAAGGATGGATATATGCATGCCAATCTTATAATGATTATATACAACTAAATATTGTTTCTGGCACAGAGATTCCTAATGAAGTGAAACCTCACAAGGGGCAGAGGACTCTGCATGAAACAACAGGAGATTTTACTCCCTCAAACAAATATTCCAAGATAGGCTAAAATCCAACGAATAAGACTTGACTTGGGGTCAATTGGAAACTGATGTCCAGTAATATCCTTTTGAAAGTCAGTCAATAGTTAAGCATGCCTAAAATGAGAAGTATTACATTTATTGCAATATATGTGAAAACGGCTAGTAGCACCATAAGATCCCACTTATGCATTCTAAAATTTGATAGCTGATATACCAAAACATAATCACAGTTTCAGCAATACTATGTATATTCCACAGAGCAAAACTGTAGCTGGGCTTCCATTGTTCTGTGTCCTAGACTCCTAGTTAATTATCGCAAACAAAAACACAACAATTCGAATATGATAGTAATATCATGAAGCAGGAAGAGACAAACTTACTCGCTAATCGCCTCGTACACTGTACCAAAAGATCCACTGCCGAGATGGTGTCCCTTGATCCAAGACGTGATAGTTCTCTTAAACCGCCTGTTTGGCGACGGCGAGATCAAATACTCGGTGCTCCGAGAAGGGGACCCCGCTACAGCTTGAACCACGGCAGCAGTCGTCTCTCTTGGCGCCTCAACAACCACCGCTCTTGTCCTCTCCACTCGTAGCTGATCCACCTTGACCACATCGCCCTTTCCCTTCACTCCGTCCGCAGTCCTCTCCTTCACCACGGCGGCGGCAACCACTCGTCTGGAAGATTCCGCCGTCTCCAATTGGACCGCTCTGCTTCTCGATTCGGTTTCAGACCTCTTGTACGATCGTGCAGAAACCTCAGCAGCCTCCGGTTGGACTACTTCGGCGGCCAGAACAGCTTGCTCTCCACCCTCGACGGCTGCATCCAGCCTCGCAGCGACCGCGGCGTCCCGTGCAGAAACATCCTCGGCGCCCGCCGGCAGCGGCGGCGGCGGCGGGGCCTCCAGCGACTGGCGGCGGCTGCGGGAAGAGCTGGGGATGTGCGCCATGGCAGCGGCGTAGACGGCGGGCGGGATGGTGAAGTCCTCGGGGCCGTTGAGGCCGAGCTTCCGGAAGAGGTCGGCGACCTCCGCGCCCCCGCGGCGGATGCGGAAGCTGGTCTGCGACGCGAACTCCGCGCCGAGGTCGACCGGCCCGAGGTCGTCGGCGTCGGCGCCGTCGTCCTCGGCCGGGTACGAGGAGTGCCTCATCGCGTTGATGCGCGCCAGCTGCGGCCGGCGCGGCCTGGACCGCTGCGGCGGCGCCGCCATGGGATGGGATACGCTCCGGCGCGCGGTGGCCTTGCGTGCGGAGCAGGACAGAGCAGAGCAAGGAGGGAGGAAGACACAGGCGCAAGGCGGAACGCGTCCGCGGTGGCCGGTTGCGAGTGCGGTTTGACAATGAGGGAGAGGGAGGAGGGGGTTTACGCCTGTCTGCTGCGCCGCGACCTGGGAAGCACCACCGATGCCGTTTGCCGCGCGGGCGCGCCGTTGACCCGGCGTGGGTGTGGTCGCTGCGTTGGCGAATAGCGAGAGAGCCGAAAGCGACCGGGTCGCCGCCTTGCGCGCGTGTTTTTGTCACGGCGTATCGCGTCGCGCGAGCGGCGGAACGGGGCAAGCGGCCGCCGGACCCGGCGGGGCAGGCAGGGGGTCACCGTCACATCACACGTTGACATGGCCTACGCGTCAGGACTGAGGAGGAGGATGTTGCGCAGCCAGCGCACCTGCGCGATTCCATAATTTGGCCACTAAATTCACTAACTAAATTTACTGTCCCTGTCACATCAAAACGTCGATACATGTATGGAGTACTAAATTTAGATGAAATTAAAAATTAGTTATGCAGTTTTGTTGTACTTTGTGAGACGAATATTTTAAACATAACTAATTAAAGTTTAGATAATTTTTATCAAATACAAACGAAATGCTACGGGAATTTTAGCGCCAATTTCGAAATCTTCGTTTGGACTGTTGCCGCCGAGCCGCTGGTCTGGCCGGTTAGAACTCCGTCTCGGGGCTGCGGCTGCGATGCACATCGGCGCCGAAGCAACTGGTCGTTGATGATTAAGCTGCCAACTGGGGATAAGTTGGAAGGTCAGAACGGTAGCGTCGTTGCCCCGCCAAGTCATGGTCAAACATGGATTGTGTGTATACGGTGTACCGTCAAACGTGGACGTGTACGGTGCACCGTCAAACGCAACAAAAATATAGTCAATGATGGATGTCCAGCCACGTGTGCCCCTCTGTATTATGATGGAGTATTAGTAGTAATATAAACAACAGCCTACATAAAAAGGACATGTACAAAGTACACGTGCAACTACCACAAGCAGCTTCAGGCCTCCAGCACAACAGTAGTGCCCCTTCGCCTGACGGTGCTAACGACAGTTCTTAACTTTCAGAATGGAACCGTCGCGAAGGAACCAGAATTCCTGCACTGACCATTCTCAGTCATTCTGAACGTGACAGCTTCGATCAGGGAACGTGCTGTTCCGAGTCCGGCAGCGCCACGAACGGATGGCCCGGCAGTTCCTCCGCATAGGGCCTGTCGTCAGGTTCCACCCAGAGGCACTTGTGTATGAACTCGCGAGCCATCAGCGGCAGTGAGTCTGGAACCGGAGGAAGCTGACCACGACCGATTTTGGTAGGAAGTCGATGGTAGTGGAGCAGTTAAAGGATAAAGGAATGTGTAGGCATCTTCAGGATTGCATCATGCGAACGCAGTTCGTAAGATCACTAACCCAGTTCTCATCAGATCAGGATATGGATGTTTTCAGATGAGCATCTCTAGGACAGTGGTTCCAGATGTCAGCAGAATGACCGTATGGAGCCCCGCGTATGACCTGAATTTTGTCAAGTGTCAGCATCGACGTATAGGCTCCTATAAAGTTCAGCAACAGATGGCTAGCCAGAGCCACGGTCGAAGGGCGTTTTGATAGTCTGGGCGAAGGAAAACACAACCTGCCTTGTATATGCAGAGGCCGTTGATTCTTCCAAGTTCCAACTGACACGCCAAACAGGCCAAGGAAGTTTTCCGATGAGCATCTCAAGTCGGCGCATCCTCCAGATACCAGCAGACGCCAGTATGGAGTGTTATGAGACATGAAGTACTTAATTTGTACAGTGTCACACATACCATCCAAAATTTGTGAGACGTGAAATACTTCTGAAGCTAGGCAATATCATTTATTTCAATTGCTGAGACAACCAAATATCGATGTGTTATAAGTGCTTTCGAGAAGAAATGGTTTATACAGACAGTACTGAAATTTGATTGCAACATGTGGGGCATGCCGATGCGCGGACGGAGCGGGAACCAGGAAGCCATCGCAGGCCTCCAATTTCTTCCTTGATGAGAGTTTATTTATTACAGAGGGATTTGCACATGATCTCGCTCTGAAAGAGGCAATCAAACACGGCTTTAATAATTTACAAAAGTAGCGCCCTCCACATATAGGTCATCAAAACCATTGAAAAGAAAAAGATAACAACTTCTCTAGCACCACGCCACATTTAGGTCACACTGTCATTTATTTGTTTCTTTTGACTCTCATGAAATCTAGGAAAGTAATGTCAAGGTATGGTCTGTGTTATCATGGCTCTTCTTGTTCTTGGCATAATAGCTCTCTATGGTAGAGAACCAATTCCATTGGAAACAAAGTGCCGCAAATCGCATCAGTCCGGCGCCAATCACCTCTATGAATGCCATTAACGGGGAGCTCTGTGGGGATAAACCAGCAGTTGCTATAGCTAACATTGTGCCGTCGAAATTGCAGGGGACAATGAATTTTGCCGATCTGATGCCGTCCAGAGCCTTCTTGGCAACATCAACGGCCTTCATTGTACCAGACGATCCCACCATGATGTTCATCAATTCAGACCTCCTCTTATGCTCTGAAATAGGCAAACCACATGCTCAGCATTCAGTAACAAAATGAGATCATACCATGAGCCATGCACAGAATGAAACAAATGGGAGTCTAAAATATTCACTGCAGCCACTACTCCTGTGAGCCATGTACCGAATGAAACAAATGAGTGTAGATTATTCAGTATATCAACTACGAGCCATGCACCAGATGAGACAAATGGGAGTGTACAATATTCACTATAGCAGCATTCTTTGGTCTATGATTTTTAGAAATACTGATTTACAGTAAGTGTTGCTGAATGCTGAGATCAAAACGAGTAGTAAACGATATTTTCATTAAAAAGTAGCCCCGATATTTTCAGTTTTGCCAAGTTGAAAAGCTTTACTACCATATCGAAAGGCATAACTCAAGCATTCATGGTTTCACTTTTTTTTTTTTTTGATACTCAGGTTTCACTTGTTAGTTGCTACCAAAGCAGTTCATAAACAACACATACCCTCTTCAAATCCCGGAGTCTCAGTGTCAGCAGGGAATATCAGCGAGACATGAATGTTGTCCGCGATGACCTCATGCTGCAACGCCTCACCCAATCCCCGAAGAGCAAACTTGCTCGCTGAGTACGCGGTGTAACCATAAAGACCAACCTGCAGCAAAGATGTCACCAACAAAAAGATTAATCTCCCAAGCGAGCAGCATTACATCGAACACCTTCAGCTGCATGGCAGGCGAGGCACCGAACGATTTCGCGCTGTATGAATTTACCTGGCCGGCCTGGGAGGACATGATCGCGATGGACCCAGGGAGGCGCGTCTCGCGGGTGCGCGCCTTCATAGCGGGAAGCGCGGCCTTGATGAGGTGGAAGGTGCCGACGAGGTTGATGTCGAGCATCCACTTGATCTCGTCCATGTCCTGCCTCTCGAGCTCCTGCGGCACGAACACGCCGTGATTGCAGACGAGGACGTCGACGGGGCCGGCCTCCCGGAGCGCGCGCACCACGGCGTCGGCGTCCCGCACGTCGGCCGCGTGCACGCCGACGTCGTCGCGGCCCGAGTCGCGCTGGATGGCGGCGCTCGCCTCCTCGAGGCGGGCGAGGTTGCGCGCCAGGATGGAGACCCGTGCGCCCTCCCGCGCCGCGGCCGTGGCCATGGCGAGCCCGATGCCGCTGGACCCGCCCGTGATCAGGACGTGGCGGCCCTTGAGCGGGATACGCGCGGCGCGGGGCCGCCCGAGGAATGCGAGCGCTGCGAGGAGGCCGACGGGCGGCACCAGCAGGAGGAGGAGGAGGAAGAGCGCCGCGGCCATGGCGATGGGACTGGGAGTCTGTTGGCGGCTTAACGGTGGAGTTGCGGGGCCGTGGTGGGATGCGGGGCTGGATCGGGGTGGCGGGGATTTAAACAAGGCGGGTCAGCCGTCGGAGTGGACTGGGCGGGAAGACAAACAGGTTGGAACCGCGCTGACGAGCATCTGATTGCTGTTCAACAGTACCATTTGGGATTAAAATACGCTCCACTGGCCGCGCAACTGCTTCAATAAACATACTCATAGAACAGGCGATTAAGTCCCAAGACATTGATTAAGTCAAGAAAAGCTGTATATAAGAAAAGCAGACATATTTAAAAAGGATCGAATGATCAAGTCAAGTCCGAAACAAACATGCATTAGCATGATCTAAAAAGAAGTCAGAAAGGAACTGCTATTAGAACAGGCGGTTAAGCCCCAAGGGTGGGAGCTGGATGGTCAGGGTTCAATTCCCTTGGCTCTTGAAATGTGGCCTCCAAACACGGCTGGGTCAAATGGCCCTTTTCATAAAAAAAAAAAAAGACATTGATTAATTAACTTTTAGGCTAGGGTGCGCGGGAGCTTTAACGCTACACAAGCAACCTCATCACACGAGCTTATAAGGTACCCCATGTGCTGATTAGAGCAACACCAAAACTCTCTATATCCTTACTAACTATTAGAAATAGAAATTTTGATGGGAAAATGCTCTTCAACCGCTTCTTAAAGTGGCTATCCAAATATAGGCATATACATTTCCTGCTTGCCAAAGATAAATATCGAAAATAACTCTCTAGAATATACAAAAGATATGAAAAACAATTATTGAAGAACAAAAACATATAGAATTTTTTTTTTATGTAGATGACCTCTCTGGATGGTATTTAGAATTTTTTTTTTACAACAGATGATTAGACAGTTGAAGACTCGGAGATTGCTCTTAGCAGCCCAAACCAGTGCCCCTAATTAACCAGAGCCCAAATTAATTAGCCACCTCCCCACAGGGCACATGCAGGCCGTGCTCCTACCTCTTAGGCTCTTGGCTCGCGCGCTAGCCCAGAAACAACACGGGCTCGTTTCCAGTGTCCTACCTGGATCGTAGTGGAATTAGGCTCATCAAGAAAAACGAGCCCGTGGGCCTCCAGTTCACATCTTGGTCCTCCCAGTCCAGAGAGCTTCTTTCCCTTCTCTAGCTCCCAGTTGCCAGGGGCCGCGGCGCTTCCGAAGTGCGAGCTGGGAACAGCCGAAGACAAACCAGCCCAGGGCTCCAGGAGGGATTGATGCATGTCCAATTGCCCATCGATCTCGTCCAGACACGCACCGACGCACGGGCACGGCACACTGGCAACTTTTTTTTTTTTTTTGACAACTCACACTGGCAACATTGGCATGGTACAACAACTACTATACTTAACAACCACGGCACATGCATGTGTAATGTGTTACTAACTGACCAGCTCCTTTGCAAATTGCAAGTTACTGTACTTACAAGCACCGCTGGGGCGTACTACTCACGATACATTTACTCAGAATTGAAGTGAGCCAGCAGCCTAGTGATGAGTGATGACTGCATGGGTGATGGGTCTCTCTTTCTTCTTTCTCCGTCAGAAACTAGTACCGCAGATTCCATACAAGAACAAGACAATGCTACGCCGTTCGGAACAATAAATAATTTGAATTTGAACTTAGTCAATTTAATTCTTTTTTTCAACGATCGAGGATAAGAATTAGTACATCTTTTGGGACATTGCCACAGAGGGAGTAAATACCGATCGAGTCAGTATCGGCCTGACGCACCTGGCGGGGTCTCGCCAAACTGGCGACTGGCGCCGTTGCGCGGCTGGAAGCCACACTGAAATGACTGAATGGCGCGGTGTCAAAACCGGCCTGCTGCAGCTCGAAGACTCGAAGGCGATCGATGCCCTAGTATGCGCCATCATTTGCCCATAATTGCCATGCCACAGACACTGACACGCATCCACCGGACGGACGGCACCGTGTAGGGGCCTGGTGGGCATCCACCATTGATGGGCTACCTGACGTCTAGGGCGTCCTGCCCGTGGCACATGACCCCTCTGTCTCCCCCTCACCCAGGCAATTTCTCTGGCATCGTCCTCGTGTGTTCCCGTGCAATTGTAGGCCTTCTCCGTGCGCAGAAAATAAATTTTACACTTGAGTCACTTGACGTGTTGCGCTGTGTTGTATACAGATACAGGCCCCAGCGGAGCCTGTTGGCAACATATCAGGGCACAAGTCCAGGTGGAGTTTACAACGTGTAAAAGTGAGTTACACAGGTGGCCGCCACGTAGGCAAAAGAGTCAAGCCGAGGCTTTCTTGCCTCGCGTTCACCGCGGAAAGCGGCCGTACGACCTGGGGGAATTCCCGGGCCTCGTTTATTTCTATAACAGAATTTTTATAACATTTTATTTATATTTGATAAAAAAAATCTAAACTTTAACTAATTAAATTTAAAATATTCGTCTCGCAAAATACAATCAAACTATATAATTAGATTTTGATTTTATCTATATTTAGTAATCTAATCATATATCGATATTTTGATGTGATAAAAAAATCTTTTTTTATAGTGCCAGACGCTAAAATTACGAGCCCAATTCATACATGTATTGAAGAGGCCGGTCAAGTTTACAACGCTCCACTACCAGGTGCAGTGCAGAGGTCGCGTGTGCATGTTGGTAAATTCTCCGCCGTCCGAAACGCATCTTTACGGATCTCGAGGAGGCTCCGTGCCTGTGCGTTTTGACTCGGGACTCGGGAGTGAGCGCCCTGGAAGCACACCACCAATGGGCAGTGGCTCAGTTCCAAAATCGTAGCGCGAGCGAGAGGGACCCCCTGAAAGGCCAGAACCACCCTTCCATGGATGGACCAAAGCAGACGAATTCTAAACTGTAACATTTTGACAATGACCACTCATCCACTGCATAAAGCCAATAGCGAAACTCGCGCCGACAAGCCTCGACAACTGTGAGCAGGCATGGTCGCAGTTTTTTATGCTTCTTTAAGGACACAAGGAGCAAGAAACGAACGCTAATCGGGCACGATCACCACCACCTGCAATGGGTTTTCAAGGACACGAGGAGCCCCGGCACCGGCAGACCGCAGACGCACAGAAACATTGCAGGTGCACACAGACAGGGCACAGCATGCTACAGCTAGAACTGCAGGTACGGGCGCCTACCGCCTAGCCAACCCGGCCCGCGCTGCCAGTGCCAGAGAACGGGGCGCGCCCACGCCACTCCTCCTCGGAACGCGGGTGCGACTCGTGCGAGCGACTGCGGCATGGAGGACCCGAACCCTCCGGCCTCGCCGACACTAGCTGCCAGGCAGTGGGCAGTGAGCAGTGGCAGGCCCGTCCATTCCCCGCGCGCGCGGAGGAGGAGGGGCTGGGGCGGGCTGCAGCTAGCGCGGCACCCGCCGGACCGTCGGGGGCGGAGCATGGCTGGCCTCCAGTGCGTGTTCCACGGGAGGGGAGAACTGCTGCCCGGCGTCCCGGCCGGCGCTTGCCTTGATCGCGACTTCCACCACCAGTCCACACCACGGACGGACGGAATGCGGTTGCTGGTTGCACGGCGCGGCGAGCAAGGACGACGTTTGGCACATACGCGCCGGTCGGGCAGGACTCGGCTAGCTGCGCGCAGGTCGCAGCCTGCTGCCAAGCTTTACGCTGTGTCGTCTGCTGACTGTGCTGCTCCTGCGATGCCCCTCGCTTGTTTTTATTGTGCCACCTGCCCGAATGCCAAAGGAGTTATGCAAAGCCTGCGGTTCTCTCGCTGCATCTATCGCATGCGGTGACGTGAGGGCGACAGGAGAGCCGGGGCTAGCTGCTTGTCGTGGACTCGTCCACTTCCTGCATAACATGACTTGTAACTTCGTCAGTTTCGTTTGGTGGAGTGGAGCTGATGACTATTCGTTCTAGCTTGTGTCGTTCTTTCTTTTTTTTTCCCCCCTACTTATTTACCACCTACTAGATCGAGGCTAGAGTATACAGAAACTTGAGGAAGTCCGTGCGTGTTAGCGTGTGCTGATTTTGTAGTTGCAAGGGGGAGCAAGGGTACGCAGAAAGCGTGCACGCACACACTGTGGATAGTCTCGACTGGTCTCTAGTACTCGTGTCGTGTCGTTCTCTACAGACAGCTCAAGTCATGGCCGCCCGCATGGGGTGCTCTTGTGTGTGTTGGTGTTTCTCGCTCATATTTAAGGAGGCAGAAAGGCGAGACGCTGCGGCAGAGCGTGCTGAGCCCTCACCTTTCAACCAGTGGACTGGACGAGCTGAGCCACTCTCTCCTCGTGGCACGTGCCAGCGAGAGGCCGGGGCCAGAGCAAATCAAGAGGTAATGATGGTGTGATCATCGCCGGCCTCTGTCGGCCTAGCTACGCGTGGGGGACCTAATTCATCACAGCGGCCAGCGGCAGCGCGCACGGCTACGGACACGGTCAATCCTGCCTGGTTGACCACAGCGCCGGCAACAACCGTGCACAAGCCACTACTGTAACCCTCCCGACCGTTTGATTCAGAGTGGATCAATGCGGGCGTAGGCGTAGCCTGCTGTTTTATCAGAACTCAGATCATACGTGCAGCATGTGACAAGGCTCCATCTAGTCACGTAGGAAGTACTGTACATCAACTTTTCAGTTTTTGATTTGAATTCTGGACACCAGTACAGTACCACCATGTCCACATTTTATTCGTCTATTGTATATGTATTCAATTCAAAAGATTGACATGTACTCCAACGTTTCTCTCTTTTTATTTCAATATAATTCAAGTGTGAGCTCTCTCCCTCTCCTCTCGCGTGGGCATACTAGTACACTGTACCGATGTAAAATGGCCAATAAAAATTCAAACACAAATGTGACCTTTTGCATCACAGTTTCGCCCCTTTGGAATACGTTGACAATTTGGTAATGCAACCACCACTGCTTTGCTCCCCCAAGCTAGCAAGCTTGCCCGGAAGGTCACTCGGATTCTTAGCTAGCTCTTGTCAAGTCACAG
This sequence comes from Bothriochloa decipiens, assembly GCA_023333625.1. Lineage (NCBI taxonomy): Eukaryota > Viridiplantae > Streptophyta > Magnoliopsida > Poales > Poaceae > Bothriochloa > Bothriochloa decipiens. Next base: position 4,976,832 of record CM041637.1, read on the forward strand.
ACGTCTCATTCCTCCGCTTCATTCTTTCCTAGAGGACACTGCGTTTAGAAGTTTGAGCTACTCCGTAGCTAGCTACGACTGTCTACTACCAGTGCAACTGTAGAACACCTTTAGTTTTCGGGCAGTAAAAAGCAGGGCAGTAAACACGAAACAGGACTGGCCAGATATATTTGGCACGGTGATTATGAGGTCTTTCTCCTAGAAAGCTTTTCGCAGACATTCCGCAGCCTTCATTGCACTGCTGGATTGCATTGGTGCGTCTCACGAGACCAAACCATGGCCTTGAATTAAGTTTTGAAAGGAAAAGAAGCAGCACAACATTCTTGAATGTAGCACTTCAATGCCATTCAAAGAGAATGGTCATGATGAAACAATATATACAATCAACTTGCTGACAAAAAAAATATACAATCAACTTTAATTTCAACTAACACTTGATTTAGGCCTTATTTGGACCCATTAGCCCTAATTAATAGTTAGTTGGATAATAGCTCTAGAAAACAATTAGCTAGCTAACTATAAAAGTGACTTCAATAGTTGTAGGATGATAGATCCTAAAAACCAATAGGTGGATGACTTGTACTTTTGCCACCACCTTCACAATCGTCCTCCACATGAGAACCCATTGAAGGCCTCGTCCAAGGTTGCTCAACCTGAGGCATCGTCTAAGACTATCTCCGCTCGCCCCAGAAGGGGTAACCAAGGTTGCCACTGCTTGACAACCCCACAACTTGAGACCGCTACAACATGAGGAGCTTTCGACGGAGGCACTATCCAAGATCAACGCCGCAGGGAGAAGGCCCATCCGAGACCGCTACCACATGATCGAGGAGATCCAGTTCGTCCCACCACCTCCTGAGAGAAGGCCATGTTTGAGGCAACCGCTGCCGAGGAGCACACCATGCTGCCATGAGATTCCTGTTTCGTCACTGCCCCGACGCTCATGTTGGTTGGGCTACAACTCGCGATGGAGCAGGCGCACACGCAGGACAAGTGTTGTCGGAGCAATTGGAGTGTCCATAAAGGTTGGGAAAGACGAGAGTCAAATTGTCTTCCGTTGTTATATTGGAGGATGTTAGCCTAGTAAAAAAAACAATATCTTGGTATCTAGCTTATAATAAGTAGCTCTAGCTGTACCAGTTTGATCCATCCCCCGCTAATTAATTTTAACCGCTAACTTTTAGTTAGGTGGATGCAAACAGGTCCTTAATCTAACATGAAAAACTAAACATCACCAAAAATATATTGTGGGCGCTACACACTACTGATAGTTTAAAGAATATAAAAATAATAAAATGTTAAGTGAATGAACATATAAAAATGATAAAATCTTCGTGCGGATAATGCGGATCGGAGCACATGTTTGATGCTTGGACATTTTTTTTTTTCAAGCAGTAGAAGATTTCCTCTAAAATAGTACTACAAGTTATGACATGTTCAGCTAACGTTTTTCCTCCGCAATTCAGTTCAAGACATTCCGAACAGCCTTTTACCTGACGAGTGAAGAGAGGAGTGGCGTGCACTTCACGAGGCATTAATTCCTGTGGGAATTCAAATCACCACTTGTTTCTACTCCACCTTTCTGGCTCCCCTCTCTGAACTATGAAAGTGAGATGTGTGTGCAGTACAAAGATCGCCCAGATGACGCCCACTGATGCCTCGACCGGGCAACGTACTGGGCGTTTGGGCACGCCCTGGCCCTGCGCCAAATGGGGCATGTCTCCATAAATTGCCATTAGTGCCCCTGCAGTCCTCACACCGTACCCTCCTTTCTCCGCCTCGCCCCCTCTTCAAAAACCCTCACCCCCCTGCTTCTTCCTCCACCCCCATAAGCAGCTCCTCCTATCTTCCAGCATCCTGCAGCTTGCTCTCTCTGTAGCTAGTTTCTTCTCTCTATATATACGCTCATCAGATCTACTTCGCACCATCAGTTCATCACTGCATCTTGCTCAGCTCCTTGGTCATGGGGGTTTGTGAGGTATGTTGGCTGGCTCGAGGCATCCGCGTCCTGGCTTGCAGATCGTTGCTACCGGACAGATCGAGAGGCGTCGGACCAGGCTTCATTCCTCTCAAACTGGTGCATCCATGGTGTCTCGCCTTCATGATCCTAGTAGCTACTGGTAGTAACAATCAGTTACTACCACATTAGGTAGCTAGAGAGCGGCAGATGTAGGAAGCAGCAGGACAGATTATTTCATGTTTGCTTCATGCTTGGATTAGGTTAGGGGGATTGTTGTCTGGCTCGGGGTCTTCGGTCAAGATCGATTGGTATCTTCTTCAGGCCTTGCCGGAATTGTGTCGTCGACCGGAGATTTCGGACCAGGCTTCAATCCCTTTAACCATGCGGCATTAGGTCATTTAGATCTCGGCAGTGTCAGCCGCCAAACAAGTATTTACATCACATATCGGCCGGAAAGCTACCTACTATCCTGAGCACATAAATTCTCAGGTCCTCACTTTCTATACATGGTTTAGCAACTCCCGCGACTGGCTCACATTTTCTTTCACAGCTCAAGATTTGCTCCCGCTATATTTCTGCTGCAGATACTGTGTACATCATACGATGAGATGTGGCGGAAGGGTCTCGTCGTCCTTGCTAAATAAACTTGTTTTGCTGACTAGGCGACTAATAACTCATGACGTACTAGCGACTAGGTTAGCGGCTGTTTACATTCATATTTCTGCATGATTAAGCAATCATTTGGGAGCGGCTACAGCTAGCTCGGTACTAGGAGTATATAGGAGTGGTGCCGGTGGCCGGGCATAATTGAGCGCGCGCGGCCACACGGTGGCAGTGTGCAAACTTCTTTGCCCATGTCATTTCCAACAACAGTGCACTACACTGATCATCCCGCGTCCTTCTTGAGTGTGACAGGAGAGAAAAGGATGTGCCCCTGAGCCTGACAAGCAAGCCGGCCATGATGCGGTGAAGCCTGATCCCTTCAATGCGTACGATAACTTGCTTGCTCCGGCTCGATCTGGCTCAGGCCAGAGCACCTCTCGGTGTGGGGCGATGTTTATGCTCGCTCACATCGCATCCCATCCCACCCACACACCAAGCTGCACACCACGTACAAACCTGCATCATGCAGTCATGCATCCTCCTCTCCTCTCCATTGCTCCTAGCGCATGAGTTGATTTGGCGTGCTGCTGTGCTAGAAACGGCAGATATAATAATAACTAATAAACGTGTTCTAGAAATAATGAAGCTTATTATCGATAGACGGTAGATTCGTGTGTGTGCTTGTGTAGTTGTGTTCTTCTTTTCTTGCTATGTGGAAAATGATGACTGGACCGACTCATCAATCCATATGATTGTACCTTGATTATTCGTTCAAAAAAAATATATGGTTATGCCGGTGCTTGTCTTTATTAATTGTGTTGTACACATGCGTTTATGGGCGTGTTCGTTTTGAAGAGGAGATCAGATCTTTGTAGCGTGCCTTTATTTTTATTTTGTGTTTCACTAGTAGCATGTGTACGTGTCAGTGTGTGTGCGCGCGCGCTTCCTTTTGAGGTCAGAAGAAAGAGCCTTTCGGTAGCATGGTATCTTTTGCATAGCATAAATAGGAATGGCACACGGCACAACGATGCACATGTGGGCCACCAGTATAGCCTTGATGTAACACATCAAGGGGCCCCTTGTGTCTGTCTGGTGTATGCATCACTGTTCACTTTTGCACCAGTGTTTGATCTTCGGTTCCGTCTTCATCGTGTGGTCAAAATGGGAAATAGGGTTGTTCTTGTACATCATGCCCCCGGATGAGACAAATTAAGCATGAAAGCTGCAAGCGCGCACACACAGTGTGTGGCTTGGTGCAGATATCCGAGATGGAGAGATCCTTTGTAGTAGTAGGAGCACGGTGAAAGGACTAGCATACGCTTAAAATTAACTTTTTTGTCTCCAAAGTTGATTGATATTCTCGGATCCCAAAATATATAGTGTGTGGTTTCTTGTTGGTCAAACCTTCTTTAGCTTTTATCATCAGAATTTCCATCCTAGAATAAATGAATTAACAAAGTTATCTTATGACTGCACTTAAAGCAAAAGATTTCTGTCAGATTGTAGTCAGATGGCATGCTTCCTTAACAATGAGCCCATCCTCCAGACCGGAGAATGAAAGCTTTCTCTCGAATCTTTGACAATTATGTCACCAATCATCAGGCCAAGATTTATAAGATCAACAGGGCTCTCAACATTACGGCAGATGCATTAGCTAGGGATGCTCTCTCTGATGTAATATCCTCTGATCAGTCTCTACAAACAATTTGCCATTACCATGGCCATGATCATCAGTGTCCTGTGATGGATGCACTGACCTCTGCATCCCTGACCTCTGTAAGGATCCTTGCAGCTTCATGCTGCTAAATATAATTTGGTTCTTTATCAAAAAAAAAAGCAAAAGAACACAATTGTGTCTTAAGTCACTAAATATATTTTTATAATTAATATGCTCACACCAAATGTTATAGATATTATTTGTGCTCTTTTCTAGGAATTCAGTAAACATAAAAAAGTCTGATTTAAGACAATTCATTCTAGAGATCGATTTATTTTATATCATATTAAACACTTACAGGGGAAATCGATGTTGCTAGGTTCACAATGAAAATATTACATAATACACCTTTTAATCCACAACTCTTTTGCACAGATGTTACTAGCTGGAATTAGCATATGAAAAATTCATCTCCATGTCTTAATTAATACGACTCTTTCAAATAGATGTTACTAACATGAAAGTGTCATGTTAAAATTGATGATACTACATTTTGGTGTGCTGAATTGTAACTTCGTAGTATTCGTTTGAATTAGTTTGAGCTTTGACCTACCTCTTTAGCTGCTACTACTCACCAGCTATATTAAGATATATCATATATTCCTTTTTAATTATCGTTCTTACTTAATGAGAAGTCATACATATTCAACTTTAACCAAACTATACAAAAACGTTAATATGTGTGATACATAATTAGCATTATTAGATTAATCATTAGAACTACTTTTATAATAAATTTATTTAGAGATTTAGATTCGCAAGTATTTTTTTATAAACTTAATTAAATTTAAGAAAGTTTGACAAGCACAGTTATCATAGCCATACATACTCAAATGGGACAGGGAGCAGACCACGAGTATATTTTGCCATGGCCGGGGAGCATGTTGCTCGTACGTTTCACCTTGGTGTGACGGCTTCATCAGCTAAAATTATGGGCCGCGGCTGGGTCTAGAGAGACCAAAATGGTAGTAGGTGTGTCAGCACGTGCGAGTAGCCGTTTACTACCTCACATGTATGTACAGTATACTGTATATCAGTATATCACGCTGTACAGGCGTACAGCACCGTACGTATGACTGATGGTTCGATTTGACCAAGATGCATGTTTTGCATGCCCTCTCAGTTTTGAGTGTTTTACCGAGGCACCGTGGATCAGTGGTCATGAGTGTGTGTGTCTCCTCAACGCAAGTCTCGTAGAAGCGGCAGACAGATAGCATTATATTCTGTAGTTACAGAGTTCTTCCATGATATATGTGTAACTCATTGTCACCATTAGAAACCAGAGTGTCATGGGCATCGGTGGTGGTGCTGTTACTCGAGTAAGCCATGGCGAAGCCTGGTTCATGTAGACATGTAGTAGATCAAATTAAAGCTAATACAATGTAGAGATGAAAACAATATGTAGTCATTCACGTTCAGCTAGTGTCCATATCACAAGGAATTCAGGAAATAGTCATAGCACCTGGAAGGCTGGAACAATGACCTAGCAGTCTCCTGGAAAGCCAGAAATTGCCTTGTGGACGGAGAATAATTGACAGTGAGACTAGAGCTTAAAAGTCGGAGTAGACCTCGTCCAGTATCGGTGTGATTATGACAAGGTTTGATTTGCTAGCTAGTAGTATCACCGTAGTTTATACTATGACATAGCAGAGCTCTATTACTTTACTCGCTGCCCACTAGTAGGAGTACTCACGAAGTCACGAGCAAGGGATCCATACACTGATGTTGCAATCACAGGCACAGTGATCCCTCCGGCCGGCTGCATATATATCACCCTCGCTCAAGGACTGTGATTTGACTCGGATAGATGCTGCCGTTCCGACGAGACGCACGCGCTGACCCAGACACGTAGTACAGGCCGTGCAGCAGTGTGCTAATTGGACGTTGCGGCGGCGAGAAAGACGCCGGAAACCGCATCTGGCTACTAGTCGGGATCGGTCGAAACCTTCTTTCGCTCTCACTATTGCGTTTTTACGCTGCTCGCGTTTATATGAATAGGAACTGCATGCTGGCTCCACGAGAGCAGTATTACTAGTTTACTGTACCGTACAGCTACGGTGCTGCACGTACGTCAAATTTGGACTCTGAATCATCTTCTTCGATGCCGGCTGGGATTATATATACAAAGCAGCGCAGGATGCTCTGGCTGTACTGACGGGGAAAAATGTTCACGTCTGGTCTTTTCGCCGCTTCGGATCCCTGGCGTAGGATGCGATGATGTATATGCCACCGGCTCAGAAGCTACGGTCAAACATCATGGAGCCGGGGCGCACTACCTGCCATGCCACAGTATATACACTGAAACACGCTTACGTACCTCACATCTTTCTCTTCTCTTTTTCTCTGAGAAAGTGTACGTACAGTACCTCCATCTGCTACGCTATGGTTTCTACAAATTTTTTTTTTTTTTTGATACTTGGTTTCTACAATTCTTACTAGCTTTCAACCAATGTGTATCTATGCGTGTTTTCTTTTGTAAAAGTTAAACAAAATGGACGTGTGGAAGATAAGTATTTTCCTCAGGCCTCAGCCCAGCCCACCGACCACGGACAAGGACAGGGCCCATGCAAATGCAATACGTCCATACAACGGCCCTAACATTCATCAGGCCTCAGCCCACCAATGGGACGGCTTACTGGAGATTCAAGGCCACACCTTCTGTAGTTGTACCACACGAGCTGGCCTCGCCTCATAACGGCTTCCTTACAAAGGCCGTGCACTTAAACCAGCCGGGATTGATGTGGGTTATTCCCTAAGTATATGGTGTAGCGGTAGGCTGACATGGTGCCACAGTGTCGCTCTCGCTCCTTTACCCTTCGCCGGCTTGCTGTCATGTTGCACAATGACGTGAGGTAGCTGGGTAACATAGGTGAAGAGGAGGTGGAAAGCATAATAAGATGGGCTCTAGGCTCTAGCTAGTTTGTTTGTTCAATTAGTTTACTACTAGACAGACAGACGAGTTCAACGAGGAATTGAAGCTACACTACACACACTGATTGTGTATACAACTACCCTCTTAGTTCTAATTTATAAGTTGTTTTAACTTAACTTTTATTGTATATTTAGGTACGTAGTAAAAGCTATATAAATTAAAAAGCAAAAATAACCTATAATTTAGGATAGATGGTGGTACCGTGGAACCAACTTGTTAGCGAAAAAATTTGTGTGTTCTTAGAAATTCTCAGCCATCATGGTTCCGCTCCTGGACTTAACACTCGGTCAAAAATGGTGTGAACGACGACCCTCAATCGTAGGGCGGATGGGCGATTACATTCATACACGACGTAATATAATGTGCACAAATCCGCAGAGATCACAAGCGGAAATCTACTCGTCCGTATCGTGGCACGGCAACCAAGGCAGACGTCGTCCAGTCCTCCGGCCTGCCGCTGCCACGCCTGCAGGCCGCCCAGCCGCTCACATCGCTGTGCCAGTGCCGCCGTTGCCTCCGCCGAATGCCACAACCCGGCCGCGGCGGACCACCACCTGACCGGTTGACCGTCTGTTCTCTCCCACTCCCAGGGTACCAGGTAGGCTCCGCCGTGGCTCCGGCTGCCCTTCTCGCCGCCGACCGTTGCGTGGCTCTCCGTTATCTCACCCAGACGCTACCAGTACAGTAACCGACATGTGGGTCCAGAAAACTTCCGGTCCCATCTGTCACTCGGCATCATCGAAGACGACGAGTGGCCGCGGGAAAGACCTGCGGCGTCTGCTACCTTTCCCTCTTCCCCTAGCTTGGCACGGATTCCCAGCTGCCAAAAGCAAACAACACCAGGCCTCCCGCCATTACTCGTCACCGGACACCGACGCATCCTTTGCGACGTCTGGCTGGCGTGATGGGCCCACCTCTCCTCGCCCACACCAGGTTACATACGACGCCAGAAGCTCTCTCCTATGCCCACAGAGGCGCAGAGTACTCTGGTAGTCACGAGCTCCACAGTCCAAGCTCGCACTCGCGAGCGCTAGCATCTCTCGGGAATGGCGGAGCTGCGTGGCTTCGTGATGGCGGCGGCGGCTGTGATGGTGGCGGTGGCCGTGGTGTCATTGGCGCCGCGCGGCGCGGAGGCGAAGACGACGATCGAGCCGTGCTCCGGGTCCGACTCCTGCACGGCGCTGCTGGGCTACACGCTCTACGCCGACATGAAGGTGTCCGAGGTGGCCGCGCTCTTCGCGGCCGACCCGGCGGCGCTGCTGGCCGCCAACGCGCTCGACTTCGGGGCCCCCGGCGCGGCGCACCGCATCCTGCCCATGGGCCTGTTCGTGCGCGTGCCCACCCGCTGCTCCTGCACCGACGGCGTCCGCAAGTCCGTCTCCGTGCGCTACGCCGCGCGCCCCGCCGACACGCTCGCCACCGTCGCCGACGTCGTCTTCGCGGGGCTCGCCTCCGCCGACCAGATCCGCAGCGAGAACGGGCTCACCTCCGCCGACCCCGACGCGCCGCTGGACGCCGGCCAGAAGCTCGTCGTCCCGCTGCCCTGCGTCTGCTTCAACTCGTCCGACAACAACCTGCCCGCCGTGTACCTCTCCTACGTCGTGCAGGTCGGGGACACCGTGCCCGCCATCGCTGCGAGCTACGAGACCACCGTCACGGATGTCATGAATGTGAATGCCATGGGGAGTCCCGTCGCCGCGCCAGGCGACATTCTCGCCATCCCATTGCCAGGTATGTAGGAGATCATACTAAGCACTGACGGATTCATGTATATATGGTCAAATAGGCAACTCGATCGCCACTATAGTCTAGGCGCCGGCAGTATGCACTCGATGTTGGAAGTGCATGCAGTGTGAATTTACTGGAAATGCCTTCGTAAACAATGTGCGTTTGGTCTTTGGGAATTATTTTGTGAAAAGAAAGTTGTGCGTTGCATCAGATAGTTTTGATCCATTTGCAGACAAGCCTTCTGGTGGTTCGGCCAGTGTGCTATGTTGTGAATAACTAACTAACGAGTAAAGTTACATGCTAAAGTGGGTCACATAAGTATCTCAAGTAACTAATTTGTTAGAAACTTATCTTCAATTAGGTTGTCGCCCAATTCCAAAATGAAGGTGTAGTACCCTACTGCCAGAAATCTTAGCTGCTTTAGTTTTAGAATTGGTTAGTTGGTAAGCTAGCATATCTAGCCCATTATTCTAAATGTTGACATGTTTAGATGTTCCTTGTTATTCAGTTTTCGAGTTTCAGTGAAGTGTGCCCAGCACAAAAATGGTGAATGATCAGTTATTCGGTACATGTTTATTTGACTATTTTTTATCGGCACTTGTGTTGAACTGATTCTGCTATCACAGACTTTTTTTCTTTTTTGTTCTTTTCTGAACATCGGCCTTTCCCCACAATTATTCTGATGGTGGTTTTTTTTTTTTTATTTCTGCATCAGCATGTGCATCTACATTTCCAAAATCTGCATCAGACCATGGACTGATTGTAGCAAATGGGACTTATGCGCTTACTGCTAGCAACTGTGTGCAGTGTAGCTGTGGACCAGGCAGTCTCAAGTAAAATTTAAACTAGTAATATTTCGTTCTTTCCAGTTCTTAATTTTACTACTGGATTAACTTCTGGAACCCATTCTGTCAGTTTATATTGCACACCAACTTCATTATCAGGTTCCTGTCCAAGTATGCAATGTCCTAACAGCAATGTGATGCTTGGCAATGTGAGCACCCGTCCAACCAGTGCAGGATGCAATGTCTCTACTTGCAGCTACGGAGGTTTTGTTAATGGAACTATAACTGCTTCGTAAGCAACGTCTTTCCCGATATTTTCCATTTTATTCCCACCTAATAGTATTAAGGTCTCTTACTTTTTCTGTGCAGGCTAAACGCAGGTCTCCAACCTAGATGCCCAGGTAATAATTGTCTCTGTCCCTGCAGAATTGGGTGCCAAGTCATCTGCAGCTACTGCAGAGAAGACTCATGTTTATGTTCTGCTTATGGTCATGTATTCATGTGCGCTATCTCGCTTCAGTGTTTTCTGAATGTTTCTTCATGCAGCACCACATCAGTTCCCTGAACTGACGGAACCACCAACCACAGTGAGCCATGACTCAACGTATCTTCCTCCGTTATCAGCACCAGGACCAGCAGAAGCTGGTGGAGTCATGCCTGAACCAGGCTCGCCAGGCCCAGGCTCGTCGGTGCAACGAGGGCCCTACACGCTCCCGAAAGTCTCTAAGGCCAATGGCCCTGCTGGCAGTGTTTCAGCAGCCTCGTTGATGGATAAACCGCTTCAAATTGTACCCGTCCTGGTCTCTTGCCTAGCTTTCTACTTGCAGCTGTGACTGAATCACATCGTGATGAAATTCTTTAGTTGTGTCTTCCGTAGCATATGGAGTAGTAAACTGGAAGGCAGCCAATTAGTGAGTGGTATCATGACGGCGATGCTTTTGAAGCAGCAGCAAGGGACATCATTGATCATTCCCTCTTGAGTTCTGACTTTATTTCGCAAAATTTCCTCGGCAATTGTGCCTAAACAGCATCTCTGAAGATGTGTTCGCTGCTTTTGTACAAAGAGACATGGCCCCTGTTGTGATGTGTAAAGTGGTAACTATTGTTCTTCTGGGCAACTGCAAGCCATCCAGGAACTGCGTTTTATCCTCTTTGTGATCGATCACATGGGATGACCGACCGACCCTGGATACGCTGCTTTTTTCTAGAACCCCTTCTTTGCCTATGTGTGGTGTGGTCTCCAAATCCAAAGGGACCAAGGGCGGAAGAAAAGGAGAGAAGGCAGCAGCTAGCATACCCCTTCTCTGAAGAATGAAGCTTTCACAGCAGCTAAGCAGATCTCTAGCGTTTGTCATGCGAGTATATAACTAACTACTTGGGCAGGAGCACGAGCATCACATTGTGATATGCCGATTGCATATGTTTTTTCCAAAACGTGTTTGACCAGTGCATGGCGGGCATTGCACCACATTCCTGCCAAGTGCCGTCCATCCATCCATCCATCGGCGCAGGACCATACTAGCAAAGCTGGAGCAGCCCCGCAGGAAGGAGGGAGATGCCCTTTCGGCAACACGGCCTCACTAGTGCGCTCTCCAGATGGTGCATTTGGCAGTTCGCTTTCGCGAGCATCTGGGCCGGATTGGAACTGTTGACCCTCCTCAGTGGCCCAAGATTGCGCCTCTCCCACTCCAAGCGGCGCCGGGGCGGATCGATCGGCGGCGCACCACGAATATCCGGCGGAGCCTTGGCGAGCTGCGCCGCTTTCTGAAGAATAACGCCACTGCTAAAACAGAGCACGTAACCAACGCTACTACTGGCTCGCACGAATCGCTCCGGCGTAGAGAGTGATAAGCACGCTTTTAGCGAGTGCGTTTTATGAGATCGAGATTCCGCCACACCACACGTGGTCGCTATCCTGATTTGGTGGATGCTAGCGAACAACTTATCATCAACTAGGGTGAAGCCTCCTCCATTCGCGGTTCTTTTTGGGTCTTCGTCTTCCTCTTTCTGGCCGGTCGTTTCGTTAACCTGCCAACCCTGCAAGTGCAAAGGCAGTACGGACGACGATACATCGGTGCGATCGAGTTGCTTCGGACGGGACACGCGTGTGTACTTGCTGATGCGTATCGCTCTCGACCGAATTTTTCTCGCGGAGCGGCAGAGGGCACACAAGGCGCGAGCACGTGACCTTAAAATATTTATTTATTTATCCTAAGCATCGCTGTGAGTCCGTCACGAAAGCCTACACTGCACTGTACACCTACGTACGGCGACAGCAATTTAGTACGGAAAATGGTTTCGATTCTTTCTTCTTTTTTTCTTGGCTAACCTTGCCGACATAAACTCATCCTGCGGTATTGCCTGTACGTACCTTCTCTGTAGAACAGTGCAAAGTACTGTACTTGCTGTTTAAAGAAGTGGAAATGGCATTGGAGGTCACTGAACTTGGCCCTGTATGTGCTAATAAGGTTACACGCAAGACGCTACCGAACATTATAAGACATGAACCAGAGGAAGTTACATGTCTTTTTTTTTTTTTTTGTGATTGTTGTTGTAAGGCAGTGTCCATATATATCAGGGTGAAACATACAGATGGCCTTTCTTTTGCGATGAGTGAAATAGATGACTTTGATGCATCGGCGACCTCCAATGATTCACTTATAAAGTTTAGTAATATATTAGTTCGCTTATGAAAACAAAAATATTATTTACTAAGGATAGTTCTAACAAAGAAACTAGGATGATTTTTAAGATCATTAAATTAAGGTACCAACTATGTGGCATTAAATTAAGGTACCAACCTTGTTAAGGACTTGTTCAGCTAGGAAGGTTCTAAAGATTTCTTAGTGTCTTTGTCTAGGAAAACTTAGGTGGCACGGTGCTAGGGGTTTATAGTTTACTTAGGTTAAGATTGTTGCTTTAATGTTTCAAGTCTAATTCACCCTCCCCTTGAACCATTCGATCTTTATGGAGTGGACGTTACAACAGGACAAAGTCGAATTTACAAAGTGAAATGTAACCCACATAGTCTTTTTTTTTTTTTTCGTGATCGGGCATAGCCAGTTTTAATTTTAAGTGTACCTTTATTCTCAAGGGTGGAGTTACAGCCTCTTGAAATGATGAAGCCATCAGTGAGACCAAGACATATAAGCTCATGTCATATGAGGGGTGTTATGAGATAGTGCGTCACCACTTGAACACCATGGCTTCAAGTTATGGCCTTCGTCCAAGCAACAGGCAATCAATAAGGAGTGTTAGCTCACAAATCACGTCAGTATATAGAATCACTACTGCTAACGACTATGCGACGAAACGCTGAGGAAGCATATGATCTAGCTGTGGAACAACGCGAGAGTGAAATGGGCGAGGAAGGTGCATGCTAAGTTTCATCAGGGTCCAATTGCGCACTAGTGTTGCTCAAAACTGAAGCTTGATCCTTGAAATGCTGCTTATCAAGCTTCTTCAAGCACCTTTTTTTTTTTTTTTGAAGGGAACTTCTTCAAGCACTTCGAGTCCATTTCCTTTTTACTTCTGCACTAAGTAAATATTCCTAAATATTTCGCTAATAACGCATCTACGCTAGTGGCACTAATGGGGTCCCAAATTCCTATCTCCACTTGTGCAGCAGCGGCAACTAAACAAGCCTCTCGTGCTGTCACCTCTGCCGGTGATTCCTGCTTTACCCTGCATCGATCACTTTGTCCAGTCAGCAGTGAAAGATGAGTATCGACCCATCTCCGTCTTGGTCTTGGATCAGAACCACCACAGCTAGCTAGCTACATACTAGTAGTGGCGCCCAAAATGCGCCTCTTTGGCAAAAGCAAAAGCTTAAAGAGCATGGCAATTGGCAAAGCAAGCGACTCCGGACGAACGGGCGAGCCGGATTCTACTTCTCTGACTCCCTGTTGGAGTTGAAAGAGCTGGGGTTACAAGATTGGAGAGCGGATGCGAGTGAGGCCTGCACTACTCTACTAGGTGATTCCTGGGCTAGTTTAACCTCATCCAGTTAGTTGTTTAGTGCTCAATCCAGGAAAAAAGGTCTCAACAACGCGTACGTGGGCAAGTTAAACTATATCTTGTATCAGCTTTTTTCAGCTTTTTATAGAGTAGATACTACTAAAAATCAACTTGCATAGTGTTACCCCGAAACCTAGGCCTAGCCGTTGCTCAAAGGTGGACTACTTGCATATGTACAGTGCATATGACTGTGTAGTCGTGTGACACATCTTGGATGCTTCTCGAATATCATGCAAGAATTTTCTTCATAGTGACGCCACGATATATTAAGAATGGTGTTTCTATCTCGGGTTGAGTTTCTTTTCTAAAGAAAAATAAAGCTTACGAATTTTGACGAAAAATTAGATGGTGTACAATTTAATTAATTTCTACTGCTTCCATTTTCCTCGAATTCAGGGCTGCTTGTTTCGCGGTAGAGTTGGAAACAGGAGACAACGGTTCTATTGATGGCACTGTGGAACTGGATTGTGTTCAACCAATGCCGTATATGCGATGTCTCTGCGTCCATCTGCCTTTTGCCTGACGCTAGCTTGATGGCCTATCATCAGGCTATAACCCCACGTTGAGCACGAAAGGCGTCCTACACCTGATCGAATTGGCCCAGTCGATCGGCCAGCCAGTCGAGATCCGCGTGTCGTCTGGCCGTCGTCCTCTCCTCCTCACCCCCGTCGACCCATGACTCAGCACTGAACTGAACCCACCGTCGACGAGACGAGAGAGACGACGCGACGTGAACCTGCAACAGGAGAGACGAGCACCAAACCTAGGCAAGGACTGGGCAGCAGGACTGATCAAATCAACCCGACAAGTCAGGAGCCAAATCTGCCAGATCATGATTAGCATTAGGAGAATAATTGACGGAACGGGTAACAAACAAAGGGAAAAAGATATCTGAACTGAAAGCACTCAAAGACATGCCTCTGCTGCTCCACTTTGAGGATTGAGATGCATGCCTGAATTCAGAATTCTCGTGAATTATTCGTTCTTGGAATCTTGGTTGATGAACCGTCCCACGTTTTGGCACTCCTCAATTCCACGCCAAGCAATCTAACCTTCCTATGCCGATACGCATCGTGTGATGAATTGTCTTTCTTTCAACAACCTGTGGGCTGTTGGTAGCTGAATTTCGAAGTGATCAGTTCTGCAAGGAATACCATGGCGAGAGATACGTGGACTGATGAAGAACCGCAACTGTAGTTAACCCTGCTATATCGTATTAATCATACACCGATCGATCCATGTGTTAATTCTATAGTAGTTACAGTACAAGCGCCTGCAGAATCAAACGTAGAAAAAGGAGAAGGCCAAAGATCCACTTCTTTCCCCTCACTCTCTACACACCTCCAGCTCCAGTCCAGACATGGGCTCCTTCGTCCTCGCGGTCGCCGCCGCCGCGCGCATAGGATTGATTGCCGAGAGAGGTCGACCTGCCCGACCAGGCAGGCCGGCCGGCCGTGACCGTGATCGAGTGATGGATCAATCATGATTCATGAGGTGACCTTGGCGCGGGTGCACGGGGACAGGGAGTAGTGGTGTCCGTGCGAGCCGCCACCGCCGGCGTGCACGCGGTGGTGCGAGGACGCCGACGCCGACGCCCCCTGCGTCTCCCGGTCGACGAGCGCGCGCAGGCGGAGGAACTCGTCGACGGAGCATGGCAGGCGCAGCGGCCCCGCGGAGTAGTCGTAGCCGTAGGCGTCGCGCGCGGCCTCCAGCAGGCGGCGGAACAGCGGGTGGTACAGGTACGCGATGGGGATGACGAACCGCTGGTAGCCGCCCTCGTCGCCCTCCGCCCCGACGCGCACCGCCAGCCACCCTTTCTTCACCTTCCCCTTCTTGTCCTCGCCGCCGTGCAGCATGGCTCTTGTTGCCGCCGGGCTCCCTTCGGTCCTTCTTGCAACCGGCCGGTCCAACAACGATCGATCGATACTCCGGCCGCCGTCCCTGTATGCACGCGGCGCGCCCGGCTTCTTGGCTTGTTGGCAGCGCAGGGTAAGTACGGCGTTCGTACAAGCAGCGAGCGAGAACTTGGAGCGCCCAAGCAAAAGCAGTGTTAGCTCGGTGTGGTGTGGTGCGAGGTGTTTCGTAGCACTCGTGGTGGTTTTTATAGGGGGCCTGACCCTGACTCGACTCTGGTGAGTGCGGTGGTGCCTAGTGGCCCGGGTGCGAGTGCACGTACTAGTACGTCCTTTGTTACGGAAAAGCGGGGGAGGAAAGGCGGCCCTGTCACGGCGCTTTCTCCTCTGTCAGGCTCTGAGGCCGGCCTATTTGGCTCCGGGTGAGACAGATCGCACTAGCTATTTGTTCCATCTATCCGCTAGCTGTGAACTGACGGCCAGGAGGCGGGGTCACCGGTGCCGTGTCAGCGTCAGGCAGGCACGCACCGTGCGATCGCGTCGGGCAAGCTTGTCGATCGAATTGTCGTGGTGGTGGTGGCCGCGACGGACGCCGCGTCAGGCAGGTACCTGCCGTCTGATCGACCGATGCTGTGAATTTGTGATGCGCGGCTTGGCATTTGCCATTTGCTCGGATGGACATTGACGGGCGGATGGGTGGCTGTGGTCGCATGGATCGGAGCCGGCCGGAGGACATGGTGCGCGCCGTGCAGGCCCGGCCGGGGGTCGTCGTCCGCCACGGGCGGGGGAGTGGGCTGTGGTGGAATCGAGATCCCGACGAGTGGGGGAACGATGTGCCGCTGGCGAGCCGTATCCGTTGACTAGTGCGCGCGATCGATGGCTGCTGGTGCTTTGCCCCCACGATGCCTGGAGATTGCGTTGATCGAGCGAGTGGGGTCGGCAGATGAGATGAGATGAGATGATGATGATGACAAGGTGGATCGGTCGCTAGCTAGAGCCAAAAATACGAACGGTTTTTTGGGAGTAATCCTCTGGATTAATTTAGAAAATATCCTCTGGATTTGGCTCCTTTTTCGATCGATCAACGAGGCTGCAGGTGTCCGCTTCTAGTTGTTTCTTACTGATCCGCAGATATTTTCTGTCGATATAGGCCGAACGCAATGGTGGTCGATGCATGCGATTTCAGACTCTCTTTTCTTCTCTCTTCTCTCGATCAATTTCGCGATACGTACGTGCTAACATGCACCATCTCTAGGGACCGGGCATAGTGCAGTGTGTGTCAAGCACGATCGAGGAAGAGTTGTCACAAGAAACGTCACCTGATCGACTCGATCCACACGGCACGGGCGGGGCATGTCACGTTGATTGATCAGGGCCACGCGCCGTGGATTTGTTTCAGTTTTCTCATTGGCCACTGCTCTTCGAGATCATCAAGTGAGGCGAAGAAACTCCGCATTACCACAAATACACCTCGATACGTAACTACCTAGGTCTAGGTTTTAAGAAAGGTTGTCCCATCTCATGGACGATGTCAATGCCATCACCATGACTAGATTGTCATTTTGGACGATTGGAGCATTTTGCTCCTTCATACGTACTACTATACCGTGCTGATCTCGAGAGGACTAGCAAAGCTATATTTGATTATTCTCAGAACATGATAATCAGAGGATGACGTTATGACAGTCTTAGTTTCTGTCTATTGGTGGACGCGTACATATAAACAATGCCCTGAAAATTAGGACACGCGCCCTTTTATCTTGTACACAAAGTTTTTGTGATAGCGACTCGTAGTTTTCATAATACGGAGACGCCGTACTCATACTTTACCATGCCTCCCTGCTGTAAACCGCTACGACATTGCCCATAGGTTTGCTCGTCAGTCGTCACTCGTACAGACTGGTACCTTGTTTTTGAGCTATGCAAGTTCGGCTTATTTTTTCTTTCGAAAGGACTGCAAAAGTTTTGTCGTGATTTTTATTAGACGAATAAGTAAAAAGGCAAGTTTTAGCCTAGTTTTTTGACTAAAAGCCGGGCCAGATAAACCATACAATTGCGGACGATACCCTACTCTACCCGCACACCTAGGTACTAAATCAACTCGACTCGCGTCACAGCTAGCGCCCACTTAATTCTTTGCTTGGTCGGATTGAGACATCGACATAAGCCTTCACACCTTGGTCGGATTAGGCCATCAACGCGAGCAACCACTTGACACCACTTAACTCGGTCGGATTGGGTCATCGACACGAGCCACCACTCCACTAGAAGCTCAAAGAAAACAACTAAAACCAAAAAAAATACGCCTACTCCACCATTGCTACCCACCGCGCAACAAAATAGCGAGAACGATGAACCAGCCCTGCCCGAGACACCCTGACCGAGCCGTAATCCACAGCAACGCTTTCAAGAAGGTCACGACACCCAAGCGCCGTCGTCGCTCGTCCAAGACAGGACAAGGATTCCACCAGTGGAGTGTGCTGGGGATGCGACGCCCTCAACAGAGGAACGACACCCGCAAGTGTCACCGTCGCCAGGCTTTCGTCCAAAGAACCCATAGCACAGACGTCGGTCAAGATGTTGGGTCCCCGCCAGATACCAAGTCATCATTGCTGGCCATCCAGAAGAAAGCTCACCGGGGTAGACACACCCGTCGAACACTAGCCTCCCGCCACCATGTACGTCCATCATCTGCCCGCCGTAGCCATCGCCGCCACCGGCCACCGCCGCCGATCGAGCTCCCATGCTGGAACCGCCACCGCCCTAAAGGTACCGAATCTGGAGCAGAGCCCTAGACCAGCACCCCTGCGGACGCCATGGCCTCCACCCTCATAACGACCGCCTCACGACGACAGACGGGGGCATGGGGAGGGACGGCGTAGACGAAGACCACCCCCCAACGCCAGCACAACCCCAACCACCACCGCAAAAGAGGCCACCATCAAGAAGGAGGGGGCTAGCAGAGAGGGGAGAATCCCGCCGCTGCCCCCGCCGGCGAGCCCCGATGGAGTAGGGCGACATCCACCATGTTCGGCACCGCAGAAGCACCACCATGGCACCGCCCACGAGC
Organism: Bothriochloa decipiens; assembly: GCA_023333625.1. NCBI lineage: Eukaryota > Viridiplantae > Streptophyta > Magnoliopsida > Poales > Poaceae > Bothriochloa > Bothriochloa decipiens. The sequence continues at coordinate 4,995,497 of CM041637.1, forward strand.
CACAGGCATGACCGGCCATGCCACCGCGATGCCACCGAAGAAAAGCCGCACCACCATCGTCGAGCGAACCACGCCATCCGGGAGCGGTGACTCCAGCCGACGCGGACAAACTCCCGTGGCCGGCGCCATGCAGCCGCACGCAGGCACTGGGCCCGGTGCCGTGCAGCCGCACGTGGGCATTGAGCATCTACCGTCACACCGTCCGCCACCAACCCTCGCTAACACGGCCACAACCCTCACCGCCAACCGCCGCCACCACCACATCCACCATCAGATCGGCCCGATCTGGTCCACTGGGGGCCAGATCTGGCCACCAAGGCGCCAGGCCGGCCGCCGACGACCACCCTGGTGAGCACCGCCGCCTGCCGCCGAAGCCATGGAGGGGAGGATAGGGAAGGACAGGAGTGCGCAACCCCACCGAAGCCTGCCCCCGCGCCGGACCCTTCCTCGCCGGATCCGTGCCAGGAGGCCGCAGAATAGAGCCCCGACGGCCGGGAGGGAGCCGCCACCGCCGTCTTCCGCCGCTGCCTGACTGGGCTTGCGGCCTCCCCACCAGACCCGCGCGCCCCACCACGAAGAGGAGCCCCGCCGCCACCCTCATGGGGAGCCGCGCGGGCATCCCGGTGGCACCCTACAGCGGCAGCGAGGGAAGGGAGGAAGGTGGGAGGGAGCTGGGCGACGCCGAGGGTTCGGGGCCACCCGTGGGGAGGGCGACGCGGGGGGAAGGGGGGGGGTACTAGAGAGCTCTTTTTTCCCTTGAAATAGTGAAAGTTACAATGACACGTCACGAATAATGCACTAGGGGCATGCTGTTATACATTTGGCTTTGCTCTCCCTAATGGAAGGAGACCAAGCCTATTTCTCGCTAATCATACTACCAGACATCATCGTCGATCAGACACGATGGCTTGCGCGGCGTCTCAATCGCCTTGGTCCCTGTTCCAATAGCTCCCTAATTGCCTGTTGATGTGAGGGGGTGGGGTTCTCATGGAAGACACTTTTATAGGCCTCTTTGGCTGTCGTGGTGGGCATCAGTAGTCCATTGATGAAACCCATCCGCTACATCACCAGTACCTCCCCCGCTTTGAAAGTCAAAACTAGGACACGAGCAAGCGCCTGTGCGGGGGAAAAGGATTAAAAAAATATGATCCAACTGCAATAATTTCCATGAGAAGGGAAAATATATTTACCTTTTGCACACTATAGCTCTATTTGGTATGGCTTATAATAGTTTTATGAAACTGTTGCGAGCCGTTCTTCGCCAAATACCCCTTTCTAAAACAGCTTTATGAGTGAATTTGTTTTTCTCTTCTCTCACACAGGAAAGGGACGAGAGAGAGAACTGAAAATAGTTGTTGTTTTTTTGCTCTCCCTCATTTCTCTCGTATGTATGTATGAATGAAGCTATTGATAAAGTTATTTTGTCAAACAACTTTTTCAATATAGATCAACTTCATCGAGAGTTGCTCATGAAGCCATTTTCTAAAAAAATATAACTTCATTAGTAAAGCTGTGTTGTGCCAAACGGGACCTATATGGGTAGATATCATGTTGAAGGCTAGTTCCATCCTCTCCTACACTCCTATATACTACCCCTATTTTTGCAGGATAAGTGCAAAAATAAGAAAGAGCCCATGCCTCTAAATACATCTATCAGAAACACACACATGGAATGCAAAATCTACACGATTCCAGTCACGTATTTGTTTTCTTTTTTATCTTTTCAATTCATTTCAATCACCTTTTGTTATGCGCAACACCTACCTTATTGGGCGGCCACGAGAGCACACACCCCACCCCCCACC
>CM041637.1:4997401-5042914 GCA_023333625.1 Bothriochloa decipiens
CCCCCCCGAGGAAAAGGCAGGAACCCTCTCAAAAAATCCCGGCTGTTCTACGCCCGAACAGCCAGAGACGACGCAGACGACGACCATGCATGCTTGCGCCCATGCCACAGCCACGCACGCACGCACCGATCGAGCCCAGCCTTTTCCTCCGGCAAAGCTAGCCGGCCGCACCCGCACACCGCACCTCCGGCGGCATATATAATCCCCGGGCGGCGGGGCCAAGTGGATGCGCGACGCGAGCGCGTTGCGTGATTCCACGCCCCAGCGCAACGCATCGCCGACGAGGCACGAGCCACGCGCGACACGACCACCAGGAACGCCGAACGGGGCCCGTCGTCGTACGCCCGTCGACCGCCATCCGTGTTGCCGGTACGAGGAGATAAGGCAGGCAGGACGAGGCAGGGCACGGCACGAGCGCGACGGGGAGGACGACGACGCGTGCGTGCGTGCGTGGCCGTCGCCGTCGCGGCGCGGGCCCTCTGAGACGGCGGCCCGCCCAGGACGATCGAGGGGAGCCCTATGACAGCGAGCGCCGAGCTTGTGTCGATCTGTGCTAGTGCTAGGATGCTGCTAGCAGTCCGCGCATTTTCGCCTTTGCTTCGTTCCCTGATGGACTTGCCGGGGCCCCGGAGCCATACACACCCGCGCGCGCTCGTTTTCCTCTCGCGCGTCGGCTGGCGGCTGCTAACTTCTAGAGGTGCTAGCTACACTGCTAGGAGTGCTAGCCTGCAGAGTTCTCCTGGGCCCTAGCTATCCGTTCATCCGGTTGCCTGATTCAGAGTACTCCGTACGTGCTAGGCTTTCTGGAAGCACGTAGGATGTCGGCTGTCCTCCAAAGGGCCAGCGCTGTACTTGCCATATGCTGCTTGTTGCCAAGAACGGGCCATTGGACTGCAGAATGAAGAAGAAAAGCCTACAAATCGCACGTGCCAGCACATACATATTACATGTTTGAGCTTTCATTTGATCCGGTACTCTTGGCCTTCTGTAAGGTGGGTGATTCCCGCGAGCAGCCGGCACCACGCGCGGCATGGGCACGCGGTGGCTGGTGCGCTGATCCGCGCGCGCGTGGGGGGCAGCGGATCTCTCGCCTAGTAATAGTACGTAACGTGAATCTGTAAGATCGTGCTGCTGTGAGATCCATCATCACACTGCGCGTTGGTGACACGAGTTCCTAGCTTGTGCGACGACGACAGCATCCCATTTCCGCCTGTCGTTCTATGCTCAAGTTGTCTCTTTATTTTAGTGCTAGTTTATTTTACAGAGCTGTCTCTGTTGCGGGTGATATTCGGGTTGCTTTAAGGAGTTCACACCACTAATAACTGTCTGAAGAATATAAATAAGATACTTATCTTCTTTAAAGGCGAGTGCACGTTAGATAACTTCGGTTCAGTTACGAGTACACCTGCTTTGGTACTTGCTTAGCTCGTGCAGCCACCACGCACGTAACTGCTAAAGTGAATGTAGTACCAGTGAGTGGGAAAGACCTGCAATCAACTTCGTGTATCATTACAAACTGCGTGAGCTTTTAGAAAAACCAATGAGGTGACGATATCGTCCGATCCTTTTTCCTACTCCAATCAGCCTGTACCTCGTTCCACTAGAGCTACTTCTCTTCACATAGAAGCAAATGGCCGCACGATAAGAGTACCGTGTCCATTATTATCCCGTACGGAAAATCGCAATAAAATATGTAATCCAGAGCAGAATCTGTCCTTGTGTGATTAACTTCGCAGCTAGTATAGCTCCCAGATGATCACTACAACCAGCACACGACACGGCTGAGTGTGGAACTCCACTCCAGCATGCGAGGTTGAAGGTAGATTTGCTTTCTGGAAGAGGTGGAACTGGAAGAAAACGGCTGCAGGGACGAAGACCACTTCGTCGAGGCACGAGTCCAAGGAAACGCCAAGCGAGCCGCGTGCGGAGGCCGGGAGCCGAGGATGCATCCACGCTCGACAACTAGCTAGTGAGCACGCGCAGTGCAGACCCAGCCAGTAACCTTCTAGTAGAGATTGCAAGCGAAAGAAAGGTACATCTCCGGCGGCCTTCCCTCCGGTGCACGGCTCCCGTCCCATCCCAGTTGACGCTAGTCTTGGACGCAACGCACAACACGATTCGCAAACGACCGCGCCTGCTGATGGATACCCCCGCCATGAGCACAGAACACCGCCGGCGACGGCGACGGGACGTGTCTCTACACGGCGCGGCGGTACCCCGCACGAGGCATGCTTTGCTCGCAACCAAGAATGCAAACCGTGTGCCGTTAATTGTCGCCTGACTCGCTTCCGAGTCATCACCTCCTTCAACAGCGACGACCGTGCTGAACGCTGTTGCGGTGTTGCGGCAGCGCCTGGAAATAATTGCGCGGTCGCGCAGTGATGCAGCGTAGCAGGGGACGATGGATGGAGGTAGGCCGGGGCGGAGGCGGCAGCGGCACGCGGGCCACCGAATCTGCGGGGCTATCTGCTTCGCTTTTGCGATGAGGGCGACGGAGCCACCACACGCGACGACGACGACGACCGGCGGGCACAGCCAGTGAGCCACCATCCACATCTGCGGCGGGAGCAAATATTCCCTCCAAAAGCTAGTCCCTCTTGCCAATTGCCTTGCCCGGCTCTGTTCATCGGTCCCAGCCAGAGATGCCAACAAGACCGGAAGCACAAAAGCACGAACTGGCCTTCGCTTGTGCGCGCTCCGGGCCTTTTTGACCACCCTTGCGGCGCCCATAAGCTGGGCGGCAGTGCCCGGCCCAAATCCCCTTCCACTCTGCTCGAAAAAGGTCGCGGTCGCGTCTAGTAGCAGGAGGCAGGACCAAGAAAAGGGCCTCCAGATCACAAATCTTGACCACGGACACCGCAACGGGCGGAGACGGACAGTGGAAGTGGCATGTGTGGCAGTGAGGTGGCCAAGCAGGCTTTTGCCGGGAAGTGATGATCTGACGATACGAGATCTGTGCGCGCTTTTGCGCTTTTGAATGGCGGTGCTTGCCTTGGCTGCGTCGCCGTACACAGCCGGTGTACCTGCTGCGTTTTTTCTCCACGCGCTGTAGCCTTTCGGCGACACGACGACGCCGCACTGTCGCCAACCTGATTTATGCTTCCGAAGGTTCCGTTGATATTTCTGTCATGGCAGCAGGGTACGTGGCTGCACTACACACGATCCAGCAGTCCAGCAGCAATCCGCCACTTATTTGACTCTTCCTACAGAAAACGAAAGCGGTCCGTACAAGAGAACGAAACCTCAGTGATGGCGTAAGAGAAGGAAAGCGAAACCTCAGTGATGGCGTAAGGCTCGCTCCGCGCTGTTCCCTTGGTCGTTCCTGTACCAACCACATGTACCATGTAGCGTGGATGCCACTCGATCGTATCGTCGTACTGTATGTAAGGACGGTGTTAAAGCTTGACTTTCACGTGATGATGTACGCAGATGCACGAAACAGCCAAGTATACCAATGGATTAAGTTTAGGATATAGAAAAACACATCAACACCTACATTTAAACAATGTTGATGGATTTTCTTTTCTAAAATCGAGATCAAAAATAGAGAAATTTACTAAAATGCTATAACTAAGAACGGGGTGAGTATTTGCAGCAATCGCCACAGCTGAATATGACATCTCCAAGTTCTTTTCACAACTATTGAAAAATACCCAATTCGTTCCAAATTTAGATCACTTGGGTTTTGCCCTGAGTCAAATTCCCAAACTTTGACAATTTCTTTTATAGGAACGTAGATCCTCTATAAATTCAAATTAGTTTCTTTAAATCTGACATGAAATGCCTTAATACCACATGTATTATAGCTTACCAAAATCACAAATGCTTGACTTAATAAAGTGAATGTGGTTTACAATTTGAAAGTGAATTTTGTATGTACTTCCTCCAAATTATAAGATGTTTTTGCTTTTCTAAATACATACCTTTACTAAGCATCTAGACATAATGTATATCTAAGTGCGTAAAAAAACTTTGAATCTAAAAAAGCTAAAACATCTTATAATATAGAACGGATGGAGTAATAGACACAACCTCTCCAGACTTCGAGTAAAAGAATTGAAAACATGAACCACTACATTCTGAACAAATTACTAACCAATGCCTAACCAAGGTTATAATCTGGACGGCAAGCGGAAAAAAAGCCTGTCTCAGATACAATATACCCCCATAAATAAATTTTGAAAAAAAAAAGCTATACAACCTCCTCAACCTAAGAGTTTACAGGCCAATTTCAACATTGTTGCTATCTTGACATCTAAAAACCAGTTAACCAGGAAAGAGACCACTGTTTCCCGAAACCAAAAGGGCTCTCGGAAAGCCACCGGCTACAATTAGCTAAAACAGTCTCAGCCTGTACGATACCACTCCCCAGGTTAGCACCAACAAATAGTTTCCGAAAAGCAGTGACATGACCTTATTTTGGCACCTTCACAAGCCTTACAGAGTACATGTATCAAGCAAACACTTCCGCCCAATGTTGTCCGCAAGCACCACTGCATTTTCTTCTGAACCATGATAAAGAACCAAGCTAATTTCTTTTCTTATCCGACCAAAAAGGATTTTTAATTCCTTTTCTCCTGCACAACTAAACTAGCATTTGCAAAGGAAAGAATGTACAGGGCAATTTTACAAAATCTGTGCACTAATAAAACTCATATATACAGTTGGCACGCTCTCTTTGGTATAGCACAGGTAGGTCAATTCATCCATATTGCTCATCATACGAGTTACCTGGGTGTGGGGGGGGAGCCTTCATGTTATGGTGCTACACCATACATTCACAAAAATAACTCAGTCTGCACCATTATGCAACTTGGGTCCAAAAGAGATCACGGATTGGCTGTAACCCTTGCAGCATTAGCACTGGCCAGCCCTGCTTGCCGCTTGCCATTTTCAGTTGCAAAGAACAAGCTTGCACAAGTTTTTATGGCCTTCCTCGAGAGAAATGAACTGGCTTGGTTTCAACTGATCCTATCCACCAGGCTCCTGTGGATTATGGGGCTGTGCATTTCGATTCCATAGCTTCTCTTTAGATAAAGAGTCCCGAGGAACATAAGCATATCCCGGAGGAAGGAGTTGATTCTGTGTAGAAGCTTGATCAGATGTCATAACGAGCTCCTTTTGAAAAATTTCTCTCTGTTGCATAGTTATGTGCTCCACATATTAGTACAGCGAGGGAAAGGAAAAGAAACATAAAAAGAGGAGTAAAAGATACAAACCTTCTTATCAGTTGTCTTGTCTTCATCTTCTAGTTTCTCTGCAGCAAAAGTTGGCCTCTGCGGAAGTTGCTTACCAGCTCGTGGTCCCCTCTCACTCAACTTGCGTTTGAATGATATCAATGTCCTCGAGCTGTCAGCTGTGTTTCTATCAGCATCTCTGTTATTCAGAGAAAACCTTATGGTCTTCTTCCCAGAAATAGTACTATCTACTGTGATGTCATCAGATCTTTGCGCTGCTCCACTGTACGACCTGTTATTAACTGAAGTAGTTGCAGATTCTGAACTTGCTCCGCACGCAAGGTAGGAGAAAACAACAGCGTCCTTTGTTTTGGCAAGTATGTCATGATCACACATAACCGTCTCTCTCTGACATAATAAACAACAAAGTGTTAGATCATGAAGTCAGATAAAAGTATGTTAATTGAGACATCGAATTAATGTTCACAATAGATTTTTTTTTTAAAAAAACTCAGTTCAACTAGTAAGATCATCTGTACAACTGAGCACATGAAACAAACGCAGTAACGACTACCTTATCAAAACCTAACTGGATTCACAGTATATATTTTAAAATTAAGTAATGTACAAGTCCAAAACTGACCTAATAAACTGTTGCCTTATTTGGAACCAAAAAACCATTAATGGGCTTAGCTGCATACGCCATAAAAGAAGTTGATGAACTAAACATGTGGAGCTGCATTGGTGCAGCTGATTAGGCTCCGTAACATGGAGTGGCCGGCGCTGAAATTCAAGTTCCCATATGTGCCGTCATAAAAGGCAACGGCTAAGGCCGTATATCTAAAAAAAGGATATTGCAATACCGACAAAGGCTAAGGTGTCAGCTACTTAGATACCGAGTTGCTGACGCAATCTCATGGTGGTGTCATTGAGCTATCAGTAGCTGGGTTTGTTATTATGAAAACAAACTGGGTAAAATGAGGATAGCGCGAACAAGCTTGTGGTTCAGTGGTAGCGCTGGCAGTGACCAAGCTGACCACCCATTTTGATTCCTGATCTGGGCGAACGGTGGGTGTCACAGTGGGGATTTTCCTCAGAGGGGACCGTTGGCAAGGGTGTGTGTTTAGTGTGTGTGTGGTGTGTGTGCTGCAGTAAATGTGTCCTGAGATTTCTCAAGCAGTCGCGCGGCCAAGCGTAGTTGCCCAGTTACGAGTCTTACACGATATGCCAGTGCTCGTGGCTAATTTCAAAAAAAAAAAAAGAGGATAGCACTGCTTCTCAGTGTCCAAGGACACCAAGTGTCCCAAGCCATGCCCATAGTCACTAAATCTCCCAAATTAGACTAAGGACCTCTGGTTGGTCAAAGATTGTTTGATAGTTATTCCATCCCCTGGTCTTTTCAGCATGTATTGGACATATAAAAGCACCACATATGAAGGTTGCAACAGTTGAGTAAAACAAATCAGTGGGGAAAAAATAATACACTATGTCCATCCAGTATTTCTAATTCAAGCATGACCCCATATCCTCATGTAGCTCAACTTTCAAGGCAAGTCACAAATTGTAAATCCACAAACTAAACATACCTTCACCTTCTCTCTCTTAATTATCCTCTCACACAACAGGCGTAGTTTTTCCAATTCAACCTGCAAAAGGATAATATGTGTACTTGTAAGAACTATAAAAGAAAAGGGAGCATCCTTCTTAAAGCAAAATTTCTACTAGTAACAACACCCAGTAATGACATGTAACATAGATGTCCGACAAGTTAGCTGAGTGTATGCGTATGCAAGAATCATGCTAATGGTACAGAAATGTACGAAAGTATTGTGATAGCAGGAGAGATCATAATCCTCGATTTAAAAACTTGACTTGCGGGGGGTAAGACAGCCCCCAGGCAATGCATTAAGAAGAAGACCTTCTCACGGAGGTCAAGAAAACCCCCGAACCCCTGCCCCACCCATACACAGTGGCACCGTAGCCCATGTGAGATAACCATGACCAGGGCCAGACCTTAGACCTGTGCTTTGGCCGTGGGACAGACGAGGGGATTTTTTTTTAACCCCAGCCTGAAATTCGCTCCCACGGTGAGTCGAACTCGAACCCAGGACCAGAGGAGTGCCGCTGGGCTCCTCTAACCAATTGGGCTCCTCGATTTAATCTTTATCATTGTGTTCTCCACCTAACGTGTAAGGGTGGCAAAAGAAAGTCACCGTGGATGCGGATACCCACATGGATCAAGCCTGCATGGGCTGGGGATATGGCCAGAACTTCCCCTGCAGGACCTAGGGGCAGGGACCCGAAATCATCTCGGGGCGGGGCCAGGGCCAGGGCCAATGTTCTCACCGCGGGGATCCACCCTGTATATTACTCTGGCCCACGAAGGATATGGCCCAGCATCTTCTAAACCTTACGTCGAACGCCGAAGCTACCCACCACCAGGACACCAGGCAGCCACCACTTCCACTTTGTCATCTCTTCAACACCGCCCTTGTGTTCACATACTGCCGCAGTTCATCCCCTCCGGCTCCTTCATTCTCCATCTGTTCATCTCCACACCATGGGGCTGGGCTATTGGCGATCTTGTCTCCGCCTCTATGGACTCCGAGCAGCCATCGCTCCACAGGACACGAAATGTGTCCTGTGGGTCCATCCATGCTGAGGCACAGGATCTTTTGCATAGGGCCAAGTCCATCCATTGATTATTTGCTTATTTGGTCTTTCCATTCTTGATGCAGTGTGGTGCGAATTGAAGATTTCCTTTCTTATTGTTCCACTTCTTGCCAATATGGTGTGAATTGCAGAGCTGCGGTGTTGTTGGAATGAAGTGATTGTTGTTCTATTGGCTGACAAAAAAAATGTGTTTGATGTTCAAGTTTGCTTGTTATACATCTTCTTGCTACACGTATTTTTCTGTTCTCGCTATTCCCAATCCTTGCACTGCTATTGCTGGTCATTTGAAACTCTGTGGGGGCTCCAATGGGATGAGGAATCTGTCGGGAATGGGGACAGGGTGAGCTTTTGCCCCGTTATACATTCCAGGGCCATGACGGGGCAGCAAGTTCGGGGATTGTGGCGGAGCTGTGGTTTCGCCCGTCCCCGCCCCATTGCCAATTACTACCCCTACCAATGTATGGTGAAACACTATTAAGTCGTGATAGCAAGAAAGCAACAATCCGGAGACTTCTGACAAGTATAAACAAGCCAGTCAATGCATACAAACTTTTATATTGTTCTTTCTAGCCCAATATAAAGTTCAGCCAACTTCTGACAAGCATAAACGCACACAAAAAAAAAACATCTACGGATAAAGATCTGGTATACCATATGCCTATGAAATCCTATGAAAGCCATACAAGCGCCAAGCCCGCAAGTTAAGCTTCTAGAAAATCATGGGGGAGGAGTCGGAGGATATATAGTTTAAAAGGATACTTTATGCAGCTTCACTCAGTGTTTAATAACATCCAAACAAACATGGAGTAGTGCATGTCACATGAGTACAGGAATTCACGAGGCTGGTTGCATAAGAAAAATAATTCCTACATATATTGTTTCCTCTATGAATAATGACTGGTGAGATCTGCCCCATGAAGTGCTGTAAATAGTTAACCCAAAAGATACAAGCAAACCACGGAGTTTTCACAAGGTAGCTAAAGGATAATTTGTTGGTTTCAGACTGATCTCTTCATAAGTGGCAGTGAGTAATGAGCTCTTGCATCTGATACTTCAAGGAAAAAAGATATTACAAGCCGTTGTTTGGAGCAAATGTTAAGCTGTATAAATAGTTGAAGAGCACAAATGGCCATAACTGTTTAGTGATTAAACAGAATAGAACGACAGCTAAACGTAGATGTTCAAACGCTTGGAGTATTTGAAACATTCTATAAAAGCATTTGCATTAAATTTCTAGTAACTGTGCAAACATTATATGCTTCCAAACACGGGAAAACAATATAAGGTAAATATAACATACTAACCCTCATTCGTTTCATGCTTGTGAGTTCCTCAGGTCCATATTGCTGTGCATCAGCCTGCACAGAATTTCAAGAAAGATGTTAAGAGACAGAAGCAATAGCAAAACAAGCATCATACAGATCTGAGTGATTATTACTTCAAAAGCAGCTTAGTACCCCTTACCTCTTTCTGCTCTACACTGTGTTTGCCACAGTATGCTTTGTGCTGTGGTGTAGTAACAAACCCTTTTGTGTTCATGTATAAACCAGAACTTCTAGCGCAAGTAGGATGAAAAGTAATGTTGCAATCCCCACTGCTACACTGCATATTGGAAAAGACAAATTTAGCAAGATTCTCAGTGGTCGATTTTCCAAGTCTAGGCTTAGATAAGAAGGAATGGAGAATAATGTACCCTTAAGCACATGCCAACATTGCGGAGGCAGACACAACAAGTGTCTTTTCCTTCTACAAGGCTTTCCTGATAGAAGCATTGAACAGCCAAAAAATGAGATGGTACAAATGAAATGTCACGACAACAGAATCAGATACTGTCATCAAATTAACAGCAAAAACAATTGCCAAGGATCTATTACTTCTGGTAAACTAAAACTTAATTAAGCCACAATAGCGAACAAGGTTACATACCATTCCTTCTACAGGGTTATCTTGTCCCCTTACATACTTGGTGCCCAACAACCACTGCGAAATATTTGAAAAATTATAGGACCTAACAGAAAAGCCATTAAAAAGATTATAATTTATAATTACCTCAGCACAGAAAGCATGAACCCACTTCCCATCTACGGTCTTTCTAAAAGCACCTGATGTGCCGTGGCACATGCCACACTGTGCAAAGGGTAACTTCTTGCCATTACAATGTGATTTATCGCTAACGGTTGCAGCTTCTGATGAAATTTCTTGATCTTCACAAAGTTCACAGTTCCAGGGCCCAATAGAATTTTCCAGATTTCTGTAGCAATCTATGTGCACAGCAGCCTGTTAAAATGGTCCCAGTTAAAAACAAAACATAGTATAGGACATGAGAACTTAAACAAATCCAAATCACCTTGCATCTGGAGCAGACAAATATTCGGTTCAACAGAGTTTCAGTTCGCATGCATACATCACAGTATAACCCATTTTCTTTCGAGGAAATTGGCATATGAAAACTTCCAAATTTGTTGTCTGTTGACTTTGATGAATCATTAATCCGTGGCAATGAAGAAGTCCGTTGCCCAACCCTTGAAGATCCAGCAACAAGTTTTGGAGAACTCTACATGCAAGAAAGGTAAGATTCCTAACATCTAAATGTACTAATTTGACAACTGGACAATCAAAACACAGAAACAAACCTCTGGTGCATCCTCCTTAGCATCTTTTCTCATGGTTGAGTTCCGTGAGGAGGATGCTATAGCAGCTGCAGCCGCAGCTAGTACAGCTTGGGCTTCCTTATGTCGCTTTTCTTTTCTCCCGCGTTTCTTAGCTTCTCTTACATCACGAAGGAACTGATTCACAAAAATAAGATCCCATTTTCTTTTACTGAAGGCATCCAGCTCACGAGAAAGATTTTGGACAACCTTTGCTATCAATTTTTCTGCACAAAAGAAGAAGCAATTTCAAGAAATTAATGAAAATACAGCTGCACTCATGGGAAAGTTTCATGTACTGTGTTGAAGTTCCTGAAGAATCAAACCACTTAATTTGTGGGGCGGTTTCATGGACAGCATTAAAAGTGAGAAGCTTGGAACAAGAGCAATGGAGAAGGCACAGAGGTTTTAGCATTCTTCATACTCAAATATTGAAGTACATGAGAAAAATTACTCTTACCATATCTGTGCTTCAGAACAACAGCATTGTCAAGCAGCCTAGATTGTAAATATACCATCTCTCCTTCTACTTCATCATCAGGTGAATGCTCAAGAATTTTTGAAGACCTTGCTTTGGAAACTTGACCTGTCGCAGTTGTATCGGCTGTACCCTCTACTTCTACCGAGGAATCAGTTGGTATTTTCTCATGGGAAGGATATGATGAGTCTTGTACTGATGTTGGACAGAAGAAAAAAGTACATCAGTTAAAACTTGACATGCAAAAATACATTTGCAACATTAAGGTTCAAAAACCGAAACTTGCTAAAAAGTAATTTTAGCTTGGAGAAACTAAAAAGTACTTACTATTGTGATTCAGAGCTTCCTTATTCTGATTGAAAGTAATGTCCCAATGATGAGATATTTTTTTCTTAATAAATGGATGAATATAAGAATGTGAATCATCAAAGCTGCATACAGTAAGTGAGAGGTGAACAACTGCTTCCAGCAGCGACTTATTGGTTCAAGGACTAAAGAAGCAGATAGTGAAAACAGCAGAAAAACAAATTCAATCCAGTATACATGTGCATGTGCAACTTACTTGAAAAAAGGCTCTCCATGAGAGCAATTTGAATCACAATCACAAGCGTTGAAGCTATTTTCAATTGAATCTAACCCATCACTACCATTATCACCCTGAATAAAACAATGATCATGTGTAGATATCCCTTTCTCCAAGCATGGGCCCAGTTCAACCTCAGCTAAGTCATTAATTTTTCTTCCAAGTAATGCACCTGCTTATAACACAGTACGACCCATGTAACTGTAAATAACTAGAAGAAAACAAATGAAGAATACCACGTTAATGCAAATCGAATAAAACGCAAATGACTTCCATTTCACAAGACCATAAGATTAGATCAACGTGATACAGGTTCATGAAAGAGGTGAAGAATAGTTCCTAATGATCTACCACAGGTTGAAATTGCTGCATTTATTATGGACTTTGAGCCCGCACAACAGCACATTGGTAGGCAGAAGCAACAGCAGCATGGCACAGCTAGCTTGTATTGGATATATATAAAAGGAGATCCTGACAACACCCCCCCCCCCCCACCCCGGGTTTTCCCTCACACAGTTCCCTTTGACGGCCTTCTCATTGACATCAGAACTCCCTCCAATGGACATTTAGCCAATAGAAGGCAATCCCTATCGATAAGCTTTGATCAGTAATGCTTCAATTTCACAAATTGTTTGTGTACTTGATCATTTGAGGGCTTGAAACTCACAAAGAAAAATGAAATCATGAATAGTATAAAGGCAATGAAACATTGGCATTACTCCTACAATATCAGAGCTATCTTAATATTCAAAACACAGCAGTGGGGAAGTAGAGAGTTCGCTGAAGCCGAATGATCAAAATCAACAGTTAAACCAAAAAGAACTCATTATTAAAAAAAAAGTAAAGCACCATGAGCAAATGTAATGTAATGTCTACAGTTTTGCCTATTTTCAGTTCAGTGTTTAATTCTGCATTACATCCTTTTCCAGGAAACAAAAAAAATTAATGGGTGCAGTTTAATTACATAAACTTTGACCCTTATAACAGATAGCAATAACTTCAACTGAAAGTTTTAAGATCATGCACCTAAACTCTAAGGTGTTAGGCCACCAAGGCAAACTACGTTGCACAAGGAGCAACTTGCATCTATCTTAATCAACAAATATTGTTAGGGGCAGAGAATATTTGTACTTGTACACCACAGTTTTGAATGATAAGGGGTGAGTGGATGACAATTGTAGGCAATGCTATGATAATTTCTCCTGAACCACTGGAAGGCAATGAGTTGCCAGAGCACTTGTGTCCCAGTAGCAACCGAGAACAATCATTCTTGCCATTCAACCTAGATTGTCTAGGCAACCTTTTCAACCAGTCAAAATTAGTGAATCGTGATTCCTCGTCAAGAGTTGTAGTTCCAAATTAACATGTGAGGTAATAATAAACTCTTCATTGGTTGGTCGTGGTTTCTCTTTTGAATGGCCAGCTCTAAGTTAGTTTTCTTTATAGTGGCAGTGCAGAAATTCATCTGTTTTATTTGTTTTTCCAAATAAAATAACGCAGAACCTAGAGAAAAGGATCGCCCAAAAGAAACTAGATACTAAAAATCAAGTACTTAAAAATTCAGAAAAGTTCACAAAAAATTTTACCTTGGTTCTCATTTGGTATCTCTTCAGAAGTATCAAATTCTTTGTTTCCAGAGGTGTCGTTCAGTATCTGTCATAAGGATGTGAATCAAATTACATCCGTGATAAAAGATTACTTCACTAGGACCATTAAACAATGACAAGACAGCACACCTCAGGAAAGATAAATTGGAGGGCAACAAGTTCAAAAAATTGGGTGACAGTTGATAGTGGTGAACAGCACTTAATGACATCAGTTCATTATACAGTTAACCCAACTACTAGCCATGGAAAGAAATAAGACAACTTTCAAAGAGAGGAAAGGTCAGGTGGGTGGGCGTGTTTAGGGGCAGGGGTGAAGAACTGAAGGGGGGCTTCCATCACATGCAACTGATAGTTCTATTACGCAAGGCAAGTTTTCCTTAATCCAGCCATTATATATTACCAAAAAAACCATTAAGGTACCTGACCAGTAGAATTTAAAGTAAAAAATCATAATGGTGTAACAAAAAAGTTATATCCAACCCCCTTGAAGATCTCTATCAGAGAAGTCTAACTAAAAAGTGTATAATGAAAAATATACCAACCATGCATTAAAACTTCATGCTCAAAGCCAATTAAGAGGCAAGAAACCAGGCTAGAAATAATGCTCAGAAAGTCAAAAGTCATATTTCTTACCAACATTCCATGTTCATCCTTGTTGCTGATTGAGGAAAATTCATGAGTAGATTCGTTTGCAAATTCTTTAGCAGAGCACTCAGGATTAGAACCTTCTTGAACCATGTTCTTTTTTCCATTTTGCAAAATAGTCACACCAGTTGCACATGTTGCTTTATTTTCTTTCAATATCTTACTGTTGCTTTTAGATCTTGTTCGTGCAGGTTCAGTTACAGCGGAATCTGGCACATCAACAAGTACACCCTTGTCATCATCTAGGACCAATGTATTTTTCACATCAACAGTATCTGTGGTGTCCAATCCATCTGATTTGTTATCTTGCACCACCCCTGAGCTCCCTGTACAAACATTTCCTTGAGCACCATGCATATGAACAGAATTTTGAAGCCACTTGATAATTTTCAGTGTCAAACCATGGGAAAAAGTGGTAGTTTCACCCTGGCAATCAAAATATTAGCAAAATAGTTTGTAAATGAAGTTGACAGCAAATATACATAAGGGATATGCATGATGTACCACGAGAGCAGCTTCCAAGGATTCCGAAGAAATACCGACTTCAGATGCTATATCACTAACGCTAACTTTTCCACTGTCAATTAGCTGCAAAACCAGTGCACATATTAATGTTTTTGCTTCACAGTGGTTACAAAAGGAAATTCAATTCCTCTATCCAAATATTGTATGGCAACAGTTACCTTTCTAAGCACTACAGCAATATCACCAGAACATCTCATATGATCCCCACCAACAGAGGGATGACCAGTACCTGTTTCCCAGATTCGAATAGGTTGAGTATTTGCATTTCTAACTGTGTTAGCTAAAGCACCTTGCTCTATTGTCTTGACTCTGATCAGGTTACCAGAACTAGAGGTACTGGTTCCACAATTGATGAATTTGTCCTTGTTTTTGCGTGTGAACCTTAGTATTGGAATTTTTCCCGAATTGATGGTGGTATTGTCTGGGCCAGATTTTCTAGGGTTCTGCTCAGAAGCAAGGTTACTGTTCTCTACAGAACTGGTGTATCCAACTGCAGAATGCTTTGAGCAAAATGCTCTCAACTCAACCTACAAAAGGGAAGCAAAGAAACAAGAGAAGTGAGACATATTGACCTCAGTAACGCTAATGGCAACCACAAAAATAGAAGGCCTAACATTAGGGTGTCTGGATTTCCCCCATATCTCCATTTGATGCTTTGACTCTCTTGCACATATAGGGTGAAAAGGTGTCCGACATGTCCCTGAAAACCACACAAAACTTAGTAAAAAGTATTGAAAGACAGTATTCATTTGAGTTAGAAATTAGTTAAAACTAAGGTCACAGTATGTTTAGAAGAAACAAGCTGAGGGAGATCAAAGGAGTTTAAAACTGAACATGCTTCCATCCTAACAACTATGATTTATTACATCTTGATTTGCTCTTCAGAAAATTGGCTTGTAGCCAGATATTCAATAAATATCATTTCTCGAGTTAAAAGGAACTCAGAGTACCAAAAATTTATAATACCAAACTGTAAACCATTGTTGAAGACATATCCACCAGGATGACAATTTTTTTTACCAAAACAGGTTATGCATCATTTGCAGAAAGCATTCATTTATTTGAAGGCTCCCACAAACAAATGAAGAGCATTGTGAGAAGATACAACCACAAATAATTAAGTTGCACAGTATATACCAACATGTTCCATGAACTAGTTTTCTGATGATAAATGCAGAAATCATTTCCTCAGACAGCACTGGATAGTGTTTAGCTGGCATATAAATATGCAGCATATATGTAATATCATAACTCTGTTATTCTCCTTTTTTCATAAGGCACTACATCAGATTCCATTATCCACTACTTCAAACCAACGAAATTACAAACTTCTTTTAAGAAACAACCCAGCCAGCCTCCCTATACCAATTGATAACAGGTACACAAACAAAATAAATAACACTGTTCTCATCAAAAAGCAACTTGTAACATAGATTAAAGCATTTTTTTCATGTCAAGGGTTCAAGATGGTCATAAAATAACAAGGAACAAATAAACTATCACAAAGCCAACAAGGTCGATTAACACAAAAGGCAAATTAAGACCAGATTCTACCACATATGTTTTAAAATAAATATACATACGCACATATAGATTACACCATACTTTAAAAAGTCAGATTAACACTTGATTCAGATTTGCACTGAACCGTGGGCTACATAATATCAATTATTGCTTTATTCTTGACAAAACATCTAATTTTTACGCTGGCATATTAAATTGATGCATGCAAAGGTGTGCGGAAGATACGAAGGTTAAAAACTTGCTTGCTTGAAAAAGCCATATCACAGATTCTCCACAATAATCAAAACTCATTCTATAGCAACAAAAAAAGGCAAATTGGTGTGTGCCAGTTTTGCCTTCCAAAACAAAATCCAATCCAATTCTATCAACTTGCATAGAGTTAAAATTTATGAAAAAAAATCCTTCAGCATGTTCCATCAAAACTAGTTTTGAAATTTTGCCCTTTACACACTGAAAACCAGAATGGATTGGTAGGTCAAATTTGAAGTCATGATCGAAGAAAGACAGTTGATAAACACAAGAAATAAGTCTAATAAAACTGTAGAAATTGTACATTTACTAAAGGGCAGTAGAATACAGTTTCCTAAATCATGATAGCATATAAACTGAAACATAAGAAGATATATGTCAGCTTTTCACAATTCTTTCTAACAGAAGCTGAAAACATGGTGAAGAATACATACCATGGCTACATCGGACACATGCACCATGCTTAATCTTGCAGATACTGCATGTCAACTTCATCCGATTCTCTTGGACATTTTCAAGGCTAAGTACAGGTTCCATTGACTCCATGTCCTCAACAAAAACCTCCGGTGCCCAGAGACTACAGAACAAGTGCACGAATTTTTGGTGGCCAACACCCACATTTCGAGTAGGCTCCACCTTAACAGGTTTAAGAGCCCCTTTCTCCTTTGGGCATAAAGCACAAGGCATCGACTGGGTGCCGCCAGCATCTTCATTCAATGACCACCCTGTAGACTCTAGATATGTACATCGAGCACACAACCATTGCCCATCAGGGACAGCATGCAAACCATAACACTTCTGGTGCACTGACACCTTGCAGTTGCTGCAGTTAACTATCCTATTGGACTCCATGGAACTTTCTCCAAGACAACAAACATCACAGCTTGAAGATGCCTCAGACCCTACGCGTGGGAGCAGAACAAGCTTCTCTAACCCAGCATCAGCACCCAGAAGCTTTCTCTTCTTGTTGGGTCGCTCTGAAGTGAGAACAAATCGGCCTGTTGATCCTAGCAGCCAATTAAGTGAAACTCCTTCCTGCTCAACACATTGTGTTAACACAGTGCCACTGCTGCTCCCAGCTTGATCCACTCCAAATGATCTCCCTCCCAACTGAACAGAAACTTCATGTATGCCCTGTTCCCCTCTGTGCCTATTAAGCTCTTTGTCACTGACCATCTGTTGCACAACCACATCATGTATGTCCTGTTCAGCGCTTTGATCATTCCTCTCTTTCTGACTAGCCAGATGCACGCCGCGCTCCCGGTTAGTGACCACTTCTTCGCCACCAACACCCAAATACGAGGTTGTTTCAGCCACAGCCACGTCATACGTCTCAGCTTGGTTTATCAATTCCTCGCCACCGCCCAGAAATGGTATCAGCATACATGAGTCGACCTTGCTGTAGTCGAATGGAAGCTTTGGTCTTAACATTTCGACATCAGCCAATGTTACAGGACGGAAATAAGCCTCAAACTGGTCCCACAAGCCAACCTTCGCAGGCGGGGCTACAGGCGACTGTGGTGGAGGCTCAGGAGCAGCATCGTCCGGAGGGGGAGGCAGAATCTTCTTGTGCTTCTTCCGGGCGTCCCCCGGCCCTGCCCAGCTGACAAGCCGCGCGGGCAGCGTGGGAACCCTGGGCGCCGCCTCATCGCCCTCGAACGGCGTCCGCAGGGACACAGCCTTGGTGGCCTGCGCATACAGGTCGACACCGAACCCGGGGGCCTCCCCCTGGGGCAAGGCCTCGGAGCGGGCCATTTCCGCGCTCATAACACCTCCAGCAGGGAGGGGCGCATCGCGGCCGGAGCCCCCGGCGGCGGCTGCGTCGCCGGGGGAGACCTCCGGCGAGGGGGGACGGCGGAGGGGCGGAGGGAGCTAGGGTTAGGGTTTCGTCTCGAGCCCGAGCCTGTGTTTCCCTTCCGAGCGTTCTCTTTCCTGGCGAGTTTTTTCCGGGCCGAGTTTTTCGCGTGGGTCTCGGATCCAGTGGGCGGAGGGAGGAGAAGGTGCTGGCCTGGTGGGACGGGCAGCTGGGAGGGGAGGGAGGTCAGCGTAAGGACACGGCTTCAGTTTTGTAAAGAGGGGCGATAGGACGTAGCATGTGCTCGCCTGCCTGCTGGCTCGGTGCTACCGGCAACGTCAACTGCACCGTCCGGACGTCTGGCTGACGCTTCTCAGTGAAGCAAGCAGCGGGAGAAGCAAGTACCGCGTTCGATTTCAACCGGGCTCGGTTTGGGTCGCAGCACAACTGGGCCGTACTGGCCGAGCCTAATGACGTCTTCTCTATCTTCTATCTCTACCATTTTTATGTTTTCTATCTATCTATATAACTCTTTAAAATCTATCTACTGAATATCTGTAGCTGCATGGGGTTTATGAAAATTTGTCCACGCACTTACGGTGAAACGTCGCTTAGCGGAGGTTATGGTATGCGAGGCTAGTTGGTGGCAACACACGGCGCCTCGTATGATACTAGGCTTCTTGCTTTGTTGGTGATAACACACTGCGCCCCATAAGATTTACTAGTCTTATTAGATGTAGAGATAGAAAGATACAACAAAAGGGAGTAATCTACAACTAAAGAATTATTTGGTTCCTTGCTTTCTTGTCCTAACACAAGCCATAAAAATTTTCTTTGCCAAGCAAGTTTTTTCTCTAGTGCCAATGAGCAAATTCTCACCCGCACAAACCTCAATACGTCTGTAACGTCCCGCCTCCTCAAGGTCGGGCTAGTTTACATCCAGTCACTTTTCTAAGACATAGACTGCCCTCACAGACCAACACCTCTTTTCTGCGCACTTTGTCCTCACTCATACGCACCCGGAAAAGACTTCCTGGTCTGTCACCTATCGCTCCAAGCCAAGCACGCTTTAACTTTGGAGTTTTTTGGAGATAGGCTTCAGCAAAAAAGTTACAACTTGCTGGTATGAGTATCCTATTAATCCTATCTTAGGAGACTGGCGTTCTTGTTGGTCAATCCCAGGTCAGGAACTTCGCCTCTTGGCCACGTCCGTGTGTCTAGTGTCAGCACATGTATCATGTTGGCGACCACGCCGGCCATGCCGGATCTACACCAGTCATGCGCATCATGCCTGCACAACTGATACACGCGCTTATGAAACCACAAGGGCCGGCTCTGATACCATTTGTAACGTCCTGCCTCCTCGAGGACGGGTCCGCTTACATCTGGTCGTTTTTCTAGGACATAGACTGCCCTCATAGGCCAACACCAGTCTTTTATGCATATTTTGTCCTCACTCATGCGTATCCGGGAAAGACTTTCTGATCGGTCATCCATCGTTCCAAGCCAAGCACGCTTAACTTTGGAGTTTTTTTGAGACGGGCTTCCAGAAAAGAAGTAAAACTTGTTGATATGAGTATCCTATTAATCCTATTAAGCCCTAGGACGGGGTGTTACAATGTCCAGACAAGAAAACCATATGCATGCTCTCGCTCTAAACTCTCTCCTAGTAAGGCAACAGAGCTTCAAGTAAAGAAACCAAACACACCCTAACTTCTCACACCTAACTGGTCGATCTATGACTTCAGTGCCATTAGAGAGAAGGGCATGGGAAAGATAGGCCCTCACACGTGGTGGCAATTGGCATGAGGCAGTGTGCGGGAGGTTTCAAAGTGAGTCACGAGAAGATCTAGTGAGGACTACCGAAATATTTTAGCGTCCCTAAAAAAGAACTGCATGGAATTTTAAAACCATCATGTTTTGTTCAACAGTGAAGCACCGGAAGCTTTGCCATAATAAATCATCTACATTTGTTTTCCATGTGTGAATAGGCTATGTGTGGACATTAGATTTCTCTGGTTCCACCGAGAAGCACATAGAGTAAAGGTCGTGCAACGACTAGTTTAAACTAGCCATATTAAACTAGCCATATTGAACTAGTCGTTTGAACTAGTCGTTAGGGGTTTGGTGCAAAACTCTAGTGCCCCTCATGGGAGCTTTTCTAACGAGGATGTGCTCAACCCATTTTAAAATGTATAACAAATAGTTCTTATAAATAGAGTGACCAAGCTTGAGAGCCTCTTTTGATGACACTCCCAACAAATATACACTAAGGATCTAGTGTATTTACTTGGAGGGTTAGCATCTAGTGCCGCTGAGATTGTAGGATCCTTAGTGGTTGCCACTACCTAGGCTGCTTAGAGATAATGGAATCCGTTGAACACTCTTGGAGATTGTTGAGGAGCTCCTAATAAAGTTCGTTGTTGTAGAGGCACTTGTGCTCATCTTCATTGGAGATCCATGAAAAGCAACTCTAGTAAAGAGGCTTGAAGATCATCTTCTGATTGAGCCGGCCTAGACATCAAGCCCTCAAGCAAATATGAGGCAACCTTTTGGCCTAAGTATTTTTATTTGCTTAGTTTAAAATAAATGTCAACAATCACCTTTTGCTAGATTCATCTAGAGTTCCTAAAATGTTTCTATCATCTTAGCTCTGTTTGTGAGAGCTCCAACTCTCCCAAACTAGGTGCAAAACACTCGGTCCACCGTGGATCTAGAATCCCACTATTGTTGAAAATAGTGTTTGAGAGATATCTAATGTGGATCTGTTGTGTCGACCCAACAACCATCCAACCACAACCCATTAGTGCTAGCTCCTCCAATTTGTCTCACGTACCCTTTGGACACGTACGTTAGAGTTACACAATGCTTTGAGACACTAGTCGTGCTTAGTGTGGTGGAGGCTGGGATGGCGCAGCCAACACCTGGCTGCCCAAGTGCGATCGACTGTGACTTGAGCGAGGCCAAGTGCGATCAGCGGCGACCACAACGTGGCCTAGTGTGCCATGGGGCTGACATGACTTGGCCGAGGCTAGAGCAGTAAGGGGTAGGGCTTGTGTGGTTGGGGCTGACACGCGTAGAGGCTAGAGGCCGCGCGGGAGTCATGGCGGGAAAGGAAACATGCAAAAAATAGATGAACAAACTATTATTTTTTTATATAATCAACATTATAGATAATTTGACCAACTCCAAAAATCTGAGTTTTGGAGCATTCATGAAACTGTGGATGTAGTCCTTGGATCAGGATTTGTGATGGATTAAGATGCCATGGTGAATAGGTGTTTGAGAAAAAAAATTATATGTGGAGCTAATTTTGGTGGAAAACGCAACCCTATCAAACATGATCTTGATCTGCCATATTCATTTTCCTGTGTATTTGGTAACTGGATTAATAAGATCAAAACATGCATCATATTGCTGATGCATTTTTTAACAAAGCCAAGGTAAATCTCATATAATGTTAGTTTTAGAGGAATGCACTGGGTTTTTTTTTAGTCACCCGGGAGAGGTGCTCCTCACTTATTTATTTTTTTTATGAAATTGGAGGGGCCGGGGCCCTACAGGGATTTTATTAGACAAAAACACAAGCAAAAGTACATAGCAACCAAAGCAAAAAAGAAACAAAGAAGCAAGCGGCCACATGCCCACATCACTTAAATTTTATATATATTGCCTGTTTTTGCTTGTTTATTTGGTTATAGTAAAATAGCGCATAGTTCAGCACTTCACATTCGGGAGAGACTGTGATTTATGAAGACGGAAGTTGCCGAATGGCGAACAAAGCAAGCGGCCACATGCCCACATCACGGAATGGTTGCCACGGAATGCCACTAGCCGGCGCAGCGGCAATAGACACGCGATGTCATCGATTTCCGGCGACTTCCCCACCCCAACCGCCAGAGTCCACGCCCCATAGAGCGCACACCCTCGCCACGCCACGCCACGCCGCCCACGCCGCCCGCCGCACGCCGCGCCCCGTGCCCCCCGCACGTCGTGCCGCGACGATGTCATCCGGACGCCCGTCTGAATCCGCCATGGATGCCGACGCAGCGCCCGCGGCGTCCCTCGCTCTCAGATCGAAGAAGCGGTTATCCCGCACGGGCGACGGCAACTCGAGCCCAAACCCTAGCCCCCGCGGCGGCTCCCCCGCCCGCGGTAGCGAGGTTAAGCGCAGGCGCCGCACATCTGCGGAGTCCGCCGCGCTCGCGCTCGCCACGGCGGCCGCGCGCGCGTCCGCGGCCCACGTTCGCCCCGACGCAGGCGACAGCGCCGTCGAGAGGCGCACACGCCCGCGCGCCCGCGCCGAAGGAGGCGACGGCGACGGGGCCATCCGGATGCTCGGAGCCGCGGCCGCCCGCGTCGGCGGAGGAGGCCGCGGCGCCCCCCAGAAGCACTGGAGCGACGACGACGAGTTCACGCTCCTCAGCGCAGCCGTCGCCTTCCGCGAGCGCAACGGCTACGCCCCGCGCCTCCCGGACATGGCCGAGCTGTTCGAGTCCATTAGGGACTCCATCTCCCCGCACATCGACCAGTTCATGGTGTACTACAAGATTAAGCGCCTGAAGAGCAAGTTCCAGCACACAAACGGCCCTCCCGACCGTCGCCTGCGCGTCCTGTGCTCCGCCCTATGGGGCGGCGGCGTCGTGCCCTCTTCCGAGGAGGACTCGGACGTCGGCGAGCGACGTGCTGTCCCGGATGCGGCGGCCATGATGCCGGTGGTCACCGAGGTGCTCGGCGAGTACTGGAAAACGAACGAGCGAGCCATGGCAGGGGTGCCCCTTGAGAAGGGCCTGTCACTACTGGGGAAAAAAGTGGGCAGAGTTATTGAGACCAAATGGAGGCAACAGCTTGATCAAGAGATGCAATCTCAGATGCGGCGGCATGATCTGGCTAAGGAAGTCTGCGGCTTGCTCACTGATGCCATCAAAGGCCTCGGCCCTTAGCTTGGCTTGCATCTGGTTTGTAGGAGACTTCATTCTCTTCTAGTTTACTTGTTTGTTGGTGTGATTGGTTTGTGTTGTGTCAATTACAGCAGAAGTTCTTCAGAGGAATCTGGAAACTGAAATTTCCTATTTGTTGTAACATTTTCTCTAAACTTATAACCACAGTTGCACTGTCTGACTTTCTGTAACAAAACAGGACGGCTAGAATGCTCTGCTTATTCTAGCTTGTTTAGTGAATTAGTGATGCTCTATTCAGCTTGCCTGTAAAAGGGCTATACTTCGGCAAACCTAACCATCTTGTTTTCAGTTTGTTTACCTTCATCAAGGCTATGATTTCTATCCTCAGATCCTCCTCTTGTGTAAATCCAGAATTTCAGTTTGCCATGTAGATACTGATTCCTGAATTCAGTTTGCCATGCTGATACTGATTCTTGAATGATGGTGTCAAAGGAACAGTGCCGTGGAAGGGAATTTTGGTGTGAAATTCAACTGTTTATTTATATAGAATTGTGGAAGTATGCATATTTCCTCAGTACTGTATCATTTATTTCAGTTTCAGACACTGCGGTACTGTATCTGAGACCGGATTCTGGAACTTTTAGCTCAATCTGTGCAGTGGTATACTAGCATTTATGCTGTCTGGAAGTCATGCCCGCGCCCCGCCATGCCTCGACGCGCCGGTGCCGTCCGAGCGGTCATCTGTATCCTCCATCCACGCCGGCAGGGCACCCACGCTTCGTTCCCACAACGAACGACGCCTGATCACAGAGGGCGCGCCCATGCCCGCACTCTCGCCACGCCTCGACGCGCCGTCGCCGGCTGAGCGGCCATCCGCATCCTCCGTGGACGCCGACACGGCGCCCACGCCTCGTTGCCCCGACGAGCGACGCCTGATCACAGAGCGCGCGCCCATGTTCGCGCTCTCGCCACGCCTCGAGGCGCCGTCGCCGTCCGAGCGGTCATCAGCATCGTCCATGGACGACGACGCGGCGCCAACGCTTCCTTGCTCCGACGAGTAATGCCTGACCACACAGTGCGCGCCCCTGCCAGCACTCTCGCCACGAATCGACACGCCGATGCCGTGGGAGCGGTCCTGCATTCTCCATGGAGCCAACTCGGCACCCACGCCTCCTTCCCCTCCCAGTTCGAAGAAGCGCTCGCTCAGCCCTCTGCTCGGCATGGGCGACGGCCACAGGACCCAAACTCTAGCCCATGCGCCTCTCTCTCCGCAGGCTCCGCATATCCGCAGAGAGCACCGTGGTCATGGTCACCGCGGCTGCTGCTGCTGCGGCGGCCACGCTCTGGTCGGACGTCTACGGAGGGCATGAAGATGCTCAGAGTCTCGAATCCGCGGGCGACGCTGTCGACTTAGGCTGCGGCGACGTTCAGGGACTCCAACCCTCGGGCGACGGATGCCATGGCGTCGGCCCCTAACTATCCCAAGAGTTGGAGCGACGCCTTCTTCCGCGAGCGCACCGGGCGATCCCCGCTCGGCATCGACGCAGGCACGCTGTTGGACTCCATCAGGGACTCCGTCTCCCCGAACATCAACGAAGCCAATGTGTCCTACAAGCTGACGCGCTTCAGGAGCAAGTTCCTGCAATCGGCCCCGGGGGAAATCCGCCACCGCGCACGACGGCCTCTTGCATGATCTCAGTGCCAAAGCTAGCGTGGCTCGTGGGGCTCTATCAAGTGTCAACACTGTGGCTCGAGGCCCGAGATGCAGCAACCGGCAACCGAGGTGCTTGAGGCCTCCAGATGCAGCAACAAAAGATGCCAGTGGTCATCGAAGTGCTTGATGAGTACTGGAAAAATGAATGACGGTCATTGGCGGGGTTTTCACTGGAGAAGGGGCTGTCACTACTATGAAAAAAGAATGGCAGATTGATTGAAACCAGGTGGAGGAAGCAGTTTGATGGAGAGATGAAAACACAGATGCGGTGGCATGATCTGGCTAAGGAAATTTGTGGCTTGCTCAATGATACCATCAAGGGCCTAGGGACATAATTCAGGTATGAATGGCATGTTGCATCTAGTATGTAGGAAATTTCCTTCCCTAATATATTAGGCCAATATGTTAAACTTGGTGCTCATTCTGTAATGCAGTGTTGGGTCAATTATAATAGAAATTGTTTAGGAGCAGATGGAAATTCAACATTCTGCATTTCTGCCTGACTGTTGGACTATTTTGCCAGAATTATAAATCTGTTGCATTGTCCAACTCCTGTTTGCAAAATAACACGGCAAGTGTTCCTTAACACAATCCGTGAAATACTGGAAACTTGCAGTGGGAATGGATTGCTAGTTCTAGTTTGTTACTAAAGTAGTAATGTTTTATGCAGCTATATTGCAAAAGAGCTGAACTTCAGGCAACTATTAGCTTCATTTCAATCTGTTGAGTATAGGGCCTGTTTGGCATGACTCCAACTCTAGACAGAGCAGCTCCACTCTAGAAATCCAGGTGGAGCTGGCTCTCGGGGTGCGTTTGGTTAGAAAGGTACTCTCAGCTCCAGAATAGTGTTTTATTAGTGTGGATTGCCTAGTTTGCCCTTGATTGATATGAGTGTACTTCAATAATGTGTACAACAGTAAACAAACATGCGAATTAAATTAAAGTATCAATATATTTCAGGATAATCATGTCTAACCAAATAATCCGAGATACAAGTCCATAGATTGAAAATATGATTAAATTAGTTCCAAGCAAACACTTGTATGGAGCAACAAGTAAGACCTTAATTAGTTTCAAGATAATTCATTGTTCGTCCCAGGTAACATTTGGCTATTTTACTAACACCTTAATTTTTATGCACTCTTAGTTTCTGATTAGATCTAGGACTGGATATTTTGAGTGGGAACATCTTGAGAGGGATTTTAAAGAAGCAACCCTTTTCAGAAGGATTCTGTAAGTTGGTACAATTTCATTCTCACATGTAATTCCTAGATGTGCACATTCTGTAAGACCAACATATTTGTTGAAAGTTTGCTCAACCGATATGTGCAACGGTGTAGTATTGTCTGGAAGTGGTTCAAGCCATGTAGGTCGAAATATAATTACACTGCCATCTGTTTCGTGTTCATTTGCTCACTCAGCCTGTAGAATCAGCGAATCACATTGTCATCATCAAGTTTCCTTGCGTGGCTTCGCCTGATTCGACCACGAAGCAAAGAAGTACAAGATATACAAGATTCCGAGGAATAAATAAAAACCAGACTACAGATATGTTTGCTAGACAGGCTATTGTAGAATCAGAGGAGTCCATTCTGAGTTCCTCTTTCACTTGTTCATATTATGATCCATGTAACTCCACGTCCTTTACTGACTGCTCTTAGTTCAGTAACCATGGATGATGTAACGATCCTATCAACTACTTGCTGCTGAAATAAAGTTGTTTGTTGTAAAAAAAAAAATGCAATTGTATTTGTGACCTTTGACAGCTCGATTTTTAGTCGAGTGAAACATATGTGGTCAGCAGTTTGCTTTGTTGTTAGTTTTGGCATGTAATAATCCGATGTGAGGGTTCTCAATGGCAGCAAAACATAATATACAACTTTGGCTTTGTTCAATCACTAATACTGATTTTGCTCATGAACACAGTTTAGCTACAGTGCTAACCTAAGTATGTTACCGCTGTGTTCGCTGAATCATTTCTAGTTGACTGATTCTGACCGATGGTGATTTGTTGTAAAAGAAAAACATTGCTGAATGACTAGTATACGCTGGCACAAGCTATTGTTATCATGTCGAAGCCTTTTCTTTGCATTAATTGGCTCAACATGGTTAATTTCCGCGGTTTAGATCTGTTTTGGGCATGGAAATTTCTCCAGGTTCATGTGAAATTCTTGAGCACCAAGGCTGACCTTACAATTGAAGGGCTGTACAAAGTAACTTCTGTGGAGTTACATCTTTATTCTGACTTATAGGTGTAACAGTCCAACACAAGGCGCACACAACCTCAAACTGCTTTTGCTCAGTTAAATAGTGTTCCAACTTCATAATTACACCTCTGTTTGGAAAACATGACCATTACTTTATAAACATTCCTTGCCCTCCTGATAAACTCGCAACAGAATCATTATTCTTCCGATCATTATTCTTCCGACAAGATTGTTTTTTGTTAAACAGTTCGTAAAAAGGTTTGGAATGCAGACGAAGAAGCATGGTGACAGCATACAAAACGAAATGCTTATGAAAGCAGTTCAAAGAATGTGGTGGCTTCCCATGGGCCAAGATTAGGCTAACGAGAGCTCTCCAGCGGGAATATTCCTCTTGACCAATTTCTCCCATGATTCGTTTGTCTCTTCAATGACCTTCAGGGCATATTCCTAGTTCAGACAAACAAGGATACCATATTATTGCAAGAACAACCTCTGCGTTTCAGGCTAACCGAAGAAGTTGAGTTCAGGCTTACCTTGCTTGCGGGCTTGTTACCGAGACCAAATTTGTTGGCAGGCTTTCCATCAGGTATTTTGTAGTCTCTGAACCAGTCCCTGATGGCAGTCAGTGTCCCCTGAATATATATTACAAAATGGTCAAAACAAATCTAAGAGAAACTGGACATGGACTGCAAGAGCAGCATTGCAAGGCCAATTCTATTCTTCTTAATTGAAAGGTAGAGCTCCTGCCATTACATTAAAAAAAAGTGCAGCATTGCAGTGCGGACTGTTATTGAACTCAATACATATAAGCCTCACAACACAGAAAAACAGTGACAAACTTATTAGAGTCTGATCACTATACGGGGTATCGTTTATCTCTTTTCCAGTGACATGGATGCAAATTAAGTCCACTACCAATTATTACTTTCAATTTCAAACGCTTCAGCTGAAGCCCAAAAACTAATAACAGAAAGCAGTGGTGAGTAACGGGCTAACGGCAGAAGGCATGCCAGTACCATGAATGGAAAAAAGGTATGCTATACATTATTTGCTTCTAAAATCTTCAACTGGCATGAAATTTAAAGAAATGCTTAGTAATAACAATGAAACTTTTTTCTCAAGAAAAAAAGCAACAACAGTGACAAAACATTGAGACATGCCCCACTTCCCACCAGGGAGATCAACAAACAGATACTGAAGGAGAAGGACAAGCACTAAAAGAGGAGGACCACAGTCATACCGGAAAATGCTTCTCAACATCATCCACGTCGTTCACAAGAGATGCTTTTGGGTCATCCAAAGAAATGGCCACAATTTTCCAATCAAGCTCCCCCTCATCAATCATTGCTAAAGCGGCCAATGGTTTAACCTTAAGAACATCCCCGATACTGGCACGTCTTTCACCAATCTCAACAACATCAACTGGAAAAGAAAACCACAGAAAAGAAAGATTTATTGAAAGTGAAGCTAATATGAAAAACAGGTTTGTCAAAGGTAAGAGATAAAAATGTTCATTACCAGGATCATTATCACCAAATGCTCCTTCAACTTCAGGATTTGCAGAAGTCGGGTCTTCCCATGTTTGAGGAAGTAATCCATAGTTCCAATTAATGTTGTACCTGATGCAACAAGTAATGTCAAAGAAAGCTGTGCAAAAATGTGCCGTGAGGCCAGTAACAGTGTAAACTCAATTGCACTGCAAACAAGTATGTAAGTTTCAGAGATAAAGCATGATGATAACTTAAAGAAGGAACATTCTATAAATACGTATTGTATTATCCCAAATAAAGGATCAAGTCAAAGCATAAAAGAATGGCGTTAGGCCGTCTTAGACGAGAACAACTTCCCGATGTTCATTTCATCAATGTATCATAAGGAATCATAAGTTTCTAGCACGATCACAACTACCATCATCCTTAGGGCTTGTTTTGATGCACACCAATCCACCACAACACACGTAGGCTCTAAACAGTTCTTTTTTGTTTGACAGAGGTAACCCGGCTTTTGTAGAAAGCGAAGTATTTACAAAGTTCAAAAACGAAAAGTGCAAGAAAACAGCTGGAGCTACCAGCTTACAGCAGAGTCAAGGCCACTGAACCAACCGGCCCAGCACCAGCCAACAGAAAAAACAGACAGACCCCGAAAAAGGCAGCCTTAACCTGAGCTACAAACAGTACTGACCTACAAAATACCCCATTCAGAATCCATCTGATGGGATAGAGGAGCGAAAACCTCAAAAATGCCATGTTTTCAACTATACGGCACCATTCAGTTGAATCAGTTGGTTGATCTACAATCTTGACTTAATTCACACCCAAATAAAGGATATGATACCTTTATAATAAACAGAATAAAGGAACAAGTCTAGAACCGCACATTTCTTATAATCTTATCCAATTTTCCTTTTTTCTTTAACAACAATTTTGGTTTGATGATAGTCCTTACGGGTAGTATCGAAGGTTTCCCTTCTTGGTGTCCTGCTTGATGGGCGTGAAGGGCTCGTCGGTGGCGACCTCCATCTTGGCGCTGCTCTCCTTGGGGATCTCGACGATGAAGTGGAACACCCCGTCCCCGGCGCGCAGCGGGACGTCGTGCCACGGCGACACCTTCCGGCCCCCGCCGTCGACGAGGAAGACGCGGTAGTCGAGCGTCTCGGGCTGGCCCTGCGCCTTGGGCAGGAGCTCGGCGGTCTTGAGGAGCGCGGTGGTGGTGAGCCCCCGCTGGCGCTGGAACCGCACCGCGGTGGGGCGGCGACTGATGCTGATGCGGCTGCGGAGGCCCGCGCCCGCTAGGAGCGTGAAGCGGGTCGCCGCCGTTGCGGACGCCGTGGCCGCCGTCGCCATCTGCGCGGGCTACGACGGGCTGCCGGAGATGGTGGTGGTGGGGAAAGGAGGCGGAGGCGGAGGCGGAGGCGGCGGCGGCGGTCAGTGGCAGTGGGGGCTGCGGATGACGAGGCCAAAGGATTTGGACGGGGTGACGGGTCTGGTTCAAGGCTCGCGCGTACTCGTACAGTACTAGTGATCAGGTGGGCCCGCGCTTCTGTGGTAGCAGTAGCAGGCAGCCAGCCGGAGATTCGGGAGTGTTGAGTAGGCCGGGCCAGGCCGGATCGGGCTAGGCAAGTCGCAAAGGTGATAAGGCCTGGCCCATGTTTCTTAGCATTAAGCCTGGCCCATAGTGAAGTGGGTATCCCGTACTGGGCTACCCGTCGCCTTCCGGCCACAATAAACGGCCCATAGCCCATATCCGGCACATCTCGCGATTTCATACATTCTTGCGGTCGCCATCGCCGCCGGTTCGACCGCGCCGCCGCAGGAGGCAATGGCACGGCGGCCGGCGGACGCATTGATGCCCATTCGCCGCCGCTCTATCATGTTGTATCTTTTCAACGCCGCACAGACGATCTGCTTTTTCCAGGCTTGGTGGGAGACGGTCAGACGACAGACATGGAGGAAGTGATCGTTGTAACCCGACGGACGACCAAATCGACAGTGACAGTGTGGCGAAATGTCTCCAAATGTAGTACTAACAAAATGGAGCATTATTGTGCCAACTTGCTGGTGGCACATACGCTTGGTTTCACCTCACCGAGCAAGCCAATCCAATGGACCACCGGATCGGACCCCAGGACACATCGTGTTCTAGCCTGAAGAAGGATCGAATCCCAGATTTCGCTGGCCACTTGTACTACGAACTTGTCTGAAATCTCCCCGGTGAAACTTCCAATTTCCAGGCCCTAGCCGGTATATAGCCTCCCTCCGCCGCATGAAAAGCAGGCGTTCAA
Organism: Bothriochloa decipiens; assembly: GCA_023333625.1. Lineage (NCBI taxonomy): Eukaryota > Viridiplantae > Streptophyta > Magnoliopsida > Poales > Poaceae > Bothriochloa > Bothriochloa decipiens. The sequence continues at coordinate 5,027,909 of CM041637.1, forward strand.
TGGGGATGGGTGGCGAGCAGCGGTGCCGGCCCGTTCAATGGCTCGATGACGAGACCCAACGACTCCAGAACGATGGAAAAGCAGCACGCGACGTATGAGACACATGATTGATGTCAATATAATATAATGCTTCTTTTGGAGATTAATATATAACCGCAGATATGTATCATCCCGTTTTCGGCACTCCTCATCATCTTTTGTTTCAGTCGTGTCATCGAGTTTTAGAGCGGGTGCAAGTGAACTAGCAAGCCTCATCACTTTAGTTTTATCCTGTTTTAGAAAATGGCTGGGTCATGTTACAACATTGAATAATTGAGCATTCTAGTCTTTACAATATAGCTTTTTTTCGTGACCGGGACTTCACCCATGTCTTTACAATATAGCAAGACCTAAATTTATCACCTTATATTATTAGCTTAAATCCTAACTCCAACCCGGCCCCAAACCATGGCTAAACCCAACAATTTATATATATAATAACGGGCTCGGGTCTTGAGCTGCTTCACATTTAGTGTTTTTTGAATGAACTGGAGGGGCCGAGGGCCCTGCAGGATTTTATTGAGAAGGTAAATAAAGTTTACAAATAAGGGGAGCAAATACAAGCAGGTAAATTAAGAGACAAAGAAAGAAACAAAGAAAATAAAGCTATTACCAAAATCAATTGCAGATTTTGTATCCATTGATTATAAGCTTGTGATAGGCCTACTTTCACTCTTAGAGATACAAGCTGCAATTATTTGAGAAAGTAGGTTCTGCACTGTGAATATTCCATTGATTGCTGTGAAAAATTATCTCATTCTGGCCATCCAAATAGTCCAAAACATTAAGATGATGGCAATCATAAAGAATTGAGATAGCAACTGATCTTTGATGGCTGTTATGTTCTCAAAGGTGTCTCCATCTTGAATTACATTGAGGTTCAGAAGCCCCCAACTCTGTTGTGCAAAAGGATAGTGCCAGAATAGGTGTTCCACGGTTTCTTCTTATGGTGCAAGACAAAAGACACAATTGAAGGACTCCAAATGCATCTGTTTTCTTCTTACTATGTTCCTTGTGTTCAGTCTGTCCTTCATTAACAACCAGAAAAAGACACTGTGACAAATGACAATATGATTTCCGGAGCCATTTCCAGACCCTGTGCTTCACTTTTAGTGATAAGCTTCCGGGCTTTGATGCCAATTTCAACTTGCAGAAGCTGCGCCATGACTGTGTTTATAGAAAGGTAAAATGCCCAAAATACCACTAATAATTCGTTGCTGTATGGAAGAATGTTTGGTGAAGTGCATTAGCCTCAGTGCTGGTTGGCTCAGACGGTAAGAACAAAGTGGTTCGATTCCAATGACCCGGTAGTGACATACTTCTCTGAACCCTACTCTCCCTTCCTTCTGACTCTCTGAGCCATGCCTCCTCTCTCCCCATTTCCCCTCCTTTGTCTACCTACTTGCGTACAAAATTGTTGTTCCTTTATCCCTAAAAACTTACTAAAGAAAAGTAATACCGTGCATCAACTGAGTTACCAAGACAATTTTTTCTTCCACACTTAATCAATAATAAAATAAACCATCAGAAAAGATGATAAATTTTGCTCACCATGCAGATAATTGATGCTACTACATTTTGTGAAATTAAATTCAGTCAAGCACACATAAGCATGCTGAACTTTATGTACTTCACTATTTATTTGTAGTATTTTGAATTAAACAATGCTTCAGACTGGATCATGAGATTACGGAGTGTAAGCTAACGGATAAGATCACCAAAAAAAGCGCTATTATTCTTTCTTTCCAACAAAAGGGGCTATTTTCGATAAAAGAATGCAACGCGTCAGATTCCAGAATATCGCAATACTGAAGGGTCCAAGAACTCCATTATCTTAAGCAACAATAGTTTAGGCAGCTAGTAGATCGTCCTAAAAGCTGTAAATCATTGATGCTAATGAGTAATGACATCACCTGCTGCATGTATGTAAAGCATCGGCTTTCAGCTGAATATTATTTGGTTCTCCGTTAGCCCCATGTGACAAGGTTAGCATTATACCCTCCATTTGCTGATCTGATGGTTTTTTAATAAGAAGATGCTGAAATCATTCTGAGAACGAGCTGAGTACTCCGGTATACGTAGTAGTGATATCAAAATGAGTTTCTGTTGCTTCTAGCAGTGCTGTCCATACATCATACACAGAGAACTCAAATTACTCTATGACCGCGGGCAGTTGTGCCGTCATACACCTCAGTGAACAGTGTGGAGTGCAGGTACTATGCACCGAGGAGCACCTTGGCAAATCACAATGATTAATCAAACTAAGACCACACTAATTAATGGAAACCTGACTTTTTCTTAAAAAACTAGATTATAAGAGAAAACATACTCTCCTATAACTTTAAAAATAAAAAGGTGCTAGGCTTCGAACTCGGATTGAACGGGAGAGTCCCCAAGCTTACTGTTCTAACAAGTTACAGTGACTTTCCTCTACACCGGCTGGGAAATTAGAAAACCAACATAAAAAATATTTTCCTAACGGAAAGCCGACAGGAAGTTACCAACGGAGCTACCTCGACAAAGAAATTGAATTTATAAACATGTTTAATGTCACAAACTAAACAATTTTCTTGTCAGTAGTACACGCAAGGTGAAATTGCTTCCATCCCAGGTTAAACTTTTTTCCTGTGCAACCGGTGCTGGGACGTCAAAGCTAGACAAATTAACTTGTCTACATAGAAGATAACAACCGGAATAAGTTATGTCTAGGTTGGTTATAGAATTATATAAGCTGGGGAGGACTGGATATATGACATGAGAGATAATTCCTCACCTAGCACTGAAATAAAAAAAAAAGTTGTGATACCGCGGAGACCACTATTTTAATTTTTTGCAACCTCATGTCATGTGCCACTTTTATTAATAACTTAAAATGTTGTGGAAATGCTAATGGAAATACCATTTTACCCTCTCGTTCCCTTTCCATCTCACACATCTCTGTCCCATCGCATCCAACAAGTTTCTCTTCCACTATATCAAGGTGGCTCTGCATCTATGATGACTCTACCTAGCCATGTCTATATGCTAGTCGCGCATGGTTTGTGGTGGCTTAGGACTACTCTTGTCATTCCATGATGAGATCGTGGTATTGCTACTCGTACAATTGTTCTTCCTTAGCACCCCGCCTGCGTGCGTAGGAACAGGTCGGGGTGCGTTCAGAACCTCACATGGGGAACAACACAGCAATGAGGGCCATGATCACAAGCTAGAGCATTCCATGAAGCTGTACTTCAAGGATCGGCTTAGCACAAAGATCAACCTGCACGCGAAACACGTTGTTGACAACGAACAATGCGAGAGATGCTCGCATGCTGCAGAGGACAGGCACCATGTCTTCTTCGGTTGCGAAAGGAGCCACTCGCTCTGGTCCATGATCGGCATGATCCATGTTGAAGCTCTGACGGACGATGAAAGCTGGAATGCAAGCACACCTGCCCACCTCGACGCCTCGTTGTGGCCCTTCGTCTATCTAATTAACTATCCTGTGGAAAATCTGGGATAGCCACAATGGTCATGTTTTTTGTAACGAACATTTCTGTAATCGTATAGTCCTCGCTGGGTCTGTGACAACCTAGTTGTCTGGCGCAAACGCCTCCCCCTGCTTAAAACGGCTTGCTTGGCTGGTGTAACCACACCCGTGCATGTAACCTGTACTCTCCTGGCTCCTGCTCCCTCCAGTTGACTGGGGAGGGTACATTTGAAATGGAAAAGGTGGGGAAGCTCCCTCCCCCCACTCCCCCACCACCACACCCCCCCCCCCCCGCGTTTGTTTTAAAAAAAAAATGAAGGTGTGCCTACTATGTGTAGGACTTCCTCGATGCCACAAGCGATGATGAGCAAACCTAGCGTCGGCTTGGCTGTTCCATGACATAGGGAAAAATATAGCCTTAGACTACTTGAGAGTAGTTAGTACTTGCGTGTGGGTAGGCAGTTCCTACTAGTGTAACTGGTGCTTGACATGGCAAAAAACAGATTGTTTTGGAAGAAAAATGATGGTTGACGATGCGTGCAGGCTCATGTAGGGTCAGATGAGCGCAAGTAACGTTGTATATATGGTGCCGGGAAAGATGTCAATAATTTTTGTCAAGAAAAGCCACTTGGAGCCCTACAAATAGGAGGCACTCGATAGAGAGGGGTACTTTGACCATTTCTCAAAAAAAAAGGAGAAATGATATACTTGAGAGCCCTTGTAGCTAGTTGTGGTAACGAAAGTGGAACATGACAGTATTGAAAAATCAAAAAAAAAAAAAAAACCTCGACGGAAAGGAGCTAGACTGCACCTCCGTTTTTTAATAAGAGGATGCAAGGTTCAAACCCGGCTCTCTAGACTGAGTATTGAAAAATCGAATTAGTTGGTTCTCTGAGATGTGCTAGCTTAAAAACCATGCAAGCTGTATCATATAAACCGCAGGTTAATAATTAACAAACATGCCCTAACTCAGCCGTCTGATCTCTTATGAGCCCAATGTTTCGCGTTCAGCTCATCAGCTGCATGGATGGATGCGCAGCGCACCCACGGCGTGCAAGGCGCACATACGTAATCTGCTTTCCGCTGTCAGACATCGACCTGATGAAAAGGAAAGCAGGTGCGCCTGCAGTGCGTGTGATTCAGGGCCAGATCAGCGGGGCAGGGCGTTCCCTCCTCATGGTTGCACACCAACGTCACCGCCGGCGCCGGCCGGATGGTTGCCGGCCATCAGTGCCGGTGTGCGTGTGCAGGCGGATGCATGTATTTCTTCCTTTTTCCTTTTGAAGGCGCCGCGACGGCGACAGGAGCCAAAAGGAGGATACGGCGTGCCGCCGAAGACAAACCCATGATTTGATTGAAACTCGAACGACACGCACTGTCCGGCCGATGTGGCAGGGAGTTAGACTCCCGGTAGGCCGGCCGGCCGGTAGTCAGCAGTGAAGGACCAGGGTCCAGGGGGGTTTCAAAGTCGCACACATAGAACGCACCACAGATAGAGAACGACTTTGCAGCTTATACTAATATACTAAATAATTAGGTGGTCACCTTGTCATGCATCATGTGTCACAGTCTCAGGAGATTAACGAGCAGCTAGCGTAATCTCTTTCAAATTCAACGTGGAGTACATACATACGTAGGAGTAATGTACCAGCTACCTTATCTTCTTTTCAGGTATCTAGTAGCTGCAAGCTAGTAGCCAATACAAGTGGTTGCCCCTATACCCGGAAGACCGTAGACAAAAAGACATGCAAGTGCCCAATGTGTCATAGTATACATGCATGGCATCATGCACAGGCGGCACGGCCTTCGTTTCCTTTATTTGGTGCACATTATATAAATAAATAGGTGTCCAAGTCCCTCTTGGTTTGTGCTTGTGCCGGCCAGCCATGCAATGCAATGCAAGTTGCTCTGACTGACCTACCTGCGATGGAACTGGATGGGTGGCAGAAGGAAATAACCGAAGCCGCGCGCAGCCGGCGACGCGGAATACCGCCGGCCGATCGATTCGCTCAAAACGACGCCGCAGACCAGACGCTGCTTTCATCTTTCCGTGCGTGCGTGCAGAGATTCTAGATAGATAGATATACATACCCCGTGGTGGGCGTGCAGGCAAGGCCGGCCAGCGCATATGCACGTCCGGCACCCAGATATATGCATTCCTATCCCGTGTATACCACTAACGCTTGCCTCATTGGGGAGTTAGGAGTAGTTTTTACCAAACGGGAGGACGACGGCCGGCCGGCCGGGTAACTCGATCGATCAGCGGGTTACTTTTTTCTGTGGGGGGACGACGACGAGGAGGCCGGTTTTGGAGGCGATCGATGCAAATCCTAACAGGAGCGCACCACGCCTTTGCCGGCACGGGAAGCACGCACGCACTCGATCAATCGGGGCTCATCTCAGCACGCACTCCTAGCACTAGCTAGCTTAGCCAGCCAGCCAGCAGCTGGCGAGCAAGACGTACGGGGCGCGCCGTACCTGCTAGCTGAATCGCTGATTGCCTCCATTAATTAGCTGTACTCGTAGCTCCATCGATCTGTAGCAAATTGCTCTCCTTGTCTTCCGAACGCACGTCGGAGTTGCTTGTCCGGGACTAACGTGCTTTTTCGCTGACCCATGGGTAGATTACACTTGTTGAGCTCAGGAGCGCGCGTGGGTAGTTTTAATTTAAACAGTCAAGATAATAGGCCGGCCGTTCGATCTTCGATGTAACATAAACTATCTGCGGGATATACCAGTCACTCGTAATGCAGACTCTATCATATAGTCTAGGCATATTTATTACCTTAAATATTGTGGACTTTGAAGGACCGAAAAGACGACCAGAGGGGGTGAATAGGAGCCTCAAAATTTTTTTCAAAACTTTTAGGTCCTCGGCTTGACAACTAACCCCAAGAAGCAATACACAAACCACGATGTCCACGACCCTATTGAGAGGGTGAATGTTCCTTAGGAATACAGCGGGACACCACAAAACTAACGCAACAAATCGAAAGCAAATCGAAGACCAAACGGACAAGCAACGATCGAAAACAGCGTCTTAGGTGTACTACGGTAGTACAGGTAGACCAACCGGTAGTATCGACAGTGACCGGAAGTTCGAGGGAATATTTTTAGCCCAAGTCGAACATGCCCTTGACTGCCTAAAAATGCACTACCGGCATTACCGGTGTTTCTATCGGTAGTACTGGTGAGGTACTGGTAGTATCGGTGGTTCAAAACGGTAGTACCGAATAGAATCGCGCGGAGAATTTGCAATACCGGAAGTAACACCGGTAGTAGCACCGGTAGTACCGGTAGTACCGGACAGAAACGCGCGAAAATCGTCCGGAACAAGGAAAATTCGATTTCTCGATCAAATCAACTCTGATTGCCACGAAATTTTAACCGTAGGGTCACAAGGCAATAGGGAAGTTATCTCTAAAAGGTCATGGCCCAATTTGACACGAATCAAGAAATCAAGAAAGAGGTGAAGACTCATCAAGAACTCGCCATGAACATAAAATCGCCCCGATCTACTTGCTCGTGAGGAATTAGCTCAAACCCTTTAGTGGGATTGATCCTCTCACGTCATAGCTTGAATCAACGCAAGAAAAACGGACTCAAACGGTGCAAAATCGAAGAAATTTGACCACGAAATTGGAGGAGGAAAAGAACTCGAGATGAACAACTCAAGAACAACAAGAACACAAATTTATCACGAGATTCACATAAAGATAAACGCCCAGAGAGCACGAGCACACTAAGGATGCTCTTCCTACGAACAAATCACTACAAAAGTCTTACAGTGGACCTCTCACCCTCTGAAAGACTAGAGACTGGGAAACCCTAACACTGAAATGGGAGAGGTGAGACTGAGTGGAGGCAGTCCCTCTTATTTATAGCCTTATTATACAATTCCACTTCTACCCCTAGACATTCTAAGAGAGAACCACCTAGTCAGGGGCATTATGGTCCAACTCGAGTTTTCCTGATCCGACGACCACCGCGTCTCCTTACCGGTAGCCTCGCTCCGAAGCGATCTCCCCGATGCCGCCACGTGCCGTTCATCCGTATCGGGACCTCCGCCCGAGTTTTGAGGCCCAAACCCGGAAAACCTGCCGCCGATGGTTTTGAGGACAAACCACCAAACCGCCCGTGAGTATCGTACCGCGTACGCATCCCCCGCCGATGGTTTTGAGGCCAAACCACCAAACCGTCGCTGATGGTTTTGAGGGCAAACCACCAAACCGTCCGCGAGTAGCGTAGCCCGTACGCGTCCCCCGCCGTGTATACTTGCGCTCGTCGATGTCCCAAATGTCAGCCACAGCGGCTGGCCACCCGGCCGTCTGGTCCCTCGGCCCAAGCCTCGCGTCCGCCCTTCACCGCAACCGGTCCGTCAGCACGGCACGCCCTACTTGACCTTCTCCCGACCGCTGCCACCGCCTCTGGACTCCACACCTGCACATCACGAAGCCAAGAGACACCGTTTCGACACATAACCCCGTGCCAGGGGATTAGAAGAACCACCGAACCAACCACACACCAAAGTGTTGGCATGTTGACAATCGCTCATCACATAACAAGGGTGCTCCACAATGGTTATGTAAAAATCATGTGTTCGCAGACTTGAAGTCTAAATAAGACTTGGAGTCTTATTTTTTCTTCCTCTTTCTTCAATAAATACAGTGCCACATCAGCAAAATACCATAAATAAAAGGTAATTAATAGTATTGGATTCTACGATAAAGTCTTACATTATGAGTGCCCTTAAGCCAACACTGCAACAACCTACGCCTTACTTACAAAACCAATTCTTCTGATCCCGATCGAGCCCACCTTTGGAACGCAGCCATCATCAAAGAATTAACGGGAGACAAAATGTTCGGGCCAGTTTGGCAGGCGGACTTCTTCCTGCTCTAGATTTCTATATGAAAGTTGATTCTCTGACTGAAATTGATTTCTTATATGATTCTCTAGGATAAACTTTGTATCAATAATTAATTTTGTGCCTCAAGTGAATCAGAAGAGAAGCTACTTTTTTTTAAGCTCCGAATCCTCGAGTTCATTATCAAAGAATCATCTCACACAACTAGTATATAAAAGAATCGCTTTTATGTAAAAATTGTTTGCCAATATTTTTGTACTGAAATATAAGGCATTCCATATAGTGCCCATACTCAGATTTGAAAAAAGTTTATTAAAAATGAAACCATAATTTCAGGAGAAACTCCGTCATTATGTTGAGTATTCCCTTAAGTTGTTTTAATTTGTTTAGAATACATTAGGACGGAAGAGTAACTTGTCTTAATTGTAATAGCATTTGGGGGTTTACTTGAAACTAATTTTGACAAATAACTTTTTTATTGATTATAATTGTTGCCCTTACATTGTGCACCCCACTACATCTATTGATACAAAGTCTATATATGTTATCATCGACTGATTCCTTACCTTAAAAGCTGTTGCCATCTCCCGTTCTTTTTTTTCACTCATATCATGTGATTCTAGAATTTCTACCGAGGTCAAATTAAGATACTTGCTCATCTTTTTAGTTAAGGGAAACAAAATAGATATAGTTGGCTCATCATGTCCAGCAGTGTTGTATATTTAACGTGAAATGTGGGGATTCAACCCCACCTTTGTTGTTGAAGAGGAGTTAAATTGACAAATAGTACTTTTACAACATAACATAATTCTCAAATTATCTGTTTTATATGAACGAGAACATAAATGTAAGTGGATTGGTGCAGTGTATGGTTTGTTTAGTATATGTAGAGTGGATCGTTTGAGCCTTTTAAAATCTACGGCGTTGTAGAAGCTTGTACTTTCCTGTTGGTGAGCTCCACTACTCAGCGAAAATATATTCATCCTTGACCTAACACTTTTAGATGAAGCGAGGTCGAAAACACATAAGTTGGTGTAGTATGTGGTTCACTTAGCATGCAGAATGTAGATAGCTTTCATTCTCCTCTTCATGAGCTACTATCTAATTAATTAAGTCTTTTGACAATTTGTTAAGTTTCTTGGTCCCCTTGTGAATTCAAATTTCAAGGGAATATTTGGTGTGGGTGAGCTCTATATTACTCAAGGAAACAAGTGTCCAATGAACCTTGAATAGTTGTAGTCTTATATATGATAGGCTCCAATAATCATCAACAATAATGTTGTTGATGCAAAAAGGCGTTGGATCTGCAAACACACTGGGCTAATACCCAAGTTCGATATCAAGGCGTGCCAGTCGATTTGACCTGTTAATCGACAAGGAAAGATAACTTGAACAAGAGCTGAACGAGACGACAGCGATACGCCCGGACGTCAAGGCTCAGATTGCTCGGAAAGCGGAACTTGCAAGCTCGTCGGAGATCAAGTTGATGCAGCCCGCCGATTCTTGAAAGAACTCGTTGAAAACGAAAAAACTGGTGACGAAGTCGTCGAAAAGTAGATTGCTTGAAAAGTAGATAAAAGTGATAGATTTGTTGTATTTGATTGATTGACCTTTTCTACATTGTCTCTCGGTACATATTTATACCCTGGTACTATGAGTCCTAAACAGACACGACAAAGTATTTCCTAAACAAGTCTTATCTCTAAGGAATAAAAAATAATGACTCGTACCAAGGTCAGACTCAGAAGTAAACTATTAAAATATTGGCATAAATATTGCCAGTTTCCTTATCCATTACTTACGATGAAACCTCTATCGGCACGCTCCTCATCTCTGTAGATTCCATCGGCAAAACCCATCGATAATGATTCAGCTCTGCTTTCCACGTTCTTCAGCTCTGTTTTCCATCGGTAACCATGCCTCTCTCTCCATCGGCAACAGCCTTCTGCTCTCATCGGCAAGATCATATTAACCTTCATCGGCAACCATCTGTTAGCCATAATTCAAAGCAAAGTAAGCTTAAAAGCACAACCACTCCCTTGCCGATCGGCACAGTTTTCGGCTTATATTGACACGTGTCAAAAAACGGTGTCAACACATGCCCCCCAATTTCGAAGTATAAAATATCTTATGCGCCGAAATTTTCTCTGAGTTGTGATTACCTCCTGTCAAAATCACCTGTACAACTCCTCGATTATCGCACGCATAGGCACCATACCTATCTCGGCGCTTCAATTCACCCGCTGGTAACAAAGGATAAGTCTGAAATACCCCTGCACCAGCTGCCTTATAAATACTTTTTTCACCGGGGCCTTTCAACACACGAACCCAAGCATTCTCTCTTCAGCGGCGGCTCCGACGAACCCGGCGGCAATCTCAACCGGCACCATCCTGCAGCATCCCTAACTCTTGGCAGCGATTCTCTTCTCCAACCTTCGATTCTCCGCAGTGATTTCCAATTCTTTCAACAAATCTCTAGTAATGGCGCTCAACTTCAACGTCCCTTCGGTTAGTTTCCTTCTTTGTCTTTTCTGTAACTTTCTTAATCTGTTCTTATTTTCCACACCATTCCTGATTTTTCTTTCCTCTTCCTTTCTTCTTTTGATCCTCTGATCACAGGAGCTGCGTGATAAACTTATTATCCCCACAGAACAACCACATGTATAGTGCTTAGGTCCAATGGGGAACCCAGATCCAACCGATATTATAAATGCAGAAACCAATAGGATTCCTTTCAGAGCTGAAAACTTAGATTTGGACTTATGGTCAGACACCTTCCGTTCCTGGCCCAAACCCACCAAGGGATGGAAAAATTGATACTTGAGGCTCGCTAGACCAATGCGAACATACTGGGCAGAGCACAAATTAGATCAATGTATCAGGCTATCTATTGCCAATATGGCCAGGAATGAGAACATGCTGATTGCTGCCTCCTATTTTTGGTCTGACACCATGAACGCCTTCTTATTTAAACATGGGCCTGTCACCCCCACACTTGCCGATGTATACATGCTTACCGGCCTAGATATCACCACTGCCGATGATGCCACTGTCCTTCATAGAAAAGCAGAGTACCGAGTGAGTGCCCGCAACATCGGCGGCTGGACAGGATACATTCAGGAATATGAGAAAACTGGATTGGTTGGTCAGAGAGAGCACGCCACTTTTCTGAATATGTGGCTAGAAAAATTCATTTTTTGTGGCAGAACAGTCGGCCCAACTAACATGTATCTCCCCACAGCGGAAATGTTGGCCGACGGTATAAGACTCTCTCTTGGCCGATACCTTCTTAGCTCTGCTTATCACCTTCTCCATCAAGTTACAGAGAAACTCTTACTGGGTGAACCTATCGGCAATTTGGGAGGCCCTTGGTGGTTTATTAATATGTGGTTGAACGCCCACATGCACAAGCAGCTGCAATTCAACTTATTTGCTCAGCAGTTCCCCCGAGATCTCCCTGAAGATTATGTATTGGCAGAGGATGAATCGGCATCACATGGGCCCCTCAACTTTGGTGAAGCAATAATAGTTTTACCAGGAACAGAAACCAACAAAGACCAAGTTGGCCGCTTTTTCAACAGATTTTACTCTGGTATCCCTCGCGATAATAGAGCTTGGATGCCCTATATTGATGAAGAGGCCAGATTCCCTCTTTCTTTCAACATTGTCGATGAAGCCTTGAACAAAAATACAGAAATCATGAAGGCTATAATCACTCCCCGCGCCATCCCAGTCAATATATTTGGTAGCAGGAAAAATGTTAATGCCACCTATGAATTTTATTATCCATCGGTAGCAGCAAGACAACTGGCATTTGGACAACTACCAATCAAACTCTGTTATGCCGATGTGATTAGGCCAAGAGAAACCATTACTAGTAACTTGGAGTGGCTGAAAGTAGTCAACCTTTCCCCTGATGCCGATACTTCAAATGTTGACTTCTCTACTTGGGTGCCAATTTCTTTTATCACTGAATCTTTCAATTCATGGTGGCAAGAATGGAAAGATCAATTGTTTTCTGTATCTGTCCACCATTACTGGCACCTTATCGATCCTGACCATGACATCCCTGCCGATGCGGTAAGCCTCGCCGCTCATCCTTTTCCTTTGATTTTTGATTCATCGGCAACTAACCTTTTGTAACAGGGTAGCGATCCAACACCGACGACAAGCAGAAGTGGGAAGATATTCAGATTACGGTCAATCAACCCGACATCATTCATTGGCTGTAAAGCACCCACTCTGACAGCGTTAACTTATTGGGGAACTCGCCCCAAGAAGATTTCATCCAAGCCACCCAAGATCAAAATCACTCCATCGATTGCCAGCACAACCTTAGCCAAAACATTCCATGTAACTATTCTATTTATTTTCTTTTCATGCTGACTTCGAGAGATACTAATCTTGCATTTCAGGGCACAAGTTCTACTCCTGCCGGCTCTTCATCGGCAATTCGTCCTCCATCTCCCATCAACGCACCTCCAGATGTTATCCTTATCGACTCTCCAGAGGTATGTTTCTTCAATTTTAATCTAATTTCAACCATTATAATCGGCATTAATTACTCCATTTACTTGTAGCAACAAGTGGACACATCGGCAGCTGTTTCAGCCGATCCAATGTCACCGTCTTCTGGTGCCGATGCCCCCCAGTCATCTGGGTTTAAGGAATCACAGCCTAAGCGCAAAGCTTCATCCAACGTAACCCTTCAATCAAAACGATCAAAAACTGCATCGGCACCATCCACAGTTCCAGCACCATCTCCTCAGCCAAGACTAGCCGATGAGCCAACACCAAGTTTGCCATCAGCTTTAATTACGGCACCAGCACCAGCATCACCTCTTCAACCAATACTGTTTGATGTGCCAGCACAAGGATCACCAACAGCACTTCAAGAAACACCTGCCGATATAGCCACAGAACTGCCATCAACCAGCCCTGCCATCATGGTGACTGATCCATCAGCAAGCATTGCTGAGGACGTATTGCAAGCTGCCTCCTCCAGCCAGATGCAAGAGATCGCTTTGAAGCAAGTAAGTTAATTTAACAAAAATTCTACAATATTTACTCTCCTGTAAATGACTAATTCCCTTGTAGGAACAAGACTCTCCAAATAGCCTATTCTCTTTTACCGTCAACATTCCTAACGATAAAGAAGAAGAAAGTTCTGTGCTTGCCTTAGGAGCCATACCAGCTGAAGTCAGAATCAAATTAGAAACATTATTATCCTTGTTGCATCAAGATACACCTCAGCTGGTCCAAGATTCAGACTCCACAAGAGCAATTTTCAAAGCGATTCGTGACCAAGTCCCTGACAACGTTGAAGAAATCCTTTTTCATGCTGCCCACCTTGAGAGCCGACAACTCCAGTACCAAAAGGCTGCTCGACGAATTGCCAATAGAGCCGCTCAAGCAAAACTTAAAGAAGAAATACTACAATTCAAGCAGGCTGCCGAAGAAAAGCACAGAAGCATGAGCAACTTAGAGGCTTCGGGCGCCGATCTTGAAAAGAAAATTACTGATCTATCGGCAAAGAGAACAGCTTTATTGGCCGAGATGAAAGAAGTGGAAAAAGCCCTGAACCAAGCCGTACAGGAGAAAGACAACTTGTCCAACACTCTAAAAATTCTTCAAGAAGACAGGGACAATTAAGCTTGTATGGCGCTGACGCTGAGGAAAAAACTTAAACCGATTGAGGACACTGCCGATGCGGACATCAGGGAAGTGGAAGAAGCCGACCAAATTCACCTGCGCGCGATAACTGCTATTCAATCTTTCCTTAGTTCGTAAACTTCATTCATTGGCATTGTCAAATTATCGGCAATCTGAACTTTGCCAATTAACTGTGAATGTAATATAATACTTATACCTTTATTCCTGCATTTTATGCATCCATCCAAATACTGGGGTAATATTTTTTTAAATATTTTCCATTTAATGCTCTGGGAAATATAACTCCTTCGAGGGTTTCTAAGATGTATGCGTTACCAGGAGCAGACTGATTTATCCGATAAGGACCTTCCCAATTAGGGGACCACTTGCCGAATTTTGAACTCTTAGTCCCAATCGGCAAAACCAATTTCCAGACTAAATCTCCATTTGCAAATTCTTTTATTTTCACCTTTCTATCATACCACCTAACAACCCTCTTTTTATTTTCTTCGACGCTAATTAAAGCCTTTAGCCGATGACCTGCTAAATCTTCTAATTCATCTCTCATAAGCGTATCATACTCATCGGCTGTCAACTGATCCTGAGAAAATATACGCCTAGAACCAGTCTTAATTTCCCAAGACAAAACTGCATCATGCCCATATACTAACTGATATGGTGAAACCTTAGTTGCACCATGACACGCCATCCGATATGACCATAAGGCTTCATTTAAAAGAGTATGCCATCTCCTAGGATTTTCCTCAATTTTCCGTTTAATAAGCTTGATTATTCCTTTATTAGATGCCTCAGCCTGACCGTTAGCTTGAGCATAATAAGAAGAGGAATTTAGAATTTTAATCCCCATACCGATGGCAAAGTCATCAAATTCTCCCGATGTGAACATAGTTCCTTGATCGGTAGTAATAGTCTGAGGAATACCAAATCTGTAAACAATATACTCTTTCACAAAATCAAT
>CM041637.1:5042924-5053911 GCA_023333625.1 Bothriochloa decipiens
TCTTTCACAAAATCAATCATATTTGCCGATGACACTTTCTTTAAAGGAATTGCTTCAACCCACTTTGTGAAATAATCGGTAGCAACGAGTATGAATTTGTATCCTTTACTCGACGGCGGGTAAATCTGACCGATGAGATCAATAGCCCATCCTCTAAATGGCCAAGGTTTGATTATAGGATTCATTACCGATGCAGGTGTTCTTTGAACATTACCGAATTTCTGACATGACTGGCACCCTTTGAAATATTTAAAACAATCCTCAAGAATTGTCGGCCAATAATACCCATTCCTCCTAATCATCCATTTCATTTTAAATACTGATTGATGTGCCCTACACACTCCTTCATGAATCTCACCCATTAGACTTTTTGATTCCTCTTCACTAAGGCATTTGAGCAAAACTCCATCTAAAGTGCGATAATATAATTCAGTATCAAGGAGCACATACTTGGTAGCTTAAAACCTTATACGTCTCTCCACTTTCTTAGATGGATCTTTTAAATAATCAGCAATATCCCTTCTCCAGTCATCGGCATCAATTACCGATGTCAGCACTTCTCAGATCAGTTGATATCCCGAAGCATGCTGTGCTAGCCGATTAGCTTTTTCATTGTGCAATCTGGGAATGTGTTCAAGGCGAAAATCTTTAAACTCCTTTAATATTTGCAGGCACTTCCCATGATAAGTAATCAAAACTTCACTTCGGCATTCATATGTTCCGATCAATTCATTAATGACTAGCATAAAATCCCCAAAGACTTCAACTGTATCGGCACGTATTTCTCTGAGCAATTCTAACCCTTTCAGTAAAGCTTGATATTCAGCCTGATTGTTTGTTGAAGTGCCAGCAATCGGCAACGAAAATTCATATTTCTTTCCTCGAGGCGAGATTAACATAATACCGATTCCTGCTCCTTCGCCACAAGTAGATCCATCAAAGAAAAGTGTCCATGGAGCAATCTCAGCATAATCTACCACACTACAATGTTGAGTAACAAAATCGGCCATTACCTGTCCTTTAACTGCTTTAGCCGATTCATGACGCAAATCAAATTCTAATAATGCTAAGATCCACTTGCCGATCCTTCCTTTCAAAATTGGCATCGACAACATATGCTTAACCACATCGTCTTTGCATATAACAGTGCATTCAGCCGATAACAAATAATGTCTTAACTTTGTGCAAGAGAAATATAAACACAAACGTAATTTCTCAATGGCCGAATACCTGGTCTCAGCATCTATCAGTATTCTGCTTAAATAATATATCACACGTTCTTCCCCTTTAAACTCTTGAATTAATGCTGATCCGATAACATTATCATCGGCAGACAAATACAACTTGAAAGGTTTCCCGTGTTGAGGTGGAACCAATACTGGAGGATTTACCAAATATTTTTTAATTTCTCCTAAGGCTAATTGCTGCTCTGTTCCCCATACAAATTCCTGATCGGCTTTTAATTTTAATAAAGGACTGAAGGCTTTGATCTTTCCCGACAGATTAGATATAAATCTTCGAATAAAATTAATCTTGCTGACCAAGGATTGCAACTCAGTCTTATCGGCAGGAGCAACAACCTTATTAATTGCATCAATAGATTTCCTGCTGATTTCAACACCTCTTTGATGTACCATGAAGCCTAAGAATTGACCTGCCGATACACCAAACGCACACTTAGTAGGATTCATCTTTAAACCATGCTTTCTGGTGCACTCCAAGATTTTTCGCAGATCAGCAAGATGACTCTCAAAACCTCCAGATTTGACCACCACATCATCTATGTAGATTTCAACCAATGTGCCGATGTATTTATGGAAGATAAAATTCATAGCCCTCTGATAGGTAGCACCGATATTTTTCAAGCCGAAGGTCATGACAATCCATTCGAATAAACCCACATGACCTGGACACCTAAAAGCAGTCTTAGAAATATCTTCTTTAGCCATGAAAATTTGGTTATAACCGGCATTACCATCCATGAAGCTGATGATCCGATGTCCAGCTGCAGCATCAATCAATAAATCGGCAACAGGCATTGGATAGCCATCCATCGGCGTAGCTTTATTAAGATTCCTGAAATCAATACACACACTAAGTTTTCTATTTTTCTTATAAACAGGAACCACATTAGAAATCCATTCGGCATATCGACATTGCCGAATAAAGCTAGCTTCAATTAACCTTGTGATTTCGGCTTTAATATCAGGTAACACTTTAGGATTACATCGGCGTGCGGGCTGCTGATGAGGCCAAAATCCTGGCTTAATAGGCAACCGATGCTCAACTATTGACCGATCTAGTCCAGGCATCTCTGTATAATCCCAAGCAAAACAGTCTTTATATTCCCTCAAAATATTAATCATTTGCTGTTTACATTGAGAATCTAACTTAGCACTAATAAAAGTTGGCCTCGGCCTATCACCGTTACCAATATCTATCTCTACTAAATCATCAGCCGATGTGAACCCATGACCAAGTTTTCCACCATCGGCAAACCGATCCATTAAAATTCATCTTCAGAACCGACTGCTTGGATCGGTGTGAGTTCATAATCAGCAACCCTGAGAAATTCCGTATCCCATGTTTCTCCCGATATGCACTTTGTCCGTTCATAGGTCTCAGAATCAGCCGATGCGATTATATAAGAAGAATCACCAGGGATAACCTCAACCTTGTCTCCAACCCACTGTACAAGGCACTGATGCATCGTAGAAGGAACACAGCAGTTGGCATGAATCCAATCCCTTCCTAGGAGCAAATTATAGTTACCTTTGCCGCTAACGATGAAGAAGGTGGTTGGCAAAGTCTTGCTGCCGATAGTCAATTCAACACATAATACCCCTTTAGCCGGAGACACATTGCCTTCAAAATCTTTAAGCATCATATTCGTCTTGGTTAAATCCGGGTCCCCTTTTCCAAGTCTTCGGAACATGACATACGGCATAATATTAATTTCCGCTCCTCCATCTATGAGTATTTTTGACACTGGCTGTCCATCAACCCTGCCTTTAACAAACAAAGCTTTAAGGTATTGCCTTTCATCATCGGCAGGCTTTTCAAACACAGCCATCATTGGATCCAGAGTTAATTGAGCTGCTTTATCGGCAAAAACTGCTTGTTCCTTGTCATCTGGCACCAAGAACTCCATCGGCAACATGAAGACCATGTTAACATCTGTCGATGGACCTCCACCCTTGCGTTTTGGTTGCCATACTTGAGTTGTTACCTTTGGGATGCTTTCTTTCGGGCACTGTAAATCCTCTTGACGCATACGTTGTACCCTTCTTTTTTGAGTTTTCGTCAATCCTTCAGGGCACCATTGGGGAAGCTTTGTTTTCCAAACAGGCTGATAATGCTTTGTGTTCTGCTCATGAAGGCCTATGTTTGGATCACTACAAAATATCCCTTCATCATGAACCCTTTTGTTAACCATCTCTTCAAGCTCTGCCTGACCCCTTGGAAAATAATCAATATGCCCGCCAAGCCTGTCATGCACACTAACTCTGCCCCCCAGCCGATCAAGTGCTGACACCTTTTCTTTGATCGGCTTATTGATGCGTACCCTTCGATTACTAGAGTGATGTTGTCTCTCTGCCCGATCATTTAAATAGTAACCATTACATTCAGGGCAGGTATCGGCAGTGGACAATTTAATGCCTTCTTCCCAGCAATGAACGAAAAACGAGCAATTCCAGTGATCTTCATGCCGACGTAACTCTTCCTGTTGCTGCCGATACCGATCCTCACATTGTTGCTGATACCGATCCTCACATTGTTGCCGATACCGAACACCATATGGAGCAGGCCTCGGGGGTCTTCTGAAGCTACTACCTTCATTAACAATTCTTTTCCCTTTAGCGCCATCGGCAGGTTCCTTTCCCTTTACGTCATCAACAGTTATTTGATTTTTAGGGTCTACCGATGCATTTCTTCTAGCAGCCTCCGATGTTAACACTTTGGTTTTG
Source organism: Bothriochloa decipiens (assembly GCA_023333625.1). Taxonomy (NCBI): domain Eukaryota; kingdom Viridiplantae; phylum Streptophyta; class Magnoliopsida; order Poales; family Poaceae; genus Bothriochloa; species Bothriochloa decipiens. The sequence goes on from CM041637.1 coordinate 5,046,893, forward strand.
CCTTTAGCCTCCACTACGTTTGCAGGGAACGGATGTTGTTCAATTTTCATCGGCTTCTGAGCTTTTGAATTATCAAATTTGATCTTCCCGGATTCGATAGCCGACTGAACTGTTGCCTAAACACCTTGCAATCATTGGTACTGTGTGAGGTAGCATTGTGCCATTTGCAGTACCTAATCTTTTTTAACTCTTCTGCCGATGGAATCACATGATTAGGAGACAACTTAATTTGACCCTCTTGGAGCAAAAGATCAAATATCCTATCGGCTTTGGTAATATCAAATAGAAACCTTTCTGGCTCTTTCTGACCGAAAGGACATGATATCGGCTTCTTATTCTTTACCCACTCAGCCAAGCCGATAATTGGTTCGTCATCAGAGTCTGAATCTTCTGGTTCTTCTACAAAGGACACCTTTTTATTCCAATTCTTTCTGGGTTCAAAAACCCTAGTGTCCTGATCAGAAATCCTTTGCACTATATGACTCAAACTTTCAAACTCTTGTGACCCATATTTTTCTCTGATGTGTGGCAGTAACCCTTGAAGAGGTAAATCGGCTAACTGCCGATCATCAAGTACTAAGCTGTAGCATTTATTCTTTACATCTCTTAGCCTGTGTACGAAACTTTCTACCGATTCATCACTGCATTGTCTTAATTTTGTCAAATCGGTCAGCTTTTTTTCATGTACTCCAGCAAAGAAGTACTTGTGAAATTGCTTCTCTAGATCGGCCCATGTAATAACAGAATTAGGTGGTAACGAAATAAACCACGCAAAAGCCGATCCAGACAATGATGAGGAAAATAATCGAACCCTCAATTGATCCCTGTTAGCTGCTTCTCCACATTGAATAATGAAGCGGTTGATATGCTCCATTGTTGAAGTATCGTCCTGCCCAGAGAATTTAGTAAAATCTGGTACCTTGTACCGATTTGGGAAAGGAATCAGATCATAGGCTGGAGGGTATGGGGTCCGATAAGAGTAAGTATTAAGCTTAGGCCTAATCCCAAATTGCTCTCTCATCACTTCTGTAATTTTATCAGTCCAGTATGCATCTTGACCTTGCCGAGGCACAGGCTGAACTTCTGCTGGAGGTGCTGGCTGATAGGCTTCGATGTGTCCTTGTGACAAATGAGCCGGAGCAATCGGCGCATTTGTTATTGCTGGTCCACTAATTTGCTGCACAGGGTTCATCGGCCATGGTGCCGATGCAGGATTCTGAATATCTGGTTGCATATATTGCTGTTGAACCCCTGCCATCTGATACCCAGGCTGAGCAAAGTGCTATTGAGCTGGCAATGGACCCGTCCAACTTGGATTAGGCCTCATCGGCACATGACTCGCCGATGGTTGATAAACTGCAGCCACCTGCTGCTCTTGCATCCTTGGATGATAGACAGCATACTTCCCTTGATTTGCAGGAACTCCAGCTGGAGGAACAATTGATGCCACAGGTTGGTTTGCAGTTGAAAACCCTTGTTGCATCGGCAGAGGGTTTGCCGATGGACTTGTGTATGATGCCTGATAAGGCGACATGTGGAGTCCTCCTGATGGCAACTGTGCGGTAGGTGGCGTTGTAGTATAGTGTGTCACTTGAGTCATCAGTCGAATCGGAGTAGCTGACGTCATGGGGGTTTTACCCGCTGTATCATGCGTCTGATTTAATCTAGAATTAAAAGCAGGTAGATCTGGAGACATCCCATATCCCCACCAATCAGTAGGAACTCGTTGATTTTGAACTGAAGGACCCGACATTGCCGATGCCATTAGATCTGTACTTAATTGAGTATTCTTTGCTGAACTTGACATCGGCGGTGGAGATTCAGCAGCAGGCAGATCTGTATGAGGAGCAGAAACCCCTAGAGCCACAACGGCTGTAGTAGCCGATGGAGCTGTAGAAGATGACATCCCAGGCTGATGATATACTGGGCCAACATAAGCTGGTACTTGTACTTGTCATTCTTTTAATGATTGAATAACAGTATTATAAACAGTATTGGACAGTACGCTAGAGTAATTAATCAATGCATGATTTAATGCAGAGTCAACCATTGATTGTAATTTACCAGGATTGGAGTCAAAAGTAACCTGCCGAGGCAACGGCGGGTCTTGCTTCTGTACCACTTCTCCGCTCCTATTCTTGCTGTAGGATTTCAGGTAAAGCTGCCTGTAATCCTCCATAGCTTTCTCCATGGCTTGCCTCTATTCTTCCTTGAGATCCGCTTCTGACACAGGAATCACGTTCTCCGGATTGATCTCAGAAGAATTCGACATGATGATTTTAGTATTTGTCCCACCGGGCGTGCCAAAAGATGTGTTGATGCAAAAAGGCGTTGGATCTGCAAACACACGGGCTAATACCCAAGTTCGATATCAAGGCGTGCCAGTCGATTTGACCTGTTAATCGACAAGGAAAGATAACTTGAACAAGAGCTGAACGAGACGACAGCGATACGCCCGGACGTCAAGGCTCAGATTGCTCGGAAAGCGGAACTTGCAAGCTCGTCGGAGATCAAGTTGATGCAACCCGCCGATTCTTGAAAGAACTCGTTGAAAACGAAAAAACTGGTGACGAAGTCGTCGAAAAGTTGATTGCTTGAAAAGTAGATAAAAGTGATAGATTTGTTGTATTTGATTGATTGATCTTTTCTACATTGCCTCTCGGTACATATTTATACCCTGGTACTATGAGTCCTAAACAGACACAACAAAGTATTTCCTAAACAAGTCTTATCTCTAAGGAATAAAAAATAATGACTCGTACCAAGGTCGGACTCAGAAGTAAACTATTAAAATATTGGCATAAATATTGCCAGTTTTCTTATCCATTACTTACGATGAAACCTCTATCGGCACGCTCCTCGTCTCTGTAGATTCCATCGGCAAAACCCATCGATAATGATTCAGCTCTGCTTTCCACGTTCTTTAGCTCTGTTTTCCATCGGTAACCATGCCTCTCTCTCCATCGGCAACAGCCTTCTGCTCTCATCGGCAAGATCATATTAACCTTCATCGGCAACCATCTGTTAGCCATACTTCAAAGCAAAGTAAGCTTAAAAACACAACCACTCCCTTGCCGATCGGCACAGTTTTCGGCTTATATTGACACGTGTCAAAAAAAGGTGTCAACAAATGTCCATTAGTTTTGTTTTCTAGAATATTACCACCTACCTCGCAAAAAAAAACCACCTGACATTAAGAAAAAGCTTAAAATAACACATTGAATCTAAACATAATTAAACTCATCTTCTTCTACCATTACGACCGGTAATCCTATGAAATTTGTTAAATATCCATACATGACATTTTGGAGGGCCCGTATGGATCCCTTTATTTTTGAGGAATTGGAATCTACTTAAGAAATTAGGCTATTTGGCTTAAAATTCGAGATTCCACAACTTTCAAAAGTTCACATATAAGCCCATCACAAATTCATAGAGTGAAAATGAGGAGATGGGAAATGAATTCTATCTTCTTCCATAAATATAATTTATTATATACAACTTATAAATTTTTCATCTAGTTACACATATTTGCCATTATAGAAAACACAACCCAAAGGAAGCCTCACTTCTACATTTTTTTTTCTTACAAATTTCTAGGATTTATTATTTTGTCCTACTAGTGTGTCTCACGAGGATTGACACGAAGGCTCTGAAGGAGTCTCTAATATATAAGATATAGCTATTGGGCTGATCATGGAGTGGGTTCATAATATATTGAAATACTTATTTCCAGAAGGTATTGTGCACCAAAGCGCCACCTCAGGTGCTGTGATATCCAGATAATAGACATGGTGGACTCAACCAAAACAGAAACATCTACACGGGGAATGAAGGTGATATGATGTATGCTTCTGCTAAACACGATTTAATTTGGAGCAATAGAGGCGACACACAAGAGCGATGATAATGCTACTTGTAATTGTTAATTCCCATGTCATGTTTTTTTTTTTTTGCGTTCTTGTACATCTATTTATCAGGACTTGGCTATCTCCGGATTCGTGCCATGTAATCTAAACTCTTCTCTGAATTTTAATGAAATCCGGGCAGGGAATCTGTCCCCTCCGTAGTTTTTTTTTAAAATAAATCCCATGTCACATATACTCTCTCCGTTTCAAATTATAGTTTATTTGATTTTTTTTGATACACACACGTTGCTGTATATCTAGACATATTATTTATTTGGGATATAGCAAAATACATACATCAAAAAGTCAAAGTTAAGTGTAATTTGAAACGAAGGGAACATGTGACTGCCTCTAACCTCTTAACATTTATGTAAGACAAAGTGTATCTTCTTCACATAGCATCAGATACTTGTCGCATAGTTCATTGCTTTCTTTCGGCAGAATAACCTTGGGCTTTTCGATTTAACCAGATGACCCAAGAGCGAGAATAACATTTGCGTGGCACAGTATCGATGCCACGTCTGATTCTAACATGTTCCGCATTGCTGTCCCTACTAATATATACTCATCGTGATGCATTTGCATGCCGTCGACAAGCACTTAGCAAAATAGGGGATAGCGCCAGGCAGGTCCCACAAGCAGGCTTGACCCTGCTGACGGCTCTGATTGATCCGCTCCCTGCCGCAAGTATACGATCGATCCGGCCATCTCCTCGTGGGGCATGCAGCAGCTACGTGCGCCCTGCATTTTCCAGGAAAAGGCACACGGAGGGGAAAAGCTAGCTGAAGGAAGGAGAGAGAGGCCGATCGAGCAGCTTCTCCTTTTGCCCAAGAAGGAAGTGGAATATTAAACAAGGAACAATTAGCTAAGCCAGCACCCAGCACTGCGTGCAAGTGCAACAGACACAGCGGCCGGGTGCCGGTGACTCGGATCCATCAATGGCTGCACTGGCATCTCGGCTGATCCAACATCCAACTACGATAGCTACGCCTGCTGCTGTACATACGGATCAGTGCGACGAGCAGGGGCGCGGCTATATAAATGGTTCCATCACCTCGGCTGCCTCCTCACACACCGCCATAGCTGCTGAGGACCTCGATCGAGGTAGTAGTAGCTAGTAGCCATTAATTAGCCACCTGCAGGTACAAGTGCGAAGGCTTAATTAGCTTGTTGGAGTTTAGCTGATCGAGGAGGCCGGCTTTGCAGAGAGACTGTCTGCTCTGCTAGAATGGCTGTGGGAAAAGTTCTGAACGATGTAAAGCCGTACCTGGCCATGGTCCTGCTGCAGGTAGGGTTCGCCGGGATGTACATCGTGGCCGTGGCCTCGCTCAAGCGCGGGATGAGCCACTTCGTCCTCGTTGTGTATCGTAACCTCTTCGCCACCGCCGTCATGGCGCCCTTCGCGCTCTGGTTCGAGAGGTAGATCTGCACCCTTCAATTTTTTTTTTCTCCTCCCTATCCGTACGCGTGTCATGCATGCGTGCTTCATCCTTGCCTCAATAGTTTTAACACTTGCCAGTGCCACGTCGTCGCGCCGTCCCGTACGTGGTTCATAGCCACACATGATTTGCATGCACAAGCATGGCCATCGATGTTCCATGGTGGAACTCAAGCTATATCTATACTATATATGCCGATGCATATAAATTTTTTGTGACCTTCTTCATGCACTTGGATTCAGTATGTTCATCAGTTCGTCCATTACAAGAGATGCCCAACTTGCCACCAGTCACTCATCGAATCTGCCTAAGAGCTAGCCTGCTAAGAGTAATACTCTGATCAGTGCTCATCCATTCCGTCTGCATAGCCACGACGTAGCATTTCCATTTTCATTATTAGTCGCTTTCAGATTGGTGCACGCTCCACGACCAGCACTTGCAGATCCTAATCTGGAAAAGTAGCATGTCTATTCTATTTCGTACCTGCATCTTGAGGCAGCTTTCATTGTCAGCATCTGTTGTTAAATCGGAATAAAGTACTCCCTTCATTCCGAATTGTAAGAAGTTTTGTTTGTTTCTATATACCTAGTTTTTGCTGTACTTTTAAACATACGATATGTCTAGGTCCAGATACGTAATAGATACAATACATTTAGAAAAATCAAAGTATCTTCTAATTTGAAACATATAGGAGTACATATATCCTTATCACAGAACAATGTAAAATCTGCACTATAATTTTTCGTAAATACCCGTGATTAAATTGCAGCATATTGGGCACCGTTGGAGGTGACTTCACCATCCACCACATGTTTGTAGACAATAGGCCATCATAGTGAATAGTGTGATATTATGTTTGTATGGCGACTTGACCTGCATGCCCCTGAACAATTGACAAAGCACAACTAGCTACTGTTCTCTGCTTGTTTTTTCACTGCAATGCAACACGATGCAGGAAGTCGAGGCCAAGGATGACCATCACCATCTTCCTCAAGATAATGGGGCTCGCCTTACTCGAGTACGTACAACTTAATCGTCTTGTTGGACTTATCCCACTATATATGGCATGCATATAGCATCACTGGTCGATCGAGATCTGATGGCGTGCCCGGTGCACTTGCAGACCCGTGCTGGATCAGAACCTCTACTACATGGGTTGCAACCTGACCGGGGCCGGCTTCGCGTCGGCGCTCATCAACATTCTCCCGGCCGTCACATTCGTCATGGCCCTCGTCCTGCGCATGGAGAAGGTGCGGCTGCGGAGCGTGCACAGCCAGGCCAAGATCGTCGGCACGCTCCTCACCGTCGCCGGCGCGGTGCTCATGATCCTGTACCACGGCCCCGTGGTGCAGTTCCCGTGGTCCAAGGGGCAGCACCACCACGACAGCAGCAGCGCTGCCTCCGGCGGCGGCTTCATAACCGGGATCATCACCATCGTCATCGCCTGCGTCTGCTGGTCGGCCTTCTTCGTCCTCCAGTCCAACACGCTCAAAAGCTACCCCGCGGAGCTGTCGCTGACGACGCTCATCTGCCTCATGGGCTCGCTGATGAGCGGCTCCGTCGCGCTCGTCGCCGAGCGCCACAACACCCAGGCCTGGGTCATCGGCTTCGACACCCGCCTCTTCACCGCCGCCTACGCCGGTATAGTGTGCTCCGGCGTGGCATACTACGT
>CM041637.1:5065707-5101570 GCA_023333625.1 Bothriochloa decipiens
TGGTCAGGTATGCACTTTGACGGTTCGCGGCATCAGTTCGATTTCGGAGGTTCCTCTTCACACGCTGTACCCATGATTCCAGGTATGACCTACTTTTAAGAGTTCGACACATTATATATTAGTTTTACCATCAGCGTTATCATAACGTTGGTCTTATATGTTTAGGGACGACCCGTTACGACTACGAGGGATCGGACATCTCTAAGCACGCTGACACTTTTCGTCAGCGATCCCTGTCACCCTTCGACCTTGACAGTTACCTGGAGCAGGAGTCGGCGGACGTACTTGCGTCATCGCAGTTACGTGAAGCACCACCACAGACACAGCCCTCACAGGACAAGTACGCGACACCAGCTGCTGCTGGAGGCCGTCCTGCACGTGTTATAGTTCCTCCTTCGCCGCTTACTTACTCAGCCGGCCATATGCGAGCGGGCCGCAAAGCACCAAAGCCTGGCACGATTAGGGGTGTTACACCTAAGCGTGGACGATATTAGTTTTGTATGATTTGCAGGGCTCCATATGGGCTTCGCGCTGCCTAAGTCGTTTGGCCCGTTTGTGATTCCAAACACGACCACCAAACTCGCCTGAAGCCCTGAACCACGCTTGGCAAGAAGCTGCCTGCCTGCCCCCTCACTGACCCATGGAAGCACGGTGTGACGAGTGCCACTGCCGACGATGACGGGTAGGCTTCTTCGGTCCCTCTCCCTCCCTCTCTCAACGGAGCGCCTAGAAATTGATCTAGATCTGGCGATCTCAGGCGGTCAGGCCTATGCTCCTTGTTAGCTCATTATGTAGGAAGTATTTGGTTAAATCAGAATTAATTCTGAGATTAAAAAAAATCTATAATTTTGTATCAGCAACTGATTAGAGATTAATTCCATTTATGCATGTTTTTTATTAAACAGAAGAGCAATTCTACGGATACAAATACATGACGTTGCTTCACACGCGTGCATGTGAGTGTGTATGATGTTTTATTAAGCCTTCTAAATAGTAATAATGGATGGCCATCCCCATCTTTGTTTGAATGAATACTTCTCCAATGTCTATCTTTTTTTAGTTCAGTACCACCACTCAAAGGCCCCGGAGATGTTCGTGGGCTCTGAGCTTGCTTGTGATATATGGTAATACTTCTCTGTTTGATGTAACTTGTTGATGCAATGCAGAATAATACCAGTTTAATTATCAAGAGACGCCTAACATAAATGATCAGCAGCTGCATATTGTCATTAGCAAATTTTCGAGTGGGATGCCCAAAAATATTCCTGCTCCTTGTAGTTGATTGTTTTGACAAGCAGAAGCAAGCGAGTCTTACAAGCGTTGTTACATTCATTAAAAACAAAAATAAAATGCATACAATCTTATAGTTTTTGAATTAGAACTGTCTATATCATTCAGTTAAAGGTACGAATGCAGTGTTACTTTTCACTATCTTGTGGAGATTGCAGAATATATACTTGCAGCAATCCATCTGCTGTTAAGCACTATCAACGCACCATGAGGGGGATAGGCGGATAGCTGCACCTCTACTGCTCCAGAAAAATATGCGGGTACCAGAATATCTGAGTATATTTTAACCTTACGCCACCATGAGGTTTTCTAAACTGTTTGGTCTTAGTACTAGTTTACAATATAGTCATCTTTCAAACAAATTTTTCATGGAATATCTAGGGAAAAAAGTTACAAATACTAGACTAGATACCTTGATCTCTGCCCATGGGTTGTAGTTCTGTGGTACATTATCATGGTGGAGATTAGCACCAGTATTTAGTGATTGTAAAAGTCAGATCATTCACGTGATAATTGTAAACACTAATTCTAGCTAGGTTGATGGTAAAAGTAGGTACTAGATGGAATCACTTTATGTAAAAAGTTTTTGCAGGATAGCTGTCGCTAATTCCTGAAAGTTTGCAGCACATATTCATTATCTACTTTTAATATTCTTCTTGAAACATAGCCTGTTTAATTGAAGACCTTTGAAATGGTCTCGAATACTGCTGTCGGTTGATGTGGATATAGGCTCAAAAGTAGAAAAGAGCCGGAATTCTAGCATCCCAGATTCTGGATCTAGATGGGTGTTGAACTGCTGATCAATTGAATCTTGACTCCAGCAAAATGCCTGCTCCTCTTTGGCAAAATTTATCGCTGACCATTGGTCAGAGAGCACACATATACTACAAATGGAAGAAATCTGATCTATACCAACACATACATATCTGGAGAAATAAGAGTTACAATCTTTTCCTGGCATAACTCTTTTCTGAAGAAGTAAACAGAAGATTTTTTCCCCAACATCCTAACAGCAAGTAGGAACTACCAACAACACGTACATATCTGGAAGTAGTAACTTTACAAAGTTGGGCACTAGATCTGAAACCTAAACGAAGCTACAGAAACGCAACGCCTGGCTTACTTGCTCCAGGGATCCCAACTGTTAGGCAAGCAAGTAGGTAACCGATACCCTGCAAGTGCTCCAGCAGGCAGAATCCTCTGCCACTTTAGCTAGCCAGGTTAACACTGAACACCCCTCCCCTCACATGCGCAAATAGAAAAACCGATCGTCCAAAAGGCAAGACGCGAATCGTCTTGCATTGCACACTCGCACGTAACAGGAAGCTTCCCCGTGCCCATTGCTGTCCCCTGCTCCTAATGCAGTCCAGCTCCTTGCCGCGAGGCCTGAAAGATACGCCTGCAAGGCTGCAAGGGTTAACCACTCCCGCTGTCCATTTCCCTCCTCTTTGACAATCCATTTCCGACGAACGGGCCCCAAAAAAGAAAACAAAGAAAAAACATGAGCTGATAGATATGGACGGATGGCTCCTAAAGTGATCGCATCATATCGGGGAGGCATTTTCTTCATCTTCTGCGAGCTGCTAGGCTGTTAAACCGCGTCGCAGTGGGCCTGTGACGGCAGCTGATCCGTTGGCTTGTTGCGCTTATTTATGAGCAGTTTGCTGACCACTCAGAGACCTATTCTTCATCCTCCTCTCCGCGGGACACCTGTCTGAGGTGGACGTCTGCTGCATTTGTACTTGCGCGATAAGGCGGGGGAGATCTGAAAGCAATGTTGTCCAAATTAATGTAGTAGTGCTAGCGATCGAGTATAGCATCTGATCACGATGTGATGTTAATTTCGTTTGAAAACTGGGGGCGAGGTTTTGGTCGCTAGCTTGCTTTCCTGTCTTTTTGACCCTCCTGGATTTCAGGTTTGTCCATCGGAGTTACAGAAGACCGTCCTTTTTCGTTCCCTTGTTATTATCTAGTATATCGTGGTAAACAGGTAATAGAACATTACCGGCACTAAACTACGGAATGGTCAAGGTCAGGCTGAATCATGACATCATTGTAATAAGCAGCATGATATGTTCACTGCATCTTTTCCTTGATATAGTTGAAAGTGGTAGCACTGGATTTGATATGCCAAGGGCTATATATGCGTCGGCAGGTTGTGCCTTTCACACAATGTGCACCAGAGAGTAAAGACTGGTGCATGACAGTCATCTTAGAAACTGAGTGAGATTATTTTGAGAAGGCGATATCAAATCATAATTTTCGAGCTATCTTACCCCATTTTTTTAGCACCTTTTATTTTTTTTAGCTTTGCTATATATGTATTCCAAACATCTTATGTGGGCATAATTGCAACAAACATGTCCAGAATTACACAAGTTTGACTTAAAACAACTACATGCCCGATAGCACGTGATCAATGCACATAACTTGGCAAATGTTACAGAAATTTAACTTAGGACAAAACCAAAATGACTATAATTTACGACAGAGGGGGTAAAGACAATTTCTAATCATATTTTTTTTTGTGCCTTCTCCATTTATAACCGGCGCCCTTATCATTTTTAGCTTTAGCATATATATCAAACATCATAATGTGAAACTCAGCTAATATATAAACAAGCACCAGCCTTCACTGACTTGACTGAGAGCGAGCGCAATCTTACAAAGTTACAATCATGCCTGGACGCCATTTGCCTATATATATATATATACTTTTCTTTCCTTCTAGTATCATAGAGGCCAAGAAAGAAAGAAAGCCCACGGTCCTATGCATCCTACTTTGACTAAGTAATGTACTGGTCGGTAATTAGATACTTTACTCCAGTGTCCTAATTATAAAAGAAACTCCTGCAAGCATGCCCTACCTGCCCTGGACCAACAGAACCCCAGCCAGCCCAATGAATGCGTTGCAAATAAACATAGCCCCGAATAAATAACTATATAACTATATACTATACACATATATACTACTCTTCTCACCGTTCAATAAACAAGCTCATCCTAAGCAGGTCATGGGGAATCCATATTGTTTTACTACTACTAGAACTAGAACTAGAATCAAGCAGTGCAGAGCGCGGTAGCTTCCTTAGACCAATCACATGACATCGACACACGGAGACCAGCTAGCTAAGCATGAGATTTTCTGTGTGCTCTGTGGCTGCTGCCCTGCCTGATTGAGCTGGCTGGAGTGGGTTCAGTTCAACGGCGACGACAATGGCAGCAGCATGCATGGACTGATGGGCATGGCAGTCGGAATCGGATCAAGGACAGGCAAGGGCCGACGAGGGCATGACGATGGCATCCGGCATGGCATGCGCGGTGTGTACGGAGGAAGGGGAAGGGTCAAGGACAGAGGACATGGAGAGGACGCCACAAGTCAAGATCGTGCACGCGGTGGGGTTTGGGATCGGGGAGGGCGGCAAGTAACCAGGCTTTTCGATCTGGACTAAAATGACTATTTGTTTATCGTTAAGGTACGGGTTACTGTAGGACCACTGACTGAATGCCTGCTGGCTGGCACCGTGTGGAATGGAATGGAACGATGCAGGCTAAAATGATCATTTGCTTATGCTTATTATTGGTAATCGCTACTACAGATTTAAACAAAGATGACGCTACGATCAGGGACGGGTATCAGCAACCGTCAGAAACACATGAGTTGAGACGGGTTAACACCATAACCGTCTCTATTATTGTAATCTATATAATACCCGTCTGTCATGGCTGAATACTAGAGACGAGTGTCCCATAGAAAGGTCTGGTCTCAGATATACCAGAGTCGCGCGATATTCAAGCCCGTCTGTATTAAAAACCAAACTTTCAGATGGATTTTTATAGACAGATATAGATAGTCTGCAGAGTCGGGGATGTGAGCTTGACACCGCATTGGTTTCCCTCTCTTTTTCACGTTGTGATGTAGCTGATGGTCATGGATGATTTGGATCGTTCAGTTTGCTGACTGGTAGCTGAGGTCCGTCCAATGCGCGGCTGTGAGCTCATTCATTGGTCTTTTTGTTGCATTGCATCATTACGTGAACCACATAGCGAAAGTTAGCTAGGCGCCTGTGTTCATCAATAGCCAGATCGAGGCCAAGCAGCTTTCTGAGGCGAGAGAATACTTGTGAATGTGATTGACGATAGTTCTGCGTTCAAACACGCACAGGCCGATCGAGCTTTCCAAGCATCTTGTCTGGACCGTCGGCTGTACGAACCGGTGCTCGATCTGCAACGGCACATTCCTGTCGTCCCGTCCGTGGATGCAGTGGTACGGCAAACATGTGCGCGAGTCTCACGTCGTACAGATCGATCCCACGGGCTGGCAGTGGCAGTGCCAGCCGATCACGGACTGAACGATGCCCAGATAGTCCGTGTCCCGTCCTACGCAGAGCAACGTCAGCAGCGATCGAGAACCCAAGCATGGAATGGAAGCGTCGCTATCCCGGAATCCCACCAGCCGAGCACCCAACAACACCCATGGGGGGCTATGGCTATGGACATGATGCTGATCTCTCTCTATCTCGAGGCCATATCCCTCTCACCATCTGTCTGTCTTGGTCATGCATCTCTCCGTCCGTCCGCATCAGCTCGACGCGGTTTTGCGCGGTCGGAGGCCAGTGCGGCTCCAGCTAGCATGCAAGCGATCTCGCTCCCCTCACCCCGGCTGGCGGCTGCTGACCAGAGAGGCCAAAACGCTAGCAGAACCCCAGTACCCCACCTCCGTGACCGTACGGCGCCGGTTGGTTGGTTGTTGTGCGTGTGCCTGCCCAGCCCAGACCGTCTGCTGACGCCGCGCAACGCACGCACGCGTCCTCCCTCGATCCGTCGCTATGTCCAAGCGAACGAAGCGATCGAGTCGCGCGTGCCGCTGGCTGGCTGCATCTCGGACGAAGCTGCGCGCGAAGGCGCCGCGCATGTTACTACTGGGTACGTACGGTGGCGCGCTCCACCTGGCAATCCATCGGCGTGGTTTCTCACTACTGTAGTAGTAGCACTCTGCGTGCGTGCGAGAGGTGCACCTCGGTCTGTCGCCTGGCCGTGCGCGCGGACCGGACCGACCAGGCTGCCAGCTGCGCCGCGGGGACACTGGTCTGGTCATCAGGCGCGAGCGCGTGCCCGTCGTGCTGTTGCAGCCTTGCGAACCGTGGACGACCTGGGAACCCGCGCGATGGAGCTCGGTAGTGGAATCTGGCATGCCCGTTGTTTTGTTTTGCTGAATAATATTATCGACCGAGGTTGGGGGTGCATGTGCGTGTGCCTGGCTGTTGCTGTGGCTGCCTATCCTTTTGTGTGGAACGGAACGGGGGAGGGATGGGCGGTGCACAGTGCGCGTTCCTGTGCGTGGTCAACTCGCCGGCTGTTCCTTCACGGTGGAAAGTAATTTGCACATGCATGGTTAACTAAGACCCTGGGTAATGTGATGATGGCTCCTGATCATGGGGGCGTGCAGTGTTCACTCTAGAATGTAGAGAGACTTTTTCCTCGAAAAGGTTGTCTTGCGTATCGCTAGCTGGCGTGGTCATGTACGCAGACGTCGACTAGGTATGTGTCGTGTAGCTGGCCAGTTGAACGTGCTTATGGATTTGGACGTGATTACTGCGACGACGTGGTGACTGATGACGTACACGTATAGTATTGGCTGGCTAGTACTGAGTAGTCACATGTATGTACGTGTACATCAGTACATTGTCAGGAGAGCAGTGTACAGCAAGCTTCGATGGGAACTTCTCCCAGCAGCCGGCCCCGGGAACTACCATATTTCTAAAAGCATGGTACTACCATATTTCTCATCCATATCGTTCCGGGGCCTACTGTAGCTGCTAGAGCTAGCTCGAGCACAACACGATCGAACGATTGGTCTCTGGCACCATTATACCAACCAGTCCAGTCCAGTTTGTACATGTGTACAACACAAAATGATGATCAATCGATTGAGATTCTTTCCCTCTTATGAGTTATGATCGATCGAGCAAGCCACTGCACGGCACGCCAGCACTAATTACACTTATCATGCTGATGGGGCTGCTGAGTGCTCTGCAGCTGCTCATAGCTTACCCACGCTCAATCGAGTAAACTTGAAGCATAGTACAGCCTGTCGCCGGGGGCAAACGTACTCGCGCCTGCTGCGATGTCCGCTGCTGACATGCTGCGTACGTCGGAATTAGTAGGATCCTTCGTCCCTCTGAATTATTGCAGAGAATACTGATGAGGTACCGTCGAATATCGATGCTGTGGCCCGGTTTAGAGCCAAACAGGATGGTTAGAGTTAGTTTTTTTAAATAGTTCGTTTACAGGGATGACTATTTAGGCTAGTTTTAGTGGAACCCATAGCAAAATGATTTTTTTTTAAAATTTCCACCCGCACCGGATCTGCTATATAGATGCACATGCATGCTAGGAACCGCTGCTACCCACCTGCTTGCTTGCACTCCGGCTCCATTGCCTCTTGCTTGCTTGCGTGACGGAGCTGGCTGCCGGCCGGGAGGTGCTAGGGATCGACACGAGCATGGAAGAGGTTGTGGCGAAGCAAAATTTGATTTGTAGGAGTCAATTTTTGGTTACTCTTGAAGATGGCCTAATTTATTCTTCCTAATTCCTTTTTAGAGTTCAAAATCACTATGTTTTTAAGAGGAAAATATTAGGTACTCTTAGAGATGTTCTTAGTGTTTGGAGCAGGTTCTCCCACGAATATTTGATAAACTTTCAGCATTCCAAAATATACAATAATTTTTAATCAATGTGTGATTATGGACCGAATATATATACTCAAACAAAATAAATAATAAACAAAACAGGATATTTTTGTGATTTGTAAAAATAATTTATTTGTGTTATTTGTGAGTTAGAGAAGGTAACACGATAACCTGCCACACCAAATCCGAATACAAAGATGGTTTAAATGAGTCAAAAAATTAGATAACCGTATTTATTGTCAAACTAGCTCTTGTCTCTAAATACCTCTTTGGCTAGAGCTAGTTTAGGTATAGTTTAAAGTTATGTATTGGGAAAAAAAAACAACTGCCGAGCCATATCAGCGTGTGATGTGAGTATAAATCGTTAGAAAAATGCGCATATATCACACGCACAGCTAAATGTGTGCACAGTCCGATGCGGCTGTGTGTCCTATAAATAAGCCAGCGGACGCTACACTTCGCAGCAGCCGGAAGCCACACACAACTACTGACCTACCCCAGTCCCCAGCTATCTTGCGTTCTTGATCGAGCTCTTGCACTCCTAACCATCGACATCACGCATCCAACTTTCTAGCCGCCAGATCGTCCATCAGCAGAGGAGGCCAGGAGCAGCCGGGCGGGCGCGGCGCACGACAGGTTCGGTTCGCGACATGGTGAAGGGCGCGTCGCAGCTTCACGACGCGGCGGTCGACGGCGGCGCCGGCAATGCGATGGCGGCGAGGCAGGGCCCCGGCGCCCCGGCGGGCTGCGGCGGCAAGAGGCAGTACAAGGGCGTGCGGATGCGGAGCTGGGGCTCGTGGGTGTCGGAGATCCGGGCGCCCAACCAGAAGACCCGGATATGGCTCGGCTCCTACTCCACCGCCGAGGCCGCCGCGCGCGCCTACGACGCCGCCCTGCTCTGCCTCAAGGGCTCCGCCGCCGACCTCAACTTCCCCGTGCACCTCCCGTTCCACATCCCCGCCGCCGCCATGTCGCCCAAGTCCATCCAGCGCGTCGCCGCCGCGGCCGCCGCCAATGCCACCTGCAGTCCGCTGCAGCAGGCCGGCGCCACCGCGGCGCCGTACTCCGCCGCCTCCTCGGCCGCCAACGACGGCGCCGCCCGCCCGTGTAGCTACGCCTACGGCGACGCGTCGTCGGGCATGAGCTCCCCGGAGACCGGGAACACTGACCTGTGCTACGACGGCATGGACATGGCGGGCGACGCGGACTTCGCCGCGCTCGCGGACATCGAGGCCTTCTTCCAGTCGCCCAAGTGCATGGAGTACGGCATGATGGACCCATGCAGCATGTTCTTCGCACCAGCGCCGCCCATGGCGACGGACGCGGCCAACGAGTGGGAGGAGGAAGGTGAGATCAACCTCTGGAGCTTCTCATCCCACAACTGATCGATCCTCCACCAAACATCAGTTCGGAGGTCAAGCCCTCAAGTGATCATCATTCATCATCAACCCAACACTGACTGATTATTAATTACGACCGCAGCCTACGTGATCAAGAATTGGTCACGGTATAATAAGCATATATATATACGCGATTAAGGATTATTTTATTCTTAATATTAATTAAGTATTGTATACTAGTAGTGCTAGGCTAATTGTGCAATGTGGGGGAGCTCTCATGGAGCTACATGTTTTAAGGCAGCTTTCCATAGAGTCAACCTCCTTTCAGTTGCATGCCATGCTATGTGTAGAAGCTGTGTTTTCTGCAAGTGCAAGTAATGAATTATGAATTATATATGATATGATGATGTACTCCTACCTGTGTCCAAAGCATCATCCCTTTTCTATTGCAGTCATTGGACGATATTATACTACTCTAGTATCTAAGTAGATGCAGGATTTCGGGGATCTTTGTGACTGAAAATTGTGTGGGCCATATATGACTGCCATATGCCTATATTTGTGCTTACCAATACACAGTGACAGTACCTCTCATTCTCTTCAACCTGGACCTCAAACGTGAGATTTTTTTTCTTGATGACTATTGAGCTGCTGCCACATCAGTTCAAGGATTTGCTCCCCCGACCGCAAAAGAAACAAAGAGGATTTGCCCCCAGTGTCAACGAGGGAAAAGAACATGATTTGTTCCTAGCTAGAAAAATATTTCTGATCAGGGTTCTGAAGGGTTGTGAAAATTCAGGCTGTTGTAATGCAAAAATCGCCACTATAGATCTACAGAGGCAAAGGTTGTTGCCAAGTTCAACTACTCACATCAACTAGTAAGATCCAAGAAAAGAAAGGTTTTTGGAGGCAAAAGAAAAGAAAGGTTAATAACAGGCTTCAATAAGAACATCAAATGGAGTAGAAAATTTACACGTTTTAAATTAAAACAACAGGCCTCCTATAACACGTGGACAGCGGACTCTTGAGCAAGGAAATTGGGTTGACTTAGGCTCAAAACGAGGACACCATGGGCCATGGCTACGGCGCCGCACCCGCCAAGGAGGAGGGGGTGCTGCCACCTCTCACCTTGCCGTCATATCTGTGTAGGCTTCGTTAATAAGTATTTTTATAATTAGAGAGTGTAAAATAAGAAAGAGAATGTTCATATGATTTCTTTATATTGCTCACAAGTTAAGTTAGGTTAGTAAAACTATAAATACTCATGAGTTGTAATTCATTTACAAACAATAAAAAGGGGTTTCCCTACCTGCTCTCTCCCTCTCTCGTGCCCCTGCCTCCCCCACACCGTGCGCACGCCGCCAGTCGCCGCACCAATGCCCCAAGGCCACCGTCTAAGCTTGGTTGGATAAATCAGAGCATTCAGCGGACATGAAAGCGACGGGTTAAGAAGAAATGATGTCCATGTCCTATACTCTCACACTGAGGCATTTTCTTTATATTTAAACTGAATAAAGCTCGCTTCTTTTGTTCCATAGTAGGGCCAGTATACTAGTACAGTCACGGATTCACGGTGCATCAAAGAAAAGACTACATTGTCAAAAAAGAAAGAAGAAAAATTACAAAGTCAAAAACGAAGAAGAAAATATTACAAAGCTGGCTGGTGAGTGGGAGGGGATCAAACCAAATGATGATGATCTAATTTATTTTTAGAAGTTTTCACAATCGTGTTTATAACACCCCACATACCCTGTCCATCCCATATTGTTTTAGAATCGTTTACAGAGACGAATGCAGTAGACAAAATATCAAGACAAAATTTTAATCTTATAAAGTCTATCTATTTTGTAGTACAGGGAGCATTTATTAAGAAGATAGAAAGAAAAATACAAACACCACCCCGTGGGAAGCCATAGCTTAGTCGTAGGAAGCGCACACGAACTAGGGATTTCAATCGGATTATACAGGTACATGTACAAGCATCTACGATTGCAAGTGTTCATCTACGATTGCAAGTGTATCACCTCATCCGTCACAATGCTAAGCACTAACACTCACTATTATGTTATAAAAACCACTTTATGCTCATCCATCTCATCATCACATAGTCCACTTACAGTTATTTAGGGCATGTTTGCTTCACGCTCTATCGGCAAAGCTCTATCAAATCAAGAATCCTAGCCCAAGGGCATGGAGAATCAAATGCTTAGGATCGTCAACCTGCCTAATAATTAAAGCAAGTAGGCCCTTATTCTGAGACATTAGGCCTGCTTAGATAATGACTTGGTAGGCAACTCACCGCCCAAGCAGCAATCTAAGCCCTAGGCAATTGAAATAGAACGCCTGGGACAGTGCCGAACATCTCCGCTCAGTCACAAACCAAATACACACTATCAATTTAGATCAAACAACAAACCAAATATGCCATAACAATTTGGATCAATTGCAAAAGAGAAAGAGAGGTTAGACTGGGTCCATTTGTGAACGGGCTAAACACACCCATACAAGACGAGGACGAGGTACAACTCGTTCCCGCACCCGACCCGTCTCCCACGCAAACTCGCATATCCACATCTGCAACCGAGAGTCCGAAATAGGCGGACGGTCGATTCAGCCGATTGCACGCCTGTGGCTTCAACCCCGACGTCCCTTCCCAGCTCGTCGACCGCCGCCGCCGCCGCCGCCCGACGTCGGCACTCGCCAGCCATGGGGTACACGAAGGACCAGCTTCTCGCGCGCCTCCAGGTTAGTACCACCGCTCTCTACCACCTCCGC
Organism: Bothriochloa decipiens; assembly: GCA_023333625.1. Classification (NCBI taxonomy): domain Eukaryota; kingdom Viridiplantae; phylum Streptophyta; class Magnoliopsida; order Poales; family Poaceae; genus Bothriochloa; species Bothriochloa decipiens. Next base: position 5,077,805 of record CM041637.1, read on the forward strand.
AGCTCGGCACCATCCTTCTCTAGCTAGCAGCCTTCTCGGATTTGCTTCCTCGCCTCCGTGCCTTGGAGATCGACTAGATTGGCGCCGGCGGCCACGCCAGTGCCCCTGCCTGTGGAACCATCCATCGAGATGCTTCCGTTGCGTTTAATTTTGTCAGGATTTAGGTTGTTGTGAATCCTATCCTAGCGTTAAAAGGCGTGGTTGCATCGAAATTTACTCTGCGAGGTTGTATAGAAGGAAAAAGGGTTTCTCCGTAGATGTGCATAAATTGAAGTGCTAATACTTGCACTAGATGTCTTGGTTCTGGATGTTATATGCTGAGCACACTTTGCTTCCTAGCATCACTATGGTACTTGCTAACCAGGGCTCAGTTTGGTGCTCTTGTCTTCTGCAGGAGCTTAAGATTGATTTCACGTGCTACGATCACCCTGTTGTACTGACAGTGGAGGAACAGGTGAGTGGACAAGGAGTTCATACTTTGTTCTGCAATGGTCTCCATTGATTTACCACGAGTATACTAATTTACTTCATATTTGACTATGCCAGGCCAAACATGTTGGCCACTTAGGAGGTGCTTTGAGTAAAAATTTACTCCTGAAGGTATATCCGTGGCAACTGGTGGAATGTACTTCTGACTGGAGCACTTGTTGTCATGCTAATGTTTCTGAATTCTGAATTTCAGGACAAGAAGCATCGGTTATATGTTATTTCTGCCCTCGCTGCCACCAAAGTTGACATGAAAAGTAGGTAGCTTCATTATGATTATCTCTTGATTGTTGCTTGTTTTCTGTTAATTAATCTGGTTTTCCTTAAACTTCTAGTTCTTTCCCAACGTCTTGGGTTGGGAAAAGGTGGTCTACGAATGGCCCCCGAGGAAAATCTTCTAGAAGTACTTCAGGTCAGCCATTATACGTTCAAAACTTTCAGCTATTTATTTTTTCTAACCTAACCTTAGAAAATCATAGGAGCAATGAAAAAAAGAAGAACATAGTGCATCGTTTGGTTCCATAGTTCCTGCACATAGCAGTCTAGTTTCACTGAACATCAATAAAGCTTGCCTCTGTCTTTTGCTGAGTCATGGACTCCTATGTTTTTATGTAGAAATCTCCATCTTTACCAATGGTGTGCTATTCATTCGGTCGTTGCATGTTTTACTTCATAGTTAAATAGAACTGTTTGTAGTAAAAGCTTCTCCAGATGACAAAGTTTCTTATTACTGTTTAATTTCTTGAGCACACAAAGAGAAGTTACTCTGTGTTTTTTATTTTTATTTTCTTTTCTTTTCATTGAGGAGATTACTTGAGCTTAGGTGCATGCTGGTTTTATTAGGAATCTAAATGAATAGTTCCTTTTTTCCTGAAAATACTTGCTAATCTGTTTTACTTTCTTATTATTTATCCAGGTGCCCTTAGGGTGTGTTACTCCTTTTGCATTAATAAATGAGTCTGCGAGGTATGGGGTCTTACTTTGACTTTATGATTGATTCTGTCTCTTATCTTTATCAATTATGATATCCTTGATAAATGGAAAGCTATTACAACCATAAATTTGTCCCAACTGTGATATAATAGTAGCAGGAGTCTGGTCCTTCAATTTGTGAGTCACATTTCTGACAGCTAGATAGAATTATAGAAATACGTCACTGATGAACGATAGACTTCTTGAGATCTTTAAATCTTGTTTTCTTTTCAAAATGCTCTGTTCTGTTACACATTGTTCTGCTTATAGTGACCTGCAGTTCTGTACTCTGGAGTAAAGTTGCTATTCTACTATGCCTTTTCAATTAGTGGTTTAACAAATTCATAAAATTGTCTTTGTGTGCAGTGCTGTTTCACTTTTACTTGATCAAGGTTTCAAGTCTAAACAGATTTGCTTCTTCCATCCACTGACAAATGATGTGACAATTGGTATGGTTCAGAATGACAACACTTCTGTTTACTGATGGTGTTCCATTGCTTTAACTACTGATAATACATAACTACTGCTATTCCCAAATGCAAATTGTATATTAAGCGTTATACTTCTGTGAAGTTGCGTAAATAATATAGCCTGACCTGGCTATATGCAAGTTGCATTGGAGGCCACCAAACTTGCATGTGCAAATAGGTAATAGGTAATTAATTGTTTGAAATTGAACTATCATCACTAAACTTTCTGAGTTGATATCATCTATAAGGTCCCTGATGCGGTGACTCATCTATTTCACAGTGACATGGGCATTACAGTTGCATAGGAGAACGTGATGCAATTTTATTTTTGCAAAAACCTGTAACTTCATTTCAAATTGATATGCCCCTTATATATTTTCTAGCCTCATGTATGCAACTAGTAGCATACTATTTTTTATCCACCCGGTGCAGGTGCCAATTGTGCTGCTGGCCATTTTCTGCCAGCAGTGGGCATGGCATGTCAAAGACAGAGCCTCCAATTCTTCATTGTGTGCTTGTTCTCTTGTGGGCTTGTGTCCCTCTGCTGTGCATCATGTCTTGCGACAGTGCTGCATGCTGGTCATCACTCTCATGTGGCATGTGGCATGCTTCTGAAGCAAATCAGTGACATGGTGTCTCCAGAAATTCGTCTAACACTCGTTACTGTGTTCCAAGCATGTCACTCTGATCACCGAAGATCTCATAAATCATTACAGTCGAATAATGTTTGATAGATGAGTTAGCATGCAGATATTTTAGTTCTAAATTCTAACATGATTAGCATGTGATTAGCATGTGATGGGTTCAATGCAAGGATCATAAACTATTCTCTGACGACTTTAATGTGAACCCATTGTCGTGGTGGCACTAAACACAGTGTCCTTGGGTGATAGATTTGTCTCATTTTATAGTTCAGTACCTATTTGCATATACAAGATAAGTTTGGTGACCTCGGATACAATTTGCCCGATAATATTATTCTGTTTGATGGTTGATTTCTAATTTACTCCATCCAGCTCTTAGCTCAAGCAATCTGGACAAGTTTCTCGTCTCCATTGGGAAACAACCAGCTTATGTGGACTTGGAGGTGATAGCTGGATGGATTGTCTAGGTATTGTTGCATTTTTGTATTGTAGAGGATGTTTATCACTGCTGTGATACAGGCTGCACCAGCTGTGGGTAAGGATAGTCCTCCTGATCTAGCACATTTGGTTCCATCTGTTGTGCCAAATTCCTCAGAACTACCAGTTGAAAACACGGCACCTACTAATGTTCCTCATCATCAAAAGAATGTGCCCAAAGAGACAGGTCAGCTATTCATGCATGCATACTTTAAGATTCCATCCCCTTGCTGTTATTTTCTTTATGTTCTATCTGTAGACCATGCTGGCAGTTCTGTTGTATCAACAAAATTCACATGATTTGGTGACCTTTCTGTGCATGCCCCACATTTGTTTGGATCACTGGCTAGTCGAGAAAAGTTTTTTTCTTTACTATGTACTTTTTATATCATATATGACAGGGTAAGAGAAGTGTTTGGTAGCATTAGCATGCCTTTCTTTGTTAATATGAATTATGCTTCTACATCATGTTCTCATGGTCATGGCTGGCTAGAGCTCTCTATTTTAGTATGGTTCGAAAGTAGGTATGGATTTCTTATGGGTCACATAAATGTTTATCACTGCTATCAGAGTGTTTGGATTCTCTAGTCTAAAGTTTAGTGGCTAAAGTTAAGGAATAAAACTTTAGTAGCTCAATTTTGTGGTCAAAAGTTATATGAGATGATCTAAACTTTAGACAACATTTTAGATGACATGCTTGGAGTCTTGAGAGCTAAAGTGGTCTGACCATTGGATCGAAACAGGGCCTGTTTGTGACCTTCAGTCCACACAATGACGTCTCACACAAATATAGAGAATCATGTAGCAGCTGTCATTACTCATTAGTTAATGTTTTAGCGTTTTTGATCCACCAAGGCACCATTTGGATTTGGGGAATGGAGTTGGGAAATGTGATATGAGGGGTAGGTTAAATTTAATCCATGTTTTGTATTGGGTTTGGAAATAGCAAATGAGACCTTTTCTCATCGGTCCCATTCCTGGTGGAATAGCTGTTTGGTTTTGGGCTGAGCAATAAATTATTCTGTTCTCTCATCTATCATCTATCATCTCCCTTCTCTTTACTCATCTCCTTGCCCAGCCCCTCAACAGCATCAATCATGGGCTGGTAACCGGCAGCAGAATGGCCAGAGATCTCCCGCAGCTATCCTATTCGGTCACAGCCTCATGATCATGACAACTTGGTATCAGTATCCAGTGATCCTCCGATGGGTTCTGTTATTGATCAGTTCAAGATAAAATGCTTGCCAGTTTAGGAAGGCACTGTGGGTCATATATAGCTAACGAGTCCATGCCAGACAGGGGGATGGGGGAACCCCTGATAACAGACCTATACTCACTTCTATACATTCTACCTCCACTCTGCTCCCATCCGTACATACAGTTTGCTATGCAGATGCCACCTAATAAGCCACTGAAGTGGTCAATTGTGAATTGTGATCTTGGGGGAATATGTGACTATTGTGTAGTACTTGACATGCACTGTCTTATGTACCTAGAATGTTGTCACAAACTGTTGAAGTACATAGATTCATTGATCATTTCTGGAACTCATTAGTTTCTATTCTTTGTCCTTAGTTCACATACATCATAGTTCAAAGGAGGTTGCAACACGCTATGTTGTTTGCTGTTGGCCTATATTTGTATACTTGCATTTTATTTGCAACTTTTCCTGAGTTTATTTATGATTTCTAGTTTCAGTAGTCAACCATGGCAATTCGTCCATTGTAGAAGTGAAGGCTAAACCCAAAGTTCAGAGCAAGGGTGCAGAAACATCAAGCAAAGTAGATACCAGTGTTGACAAATTTGTAGATGATGTGTTTGACATCATCTCCCCATTGTTCTTGTCAGAGGTAATCCAATGAGCTTATCTATGATAGCCTTCTTTTACAACACATGTTCTTTGTGTTGATAAATATTGCCATGCAGTCATTGAAGAAATTGGACATTAAGAAGGAAGAGCTTTCTTCGATCTTGGATAGCGTGAGGGGACGGGCAGATCCAGATTTGAAGAGTATAGCGGTTAGTTTCTTGAATGCTGTTTTTAGAAGACCTACTCGAATTATTCCATACATGATCAACACCTGTTCAAATCCTTTTCCTAAAATGTGTTTAACAATGTATGGTGAGAAAAGGGCAACCCAAAGTAGAAAGTTGGGCCTTCCCCTGTTCCTTCTTCCTGTGAATTCTTCCAAGTAAAGTTGAATTTATTAGTCATGCAATTCAACCTAAGGGAACTCATCAACATTTAATAGTAGGTGAACAGCAATATCTTATTAAGTCTTAATTCCCGAGAGTCATCTGGAATATCCGTGATGGGTCATTATCCCATCCCTAAGAATTAGAGAAAACTTAAATTTAGTGTGCCACGCTTGAATAGAAATGGCCTGGTCTGGACAAGAAATTTGTAACCTGTCTGTAAAACTTCATCATGCATGTAAACACATAATTCTGAACAATGTTGGTCCAATACTTTGGTGATATATGTGCAGTTGTATTTTACATTTGCTTCTACTATACCCACCAATAATAAGCAGTGAGAACCCATTTTTTTTAACACACGGGACCTTCGCCATCACAGTATCTTTGCATAACTAATGTGGATGTTTTCACTGCAGATGACTCTGAAGAATGCATCATACACAAATGGGTTTGATGCTGGTTTCGAAACCATGCTGCATCGTGGTTTAAACGGCCGACCCACTTATCGAAATTAAATGGTTTGATACAAGAAGCAGGAGTCTGATTTACATATTTGTATGCTGTTGAATGAAATCAACATATTATTTTGTTGCCCGTTCTATCTATGGCGTCAATGCTCAGATTTTGTTGGATTTGCCTTTTTTTTCACTGAGAAGTTCAGTGTCTCGTATGCTTACAAGATTCTTCTTCTAGTTCTGCCAGCATCAGACACGACATAGAAATGTCTTCGGTGCGTTTCAGAAATTACTGTTAGCATGATATATCATCCAGACATTCGCTTTACACCAGCTTGCCTAGGATGTGTGATTTACTCGCTTTACATGGAGCCTGCCTTTTAATTTTGCACGCTCCTTTTACGATGCATGATTTACTCGCATTTACAGTGGACACGATTTCATTTTTACAAGATCAGGTCTACATCTTCACATCAGGCTTCCACCAATCTTCCACCGTTGACAACTTGACATTGAAACAGCGCCATCGTTACCTGTAGTTTGCTGTTAGGTTGCTAGCACATCGGCATTCTGAATCTGAAGTGGGAAGACTGGAAAAGCAGAATTTGATCACATGACTTAACTGGGTAGCAGGCGTTCTTCTCTGGATACGATTAGGACTCAGAACATCTATATGAGAAATAGAGAGCGCCACCAAGCGTAGAATGCTGCAAGCAAATGAAAGATAAGAGAAATAACTTAGAAAAAGTGAAATTTGGATTCGTTATAAAAAAAAAGAACTTTGATTAAACAGCTAGCCAAATTTATGCACACAAGTAACTTGGCGTGTTCCTTTAATATGTAGTCTTCGTACATCGCCCATGAAGGTGTTTTTCCCCAGTTTTTTTTTTTCAGACCAAGAACGAGAAGAAGAAAACGCAGGTTGCCACAGGGACAAAGGACTAGAGGGCCGTCATGTCATTACCGCCGGCGTCGGCCGCGTCGTGCCTGCCATTGCCGCGCCGCCCGTGCTCCCACGCGTCGTCGTCGGGGTCGTCCACCTCGCGCGGTGGAAACAGCCACGAGAAGGACCCCCACCGCACCAATGTCGCGGGCTCTCTATCCCTCTCCCTGTTGCTGTTGCTGCCGTTGCTTCCGCCGCGAGGTGCGGCCTGCAGGCTGCTGCCGTTGGACGACCCGGCTCCCGGCAGCTGGTACCGGCAGACCGGGCAGGAGTTGTGCAGACGGAGCCACGGCACGATGCAGTCGGAGTGGTAGACGTGCTTGCACGGCAGCTGCCGCGCGGCCTCCCCGAGCTCGAAGTCCTCCTTGCACACGGGGCACTGCGAGCCGTCCGACAGGTGCGCCCCGGTGATCCGCACCGTCGGGAGCGAGTCGATGGCCGACGCCGGCGCCGGCGCCGGCGCCGGCCCCGGCCGGTCGTTCTGCGTGATCTCCTCCATGCGGTTGTTCAGGTTTGGCCCCGTGAAGTAGTTCCCCGGGTCGATGGCCGGGGGCGTGGACGGCCGCCGCGGCACCGGCGGCGGGGAGGGAACGCGCCGTCGAATTGGCGCCGCCGGTTTAGGAGCAGGAGCAGGAGGCGAAGGCTGGCGGAACGCGCGGCCTGGTACCGTGGTCGTCGGCTCCCCGCCGTATATGACCCAGCGGCGCGGGTGGTGGCCGTTGTCGTACTGGTGCTGCGGGTGGAACGGGTGCGGAAGGAAGTGCGGCGGCGGGAACGCGGGGCGCGCCGGCGGGTCGATCTCGTGGAGGAAGCGGCCGAAGCAGCGCGGGCAGAAGACGTCGGTGGACGGGTAGGAGATGATGCGGAGCGCGCGGCCGCACTGGTAGCACCAGTACATGCGGCACGTCCGGTGGCGCGCGTGCGCGGTCGCCGTCGCCGACATCGGCGGCCCGGACGGTGGCTGGTTCGGTTCCTTGCGTCGGGTCGGTTTGCTGGTGTGCTTGCGTCCTCAGCAGCTGTAGCTCTCGGAGGATCGCCTCTGGAAGTTTGCATGAGACGACGCTGGTTTTAAAGCAAGTGCAGGTTTGATTGATTGTTTGGGGCGCGGAAATTGACGCACGGGTGGGAAAGGATGGCTTCTCGGGAGGACGAAAGCGATTCTGTGGCGAGTTGAGATGAGGTAAGTTCGTAGGGGGGCGTGCGGTGTTCGGCGACGGTGACTTGTGCGTGGCGCCAAAGCGCGGGTTGCTTGCCAGCCAGGAGGTGATGTACAGTTGGAGGGGGAAGTAACGGTGTTTGGGCTTGGAGGGAAGGCACGAAGAACGAGCGATGGGCCTGGCCCGAGCCGGAGTTTCGGTAGTGGATCTCAGATAAGCAAGTTTGGGCTGTATATAAAAGGCCCACTCAGCTTAGGGGCTCGTTGTAATCTGCACACCTCCTAAAGCAACGCTTGATGTTTATTTTTTGTTTTGTTTTGTTTTTTTGACGAAACCGCAATGCTTGATGTTCGCTTCTGCTTCTTTCCGAGTCGCAATTGTGCACAACCTTTTTTTTGTGACCAGCGCACAATAAATTGGACCTGATCGTCTGGTCGATCGGGCGGTCCCGTGCCCCTTTCTGCTGGGAGGGCAGCACAGTCACCCGTCCCATTTTTCGGCCACCAACTTCAACTTCACATGAGGTCAAATGGGGTGGGTGGCCGGGACAACAAGGTACAAGGTCGTCCCGTGAAATATTCTCCTGCATATTCCGACCACTATCACCGGCAAGTCTTCAGCCCGTGCCCCGCGACCGGCATGCACCGTGCTGGTAACAACAGGAGAAATCGCGATGCTGCGTATAAATATTTTATCTCCAACATACCAATGGAGTTCAAAACTCAGGCCCCTTTGGAACGTAGAAATTTTATTGAAATTATATAGAAACTCCGCAGGATTCAAATCATTTTTCATAAAAGAATGTAGGAACATAAAAAAAATTGTGTTCCAATGGGAGCTCAAACTATTTGATTCGGTTGTGGTTTGTAAACTGGTTGATGTTATTTTATCGTGAGAGAAAAAAAAAACATTGTACCACGATCGATAAGTAGAGATGATAAGTTCAAATGACAATAATAAGTTCAAATGATTTAACATGTGTTTGGAATTACTATATCAACTTTACAGTGTAATATCTTCAAAAGAACCTAAAGTTTCTAAATTAAATTTCTATGTCTGATAAGCTGGTTAATGTTGTAAAGTGGAATATCTTCAAAAGAACCTTAAGTTTTAAATTAGGTTTCTATGTCTGATAAGATGGTTGATGTTGTCTTTTTTAAGAAAAAATATTATATTATGATTGAAAAGCTAGACTTATAAGGTGAAACAAATAGGAAACCTGTACCTATTAATTTTAGCTAACAAAATTAAGAGCAAAGCTAAAAAAAAAATTGAAACTAAGCAGTGCCAAACAAATCAAAAGGTTTATGATTTTGTCACACTTTCTATCATCCTTTCAGAGTTTCGTCTATGCATCCTTTTTTTTTTTTTTGAGGAACTGCATCCATATTTTTTTGAGACATTCTATGCATCCATTTCTTATACACATACTCTAGCGACGAAAAGCATCGAATGGGAAAAAGGCACGGGATCCATGATTGCCATTCGGTCTCTGCCGGTGTGCACATTAACCAATCAGCTTAAATGAAGTGCCACCAACCTTAAGCCGGGACCCATGATATCGCGGGACCCACGGTCAGCGTCAGAAAATCTCTTTCCGCCGCAGCCTCCGAAGAGATCGATGCCCTAGCAAGTTGGAAATCCCCCTTTCATATTCGCCTCCGCCTCCTTCCTCGTCGAATCCACGCGACCGCGAGAGCGCTCAGAAAGCACCAGCAACCCAAAGCCCCCACGAGAGAGACGAATCTTCCGAATCTCTCGGCGGCGATGGCGCTCTCCGACCGCTCCCGCGAGTCGCTCCTCCCGAGCTTCCTCTACGCCTCCTCGGCGCGCTCCTTCGCCGCCACAGGCGCCGCCGCCGCGGCGCGCCTCCCCGTCTCCGCCCCGGCGCCTGCCGCGGCCGGAGCAGGTGGCGGCGTGCCGTTCACGATCCAGGCGCCCAAGGAGAAGATCGAGATGTACTCTCCGGCCTTCTACGCCGCCTGCACCGCCGGAGGAATCGCCAGCTGCGGGCTCACCCACATGGCCGTCACCCCGCTCGACCTCGTCAAGTGCAACATGCAGGTGAGCGGGTAACAGCCTAGATCTGTCGACCCGGTGCTCCACGGGACCCGTTTTGGGGAAATCTCGCGCGGATCTGGTGTGTTTGGTTGGTTTAGAGTGGAGCTTGGTAGTCGTGGGCTTGCGATCTGGATTTCGTCTTAGTGATCTGGATGCCATAAATCTAGCCACATACCGCGTCACTATGCGTGTAGTTCTACTTCCTGTGAGCATGGATAGTTCGTTTTCCTTTCCTGTACTGATATTCGTTTGCTCAAACGTGTGCTTCATGCTTTTTTCAAATTTATAGTAGTTTGGCATGTAGTACTGCTGACGAACTGAGTAGCTTTTGTGTGGATAGCTATTACTGCAGGGCCCCTTCTGACTGCTTCAAGTAGGCTAGACATGTGAATTTGATCACTGTGATTAGCTGTGAACTGCAATTCACTGCTGATAAAGGGCGTACCCAGCGCCGTAGGCTCCCGCACTGCGGGTTCTGGGGAAGGGAAAATAGCCAGCAGCCATCCCTGCACAAATGTGCAGAGGCTGGGGCTTGAACCCTGGACCTCTTGGTCACAGGCGGTAAAGCTCTACCGCTTGCACCAGGGCCGCCCTTCAATTCACTGCTGATAACATTTTGTTTTTTCCCTTGATGTGCTCATTGGTACCACATGAGGTGCACTTTATTTGCTCAGTGCTGGAATTGATGGCTAGGAGGTGCTAGTTCAAATTGTGATTGTAGCGGGCACATCCATAGGCATCTGTCATTATAAAATCCTGCCTGTTTCCCCACTGAAACAATTTGCTTATGGTTCAAACAAAACTGATGAATGCGATTCTCTGACTATCGTTTGTGTTGGTGGCTGGGTGCTGTATCAGGCTTGGTACTAAATGGACCATTAATTATGATTGTGACAAATTGGCACATTTGCTCTGATAGGCTGTTGTGTCCTAGAGACTAAACTTGTGAGCATTTGCCACTTATGCATGTATGTTATGCTATCATGTTTTAGGAGGGGGGGCAATGCAAATAGCACTTTCCACTTGAATTTGAGGCCAATTTAATTGCTACTTTGAACCTCTGCTTTAGTTTGTGCTCTTGGTATCTACTTGAATCTATGCCTTCCTAGCTTTTTTCCAACTGCTCTCAGTTTCCATTCCCTCCTTTCGGTCGTATTCTTTTCTTTGGGTCACATTCATGTTGTTTCTCTTCTATTTTATGTGATGAATAATTGTAGATAGTTAGTTTTTAAACAGTATTATCCTCTAATCCCAATTATAAGTTGTTTTAGCTTTGCCCTAGGTAAAACTACTTCCAACTATGATCAATTTTACACAAACGTCTATAACATCAAACTAATATATCTTGATTATGCATTTGTTTGATATTGTAGATGTTAATGTATTTTGGGGTTGTTTGACTTAAGGCAAAGCTCAAATGACTTCTATTTGAAACGGTGGGAGTATATATATACTAGACACCTGATTCATTGTGTAAGCAATTAATTCCATGTTTAAATTAGGGATTTTGTACATAAAATGTTTGTTATTGTTTCAGATCGATCCAGCGAAATACAAGAGTATCTCATCTGGATTTGGTGTCCTGTTAAAGGAGCAAGGGGCTAGGGGCTTCTTCAGGGGATGGGTGCCTACCTTGCTTGGTTACAGCGCTCAGGGGGCTTGCAAGTTTGGCTTCTATGAGTTCTTTAAGAAGTATTACTCGGACATCGCAGGGCCTGAGTATGCTCAGAAGTACAAGACTCTAATCTACCTCGCAGGATCTGCATCTGCTGAGGTAATTGCTGATGTGGCTCTCTGCCCTTTTGAAGCTGTGAAGGTACGTGTGCAGACGCAACCTGGATTTGCTCGTGGGCTGAGTGATGGGCTCCCCAAATTTGTCCGAGCTGAGGGTGCTCTTGGGTAAGCAAATTGTCTGACTTAAAAATTGTCGATTTGAGATTTGGTTTCTGGCCATCTGTCCTAACAGCACTTGCTGCTTAATGATTTTAGGCTGTACAAGGGAATTGTTCCTCTTTGGGGTCGTCAGATTCCTTGTAAGTATAGATCTTACCATCTTTAGTACAACTTTCTATTGTTTTTTAATCATGTGCATTGAATGTAATTGCAAAACCATTGACCATTTTGAAACTGAATGCTCGAAAACTAATATTGTTTGCATGGCACAACTCACTTGAAATGGCTATGCAGCATGTGGCTCTAGGATGGTTAGATTCCATACTACCATTTATGTTTGTATTTGAGTTTCAGCTGAAATTGCTAGCAACTATTGGTTGAAACTTCCATCTTGATTGAAAATTTGAAGTCTTAATAAAGTGCTGTGCATGTTGTAGTTCTCCAGTAGAGGTTTTCCACCTTGAAGATAGGTGCTTCCTAGATTGTTGCATACCTTTGTCTGGATCCAGAATTGCCATTCACCAATTTTCAGTTGCGGCTTGTTTTTATAAGTAGTCCTGTGTACATTTTTTTTATGTACCATGCCATTCTTTTCCGATAGCAGTAATGTCTAATGTCGTTGCCCTACCTTACTGTTCATAGTAGCAACTTTAGTCATACTGTGTCTCTAAACAGGATTTTGTGTAACCAGGAAAATAAACTTTAGTACAATCATCTGTCTCTTGTTAACTAAAGGATTACTCTCTTAGTCTTTAAAAGAGTGCACATCATGCTTTTTGAGGAATCAACCAATTTCAAGTTTGACTATTTTTGAAGAAAATAGTATCAACATGTGTATCTCTAATTAAATTTATATACTATGTAAATATATTTCATGATTAATCTAATACACTTTTATGATGTATATAGACACCATGATGAAGTTTGCTTCATTCGAAACTATTGTGGAGCTTATCTACAAGCATGCGGTGCCGGTTCCGAAGTCCGAGTGCAGCAAAACTACCCAATTGGGTATCAGCTTTGCTGGCGGTTACATAGCTGGTGTTTTCTGTGCTATTGTCTCTCATCCGGCTGACAACCTTGTGTCTTTCCTGAACAATGCCAAGGGTGCTACAGTGGGCGATGTAAGCATATATTCTTGCTTTTGCATCAAAACATATATCATCTTCTTGTACTTACTAGCTATTGGTTCATATTGTTGCTGTTCTTGTAGGCTGTTAAGAAGCTTGGTCTCTGGGGTCTTTTCACTAGAGGACTTCCTCTTCGTATCGTCATGATTGGTACCCTTACTGGTGCTCAGTGGGGAATTTATGATGCTTTCAAAGTGATGGTTGGACTGTGAGTATCTCTAGACTGCTTCAGGAATTAGGACCGCAACATCCAAATTCTTTTGAGATCACCAATTGATGCTTTGTTTTGTTTGTGTTTCAGCCCAACAACGGGAGGTGCTACACCTGCCCCAGCAGTGGAGGCTGCCCCAGCAGCAGAGGCTGAATCGAAAGCCAGTGCTTGATTTTTCTGTATTCCCTGAGATCATATTTGGTGGAGGATGGAATTGTATCAGTCACTCAAGAGCTTAGTTCCTGAATCTTTTTTTTTTTCGTAAACGGAAAATTTGTCCGTCATCCATTTGATGAGAGGAACTCATTAAACAGGTGAAATAGGTCTTTTTTGCCCCCCCGGGAAAAGTTTATGCTTGATGCATAATAATTTGTAGGACAGCAATGCTGTTAGAGCAAAGGTTTTGGTTACCTCTGTACCGAGGAATACTTACTAAGTCGCAATTCACATTATGATGTTTATGGAAGCGTGCACCTCGTTGATGTTCGTTTTGCCATTGCTGGATTTATGCGGTTGCTGCCATTTTGCTTCTTATCCGGCCCTCCTTCCAACCATGGAACACACTGGGGATGCCGCAGTCCATCGTGCCCGTTTTCCCACCCTTGTGTTTCAGCGTGTTTCATCTCATGTGTTTCACATTTCTTTGGCGAACAGCAGTGGGAGGGTGGAGGCAAAGGTGGGGCTGCCGTCTCCATCTCCTGCTCACACATTGCGTACACTGGATTACAGGGCCATTGCCTCATGGTCTCTGGTTTTAGAAATTGTGCGACTATATTTGAGGTTCAGGGTCGACAACTCGTCATATGCTTTCTTTGATGTTTTCTTCTCACCCTATGCAGCGGTGCAGGCCCTTTGAAGTCTGAACACTCCTGTTGCAACTCCTAATTTAGACTTTGCTGACATTATGTTGTAGTTGACTTTGTTGCTAGCTTAGAGCCTCTAGCGATCGGGAAGGTCAAATCAGAACTGAGAAGCTAGGCTAGATTATGTTTTGTGCTACGTGTATAATAAGGGTAAGAGGTAAGCAGTCATTATCGCGGTTATGGCTTCCACCAACTTTGAGCCACTGAACCTGCCCGAGCTCGCTCCGGTGGCCACATGACAAGCATCTGCAGCTCGCGATGCCGATGCATGCATCTAACCTCACGGAGTCACGGATCGGAGACGCAGTAACCAGCTCAGCTCATCAAGCAAGCCGATCGTCTCACAACATGTTGGTATAAATCAAGATGCTTGTAAATTACAATTCCAACTCTGCCAATGGCAGGGGATAATGAAAATAAGTCTGATGCAAAATGGCATCGCCGTGCCGTGTCCCCGACGAGGGCATCAACGTTTCATAAATGGTCATTGTTTAACTGCCTTACGAGTTTCCTGTGTGTGATAACGGCACGAACTTTGACAGTGGCCAACACCTCGGGCTTAAGCCACAAACAGATGCTGTCAGCGTTAGCGGTGAGCTGAGGAGGATCTGACCTGGAGAGAGAAGTGACATGAGAAGCTCTGGGAACGCGGCTTCTTACCGGCAATCAACAAATAACAGCCCAGTAATCAGTGAGTTCAGGTTTAGTTATACGCCCACGGCCCACTTGCACGTAGTACGCCAATTGCGAACCGCCAGGGGGCGCGTGATGTCATGTGGCATGTGAGCTCCCGCGTCGTCTCCGCGAGATCTGGGCGAGGTTGGCGCGCGGAATCGGGCGTTGCCCCCCATAAACAAATGGAGATGGGCGGTTGGCTGATTCAGCAAGAATCAGTGAATCAGGAATCCATCACGCATGGATGATATGGCTCCCTCCGCGGAAGCACTCTGCGCAAGCATTTGCTGTTCGGCAAGGCTGTAAACGTGTGGAGCAGCACAACGCGCTAGCCAAAGATATGATCCAGCGCACGTCTTCAGATGATATTTCATAACCAAAAAGTTGCTGCAATTGTCAGCAGAACAAGTGATATAATGACCCTGGAGTAAATCAGACTAGGCTGGAGTCTGATTTGCCTCGTTTCCAGTGGATAACCATTAGACAGTCGATTTCTTTGCCACGTTTCAGAACTCAATGTTACGCTGTTTCCTTCTCTAAGAGGCATCAGTCTTTCTGATCTGAAGTGAATCCTGACGAGTTCAGCTCTGTTTCTTTGTTAGTAGCCGCTAATCAGTTCTTCAGACGGTTGCCATTGCTGTGCTGCTCGCTCCGCGTAGGACACCAAACTTAAAACACACTAAAATAATCTATCTGCCCATGCTGCCACTGATCCGCGCACGACAGTCAAACTCACCCGTTGCCGGCGGCACTGCCACCCCGCCCAAAATTTATTCAGCGGAGACGAAACAGACGGCGGCAGGTGCACGGTGTACCTGCACGCCGACGAAGCGGCACGCCAGCACCAGCCGTAAGTCGTCGCCGTCGCGTTGCATTATTCTTTCGTTCTCTCCACCAGCAGCAGGCAGCAGCGCCCCCAGATCCCAGCGCGGCCAATGGCGGTCGAGTCAACTCCCGAGACACGAACACAACCTCCCCCGGTCCGCCATGCCTCCGCCACGCATCACGTCTCCCCGTCCCCCAAACCAATGCCATGAGCGCGCCGATCCGCGGGCGCACCGATGCCGCCGACGCGTCTCCACCTCGCCATCCTGCTCCTCCTCGGCGTCGCCTCGACCCGGGTCCGGGTGCGCGGCGGCAGGGTCGCCACCGAGGTCGTCACCCCGGACTTCACGGCGTCGTACCTGCTCTTCCAAGAACAAGAAAACTACGGCGCGTTCCTCGCGTCACGGAGCGGCGCGTTCCAGGCCGTGGTCTACAAGCCGGGAGAGCAGCTGGAGCGGTTCTACCTCGCCGTGCTCCACGCGCCGTCCAAGACCTGCGTCTGGGTCGCCAACCGCGCCGCGCCCATCACCGACCGCGCCGCTCCGATGCAGCTCACGGCCAAGGGGATCTCCATCGAGGACCCCAACGGCACCACCATCTGGTCCACGCCGCCGTTCGGGACTCCCGTGGCAGCGCTCCGGCTCGACGACCACGGCAACCTAGCGCTGCTCGACGCCAGGAACGCCACGTTGTGGCAGTCCTTCGACCGCCCCACCGACTCCATCGTGTCGTCGCAGCGGCTCCCCGCGGGGGCCTTCCTGGCGTCCGCCGCGTCGGACTCCGACTTCTCCGAGGGGGACTACCGTCTCAACGTGACGGCCGCCGATGTGCTGCTAACGTGGATGGGCTCCACGTACTGGCGGCTGTCCAACGACGCCAGCTCCACCGTGGACCGAGGCGGCACCGTCGCGTACATGGCCGTGAACAGCACCGGTCTGTACCTGCTCGCGGCGGACGGCGGGGTCGTCATCCGGGTCTCGTTGCCTGCAGCCGAGCTGCAGGTTCTTAGGCTGGGATATGATGGGAAGCTGCAAATCCAAAGCTTCGCTTCCGCGAACTCATCTAAGTCGCCGATGGACCGCGGGTTCGTGGCGCCGAGCGACGGATGCGCGCTGCCCCTCTCCTGTGGCGCGCTCGGGCTCTGCACGCCCAAGGGCTGCACGTGCCCGCCCTTGTTCGCGGCGTCGCAAGACGGTGGTTGCGCGCCGTCTGACGGCTCCACCCCGCTGTCCGTCTCCTCATGCGGCGGCACTGGTGGCGCTGGCAATAACAGCACGCCGGTCTCGTACCTCGGCCTTGGCAATGGCGTCGATTACTTCGCTAACAAGCTGGCGCCGCCGACCGTGACCGGCGGCAACGTTCCCTCATGCCAGGCTCTGTGTACCAGCAACTGCTCTTGCCTCGGTTACTTCTACGACGACTCGGCGTTGTCCTGCTATCTGGTGCAGCGCCAGCTCGGCTCTTTCATGAATGCCGACTCCACCCAAGGCTCCGACAAGCTCGGCTACATCAAAGTCCAGAGCTCGAAACCATCAAGATCATCGAGCAGTTCGTCCTCGAACAGCACCCTCATTGCCATCCTGCTCCCAACAATCATCGCGTTTGTGCTCGTCGTCGTCGTTAGCGCCACCATAATCAGGGCGTGGCGTAAGGAAGCGGGGCGCTCGTCGCGCCCCCGGGACCAGCAGCTCCGGCGCCAGCGCTCCCCGTCGTCGGACTCAGCGCATCTGGTGCGGGAACTTGACCAGGACGACGACGACGACATCGTGATACCTGGCCTCCCCACCAGGTTCACGCACCAGGAGATCGAGGACATGACCAACAGCTTCCGCATCAAGATCGGTGCCGGCGGGTTCGGCGCCGTGTACAAGGGCGAGCTCCCGGACGGCTCGGAGGTGGCCGTGAAGAAGATCGAGGGCGTCGGGATGCAGGGCAAGCGCGAGTTCTGCACCGAGATCGCCGTCATCGGCAACATCCACCACATCAACCTCGTCCGCCTCCGCGGATTCTGCACCGAGGGCCAGCGCCGCCTCCTCGTGTACGAGTACATGAACCGCGGCTCTCTCGACCGGCCGCTGTTCCGGCCGACTGGCCCCCTGCTAGAGTGGAAGGAGCGGATGGACGTCGCCGTTGGGGCGGCGAGGGGGCTGGCGTACCTCCACTTCGGCTGCGACCAGAGGATCATCCACTGCGACGTCAAGCCGGAGAACATCCTGCTCGCGGACGGCGGCCAGGTGAAGATCGCCGACTTCGGCCTGGCGAAATTGCTCACGCCGGAGCAGTCCGGCCTGTTCACGACGATGAGGGGCACTCGCGGGTACCTCGCGCCGGAGTGGCTCAGCAACACCGCCATCACCGACCGCACCGACGTGTACAGCTTCGGAATGGTGCTCCTGGAGCTGGTGCGCGGCCGCAAGAACCGCAGCGACCACGTGAGCGATGGCGACGGCGAGGCCTCCAATTCCTCGAGCGGGACCACGGGCAGCTCGTCGCGCGGCGCGAATAGCGACTACTTCCCGCTCGCCGCCCTGGAGGGGCACGAGGCCGGACAGTACGCGCAGCTGGCCGACCCTCGGCTACAGGGGCGGGTCGTTGCCGAGGAAGTGGAGAGGGCGGTGAAGGTGGCGCTGTGCTGCCTCCACGAGGACCCACACCTGCGGCCGAGCATGGCGGTCGTGGTCGGCATTCTGGAGGGCACCATGGCGCCGTGGGAGCCGCGGGTGCAGTTGCTCGAGTTCCTCCGGCTGTACGGACGGGGTTTTTCTGGTCCAGCGGACGGCGAAGGCATCGGCAGGAATCTGAAGCACATGGAGTCTCCCATGAACCGGTCAGGGACGGCGACGTCAACGACGATGAGCGGGTGGCCGTCGTACCTGTCGTCATCTCAGCTCTCCGGTCCGAGATAGCGAACAATGGGCACGGAATTCTTTCTAGCTTAGGGTGTATTCCGACGAATCCATTCTTGATTTTGTTCCTTGGTAGTAGAAAATCTTTGTATCTACGAGATTTTGTTGCATTACGTTTTGGTGGAGAAGCTGAAATCCTTACGCAAAAGTTTTTGCACGTTAACTCGTTTCGGATCTCGACATTCGAATCTCCAGCGTAACACCGGAATGTAACGAACCATCTGTTTTTTTTTAACGAAGCACGTGCAAATACATGTTTTCGAAAAAAAAAATCTCCAGCGTAACACTTAACCGTATCCATCCTCTCCTGACCACCGATGACCAATACCAAATGCTCTCTGCGTTCGGAGAAATGATAGAAACCTCCTTCGACGCACGAATGGCAGCACCGCAGCGGATTGGGTAAAGGTTAGGTACGGGCAAAACATTTTCCATGCGTGACCCTACCATTGACCCTCACTTTAGCCGCCTGCAAGCACAGGCGTGGATGAGAATTCATACCCGCGCCCGCTGGGTACCAAATGGGTTCGGATACCAGTTAGGTTATTTTCATAAGAGATCAAACAATAAAATCACTGTGAAAGAAAATACTAAATTTGTAGTTAAATAACACATAAATCTGTCAATCTCACTCACGTAACCCACTAGAACTAGGGATGAAAACGGTAAGAAACGATCGGTAGGAGGACAAATCATTTTCACTTTCACATTATTTTCATGAAAACGAAATCAAAACGATATTGTAGAAAACGAATAAGGCGCTGATATTTTGGTAATTTCAAAAACAACAGAAGTCCATCGAAAAATACATTGATAACGGCCGAAATCTTAGAACACTAGAAGTGTGGTATAACTCACTCCATCTATCTCATATGATAATAATAAATAAAAGTACACGTTTTAAGTTTACTTGACACAACATAGTCATAAAGACATGAATTATTAGAGTTCCTTCTCTGATTGAGGTTGTAGGCTTCCTAGAGATGAACCTTAGGCATGTATGTAGTAACTGCCTGACTGGCTAGACACAGTAATGGGTGCCTGAGTGTTGCCTGATTGCCCAATTGGCTTCTTATTTCTAAACACATGAATACTTGCCTAATAGTTCCTTTCAGAAAAATACCCTATGTGCTCGCATGTGTAGATGGATGGTAAGACGGGCATGCTTATGTGGCCAATTGGACCTGAACTCTTAAAGCATGTGTTGTATCGGTAACTACCACCAGTAAATTATCGGCTAAATACGGAAATCTTAAAAAATAATTGAAAGAGTGCAAAATCATTTTCACTTTCATTTCCATTTAACTTTACCATCATTATCATTTTTGTTTTTTTATCGCTACCATTTTCATTTAAGTCTATAAATCAGAAAAAAAATCAAAAATAATTTTGAAAAATCAGAAATTATCATTTTTGGAGATTAGCTCACAAGTGATCATACATTATAGGTCTATATAATTCAGTGCCATACTCATAAACAAATAATAATACAGCCCAAGAACTAAAACGTCAACAAACCCGTACACAATCACTTATTCAACTATTCATGAAAAATATCATCCGCATAGATCGGTGACCATATTTCATGCTAACAAGCCCGTGTCTATGAAACTTCACAAATCACGCTTAGGGGACATGCCAAACGCATGAGCGTGTGTGGGACACGAAAGGGACGAGACAAGGCGAGCCGGCTCGAGTTAGCAGATCAACTTATCGTGTTGAAATGTTAACTCGGTTCGGTTTGCCAAGTCGAGCCAAATTGTGAGATAGTCTAAACAATATATACGAGTTTAGGGGCAGATTCACAAGGTATGCAGGGTGGGCCACCATATACCTTGGGATCTAGCTGTCATTGACACATAATAGAAATTTTTCAAAGTAAAAAACAAAAAAGAGGAAGCGAAGCGATCGATCTCCTCGAGTCACGTTCAGTCGGTTGGCTTCCGCGGTCCAACCGATCATCTCCTTGTACCGTGGGGTGCAGTTACTCGATCAACCAACTTGTCTACTCGATCTCGAATCACGGTCACGCCGTCGCGGAGGGAGTCAAGGAGGCGCCGGCGCGCCGCGGCCACACGACGTCGCGATGATCCTTCGATCCGCTGCATCCTTCATCCGCTCCGACTCCGAGCCTGCTGCCTACTACGAGGGCTAAAGCAGCCGCCTCGGTGTCCAGAAGGTAGCCCCGTTCCCAATCCCAGGCACCCCACCCAGGCACCGAGCCGGTAACCAACACAATCCGCACCGCGTCTGTGCTATATACGCCACTCACTCATGTCCTGAGCGAGTCCACAGCACCAAGATATTAATTCAGTGCTCTTCCCCGGCGTCTGCTTGCGTGCGTGCAAGGCTCTGCTTCCAACAATGGCGGAGGAGACGCACCAGAGCGTGCAGGAGCTGGCGGCATCGCTGGGCTCGCTCCCGCCGGAGTTCGTGCGGTCCGAGCAGGACCAACCGGGCGCGACCACATACCGCGGGGCCGCCGCGCCGGACGCGCCGGTCATAGACATGTCGGAGCCCGGGTGCGGCGCGCGCATGGCTGCAGCCGCCAGGGAGTGGGGGCTGTTCCAGGTGGTGAACCACGGCGTGCCCTCCGCGGCGGTGGCGGAGCTCCAGCGCGTCGGGCGGGCCTTCTTCGCGCTGCCGCGGGAGGAGAAGGGGCGCTACGCCATGGACCCGGCATCCGGCAAGATCGAAGGCTACGGCACCAAGCTGCAGCGGGACCTCGAGGGCAAGAAGACGTGGAACGACTTCTTCTTCCACGTCTTCTCGCGGCCGGCAAAGGTGGACCACGCCGTCTGGCCCGACGTCGCCGGGTACAGGGAGGCGAACGAGGTGTACTGCCGCCACATGCGGCGCCTGACGCGTGAGCTGTTCGCGCACCTCTCGCTGGGGCTCGGCCTCCACGAGGGTGCCATGGCGGAGGCGTTCGGCGGCGACGGCCTGGTGTTCCTGCAGAAGATCAACTTCTACCCGCCGTGCCCGCAGCCGGAGCTCACGCTCGGCGTCGCGCCGCACACCGACATGAGCACGCTCACCGTCCTCGTGCCCAACGAGGTGCAGGGCCTCCAGGTCTTCAAGGATGGTCAGTGGTACGACGCCAAGTACGTGCCGGACGCCCTCATCATCCACATCGGCGACCAGATCGAGGCAAGCGTGCACGCGACTAAGCATGTTTTTTGTGTGTTCTGATCTCGCTCCCTCGCGTGTTTGGTGTGCGGAGACTCTTACTAACTAGTATTTATGTCTCGATGAACATACACATGCACGGATCGAATAGATTTTCAGCAACGGGACGTACAAGGCGGTGCTGCACCGTACGACGGTGAACAAGGAGAAGACGCGGATGTCATGGCCGGTGTTCGTGGAGCCGCCGGGGGAGCTCGTCGTCGGGCCGCACCCGAAGCTGGTCACGGACGAGAGCCCGGCTAAGTACAAGCCCAAGAAGTACAAGGACTACCAGCACTGCAAGATCAACAAGCTGCCAATGTAACCGTTGTTTCAGCCGCGTGCATGGCCTGTATTGGCTCGTGGGCTCGTTGCTGTTGGTTGGTTTGGCCCGCCAATTGTGGGCTGTTTATCTACTCTCTTTGGGACAATGGCCCGGCCTCGTTAGATTATTATAATAGTAATATAATAATTTAAATAAGGCGCCTTTAAATAAACTGGGCGGTGATGTCGACAAAGTTGTTTATATAAAGAACATTTCCACAAAAATAATTCCATGTTCACATAATTGTTTTGGGCAGGCTTGCTAACATTGTTTACAGTGGCCAGTACCTGTACCAGGGCTCCAGCAGCTCTGGATGGAGGTCAGGGGATCAACAGGCCGATACAACGCGCATCGAGTTCAGATTTGTACATGGGAACTGCAGAATATTAATGCAGCCATGGCGCGGTAATGACTGGTAGAGCACAATTTTTAGCCGCACAATGGCATTGCAGGCAGGTGTTAGTTTTGGTACATTGCTGTCGCATACAGTACGGTGGTTCGGCCGGGGAGCCTGTCTAGATCACTCTGCACTGGTATATAGTACAACGTTTTTTTTTAATACAACGTATATAGTACAACGTTAACTCGTTAAGCTCATTGTTCCTGACGTTTTTCAGTCGGCGACAAGATCAGAACGTGACAATGAGTCATTGGGGGCGCCATCAGTAGGGGCGTAGGGGCCTAGAGCCCTAAACCATTCACCATCGCATCCGGGTCCAGATGAATTCGAACAAGCTGCTGCAGGGATTGAACAGTAGTCTGCACGGGCGGATGCAGCTCATGGACATGGGTGTACGGATGTATACCCAATAATTTTAAGAAAAAAATTACGGCTACTATGCATTACATGTATAATACATACAAGTAGACCTAAATAAGAGTTAGAATGCCAACGTTTCTTATTCCTCACGTCACCATCTAGCACTTTTTGTTTTTTTGGAACGGAACCAGCAGGAGAGCTGGCTATTGTATTAAAAGAGAGGAAGCCTAGAAAGACACTGTATAATCATAAACAACTTTTTATAACGGAGACAAAGCTCCAAAATTCCAGATATTAAGCATGAGATAATAAGGTAGAGACATGTTTTGCTCCCGCCATTGCCATAGTCTGGCCTCATCCTTGATTTTGTGTAGTAGCTACGTTGTCGCGGATTCCTTATGCTCAAAGATTCTAGCATTCCTTTCTTTCCACACCTCCCAACAAACAAGAATGATGATTGATCGAATTCCTCGTCTCACTCCCGTGGTATGTGGTCCATGTTGTTCCAACATGCTTGTACCGAGTCCCCTGGCACCTAGGCAGTTGGTCTGAGCAGCTTAATACCCAACCATAATGCAATTGTCTTCCATATATGTTTAATGTAGCGACAGTCTTAGAATAGATGGATGCCAGATTCTTGACTGTGCCTGCATAGGGGGGCATACCCCATTGTTTGGCCATCTCCACGCCTGGAGCCTGTCCGCCGTCCAGATTCTATTTTGCATGGCCAGCCATGCAAAAAATTTGCACTTTGATGGCGCCTAAACTTTCCAGATGAGTTGCTTGAAGTTTGTCAATATTGATCCAACAAATTACGCATGGTAGGCCGATCCTGTTGTGAATTTTTCATCCGGCTTAAGTTTCCATTTGATGCTGTCTTCCATGTCAGGATGCAGGTGAATGTTGCTAATAGCGTTCCAAAACTCAACGTATTCCGCGAAGTGCTGGGAGGTAAAGCTTGTATGTCGCAAGCCTATGTCTTTGATCCACGCTCTATTTTATATACCTTCATTGAGTAATACTTTTTGCTTTGAATTGATGGAATATTTAGCTTTACATATACTACAATGGTTTGCTACAATGGTTTGGTTCTGATGTGTGAAAGCATCTAGGCCCCTTAATGTGGTTTCGATGATTGATGACAAT
>CM041637.1:5111570-5178641 GCA_023333625.1 Bothriochloa decipiens
ATTCTTGCAATTTACATTCATAGAATTGCCATGCTAGAATAGGATTGAAACTAGGGTGCTAAACTTTAAGATAGATTTTACAAAGCACTTATAGGCACAAAGGGTGAAGTTGGGCTTATAGAGTTTAATTTCGCAAGAAAATTTAGAATTAGCCCAATTCATCCCCTTCTTGGACATCTTGATCCTTTCAATGTGCATATATGTAGTTTGTACACTAAATTTTAATTCCTTGATCCGCCACTGGTAGTCTGCGCTATCTGCAGAGATTAAACGTCCAGATAGCGGAGTTGAACAGTCTGCCTCGACATCCATAGACGCCGATTGGTTGGTTCGATCGATGAAGCGACCAGAGAGCGAGCAAGAGGCCCTACTGCTACACCGGATATACTGCTACACCGGATATGGAGATTGCTTCGACGCATGGCATTTCCATGCCAAATTGCTAGCTCTTGCTTGTAGCGCAACACGCGCGAGGGTCCTTCCAGTGTTTGAGCTCTCACCCCCTCTAGACTCTAATCAGTCAATGGTTGTAGCTAAGCTCTGTCATGTTGCGAGTGCAAGACTGCACGTCGGGTTAACCAACTTCAATTGTTGCCATCATGGGATCATGGTAGTGTGTAACTGTTTATATATTATGAAAAAGGAAAGCTCATTCGTGGGTCCATTTTGGCGTGCACAAGGTAAGCCGAGAACTCGCACAAGTCAAGCACTAGACCCAACGAAATCAGATAAAAACCGAGAGTCCGAGACCATGTTTTGTCCGGTGTCAATTAAATGCACTGGCTAGGCTATCTTACTAGAGTAGACGTGGCACACGGCTCTTAAAAATCTTTATACTTATTTTCTTCTGTTCACTTACCCTTTTGCGAAAGGGAAACTTTATTAAGAAACAAGAAGTATCATTACAGGCCGGAGAAAGAATAAATAAAATCATGAAAAGAAGCCAAAAAAAAACTGACTAAAACCTGACTTAATAATATCAAAATGAGCAAATTCATACACTACATTATTTTGGCTCCTACTAATTTTAACCACCTATACTTGGGCTATTCTGCAGAAGACGGATTTGTAGGATACAGTTGTAGCGGTATCATAATAATTGACGCAGGTGACTAAGGATTTTTTTTTTCTCCTTGACATATCGGTGACGGTCTAGTTTACGAATTGATAATCACTAGATTGTGCTAGGCTTGTTCTCCCTCATTTGGCTGTGTGTCTCATGTTAGACAGAGGCCGGTATTTATCTCTTTGGCTTTGTATCAACTCGATGTATTGCTTCTGAGGTTTTAATAAAAACTTTCTTTATAAAAAAACTAATTTTAACCACCTCAAGACTAGATAGCAAAAATACTAGTAGGTATTATAGTAAACACTAAAAAGTTATATATTAGTGTTGTAGATATGCACTGTGCTTTTTTTTTGTGCTGCCTTGACCGAAAAAGAAATAGGTCAGATCGCGCAGCCATCGACCCATCATGCGGAGATACTACATATGACAGGGTCCTCATGTTCATGCCGTACCAGCACCAGCACACAGAACTTTAGTACTGGTGGACTGGTGGTTCTAAACATACTACTAGCGCTTTTACCAACTGCCAGTGTGAAAGACCAATAAAAATCAGCTAACTTTACTAGCGTCATCTAAGAACAAGTTGTATTGGCCGTTTTGTGTTGTCCATCTCCAAAATTTGCTAGGGTTACTTTATTTTATTCATTGGCCCTGTTTGGATCAGGGGCTAGAGCTAGTTTGGGCTAGTTTATGCTCAACTAGTCCAAAAGTAGCCAAATAGGAGGGCTAGAGCTAGTTTTTTTATAACTAGCTCACCCCAAAAACTATCCCCTCAAAGGGGTGATTATTGGGCTAGTTTGTTGTGGGGCCCACCCGAATAGCACTAACTCCCGTCGGTTGGGCGAACGGGATCCTCCAGACGTGCTGCGCGACCTTCTTCTCCGCATGCGCGAGGACCGCCACAGCGACTCGCGATGTCGTCGCCTACGCAACGATCCGCCGCCGCCGAGGTGAGTTCCCGCCGCCCTTAGTCCTGTCGCCCTCAATGCCCGCCCGCCCTCCAGTCGTTCGGCATCAACATGGCCAGAAGATGAACCGCTTGTCGAAGACGTCAACATGAATGCCTTCCGTGATGAGTTAGCTCATGCTTTGTTTCATGGAGTGTAAATTTTTTGTTTAGCATGATTGAGGACTTGTAAGCTCATGTGAGACATCTCATTTGTATGGACAAATTAAAATTTATTGTGATTTGGATGCTTAATTTGTAAAAATATTTTTATGTCATTTGTGAGTGTGAAAAGACCACACGAGAGCCCAGCCACACCAAATCCAGATAAAGAGATGGTTTAAATGAGTCAAATGATTAGATAACCGCAAACTAGCTCAAACTAGCTCTTGCATCCAAACACGTTTTTGGCTAGAGTTAGTTCAGGGCTAGTTCAGGGTTAGAAACTAACTCTAGCTCTAGCCGAGCTAGAGGGATCCAAACAGGGCCATGCTTTCTTAAATCCTAATAATGACCGCTACCTCCATTTGGATCTAAATAAATTTACTCTAAGTCAAGATGTTCTAATTTTAACCAAATAATATATAGAGAATATTATTTGTGATAACAAAAGAACAACAGAAGAATCAAAATTAGCATGCAAACTACTCACATGCATATCACCGAAGTGCATGAATTAAGACAGGACCTAAACTTGAATCAATCCAAACCCGTATACTTGCCTCAAGTAGCTAACTAATATATCTTCCCCAACGTCGCATACTTAATATACAAAAGAATGTTCCCAAGTTGGGAAAGAAGGCTTATAAGGGCCACTTTCAGAATGCCCTCGATGCTCCAAATTAGTAGGTATAAGCATTATAGGCAATAGTTTCCATAACAAAGAAGCTAATTGGCTCCAAATGGTGAAATCAGACGCTGCACATCATATAGTATTTATATATATCATGTAAACTTTAAATTGTGAAAAAAAATACATCTCATAATAATAAGTACGCTCATTTGATATCATAAATACCATCGTTATTCTTTTGTATACACTTGATTAAAATTAGAATGATTTGACTTTGAACAAATTCAGAATTATTTATATTTTGGGATGGAGTTAGCACTTTGTATATGTTAGGTAGTTATTTCTCGCCTAATTAATACTGGCAATGCCATATTTTCTTCTGCCATGACATCTGTATATAAAATCTTCCTGCGTTGTCTGATCCCGTTGCTTCGACGTACTAGGTCTAGTAGCAAAAAGCTTCGCGGCATTATTACTGTGCCTTTCAGATTATTACTGCCGTTGCTCTACCTTGGTTCTTTGGTCGTAACCATATCCATATGGTTGGCGCCGGTGGAGGAGGCAGAAACGCCGGCGATGGCTTCTACAGCAACTTCATGGTGCTGCGGCCGGACAAAGGCGGGCTCTACGCTCTCTTCCACCTCATGTGGTCGTGCAAGGTGTCTGAGAACGCGGCCGTGGACTGCCCCGCCGACACGGAGATATCCGACTGGCGTAGGCGGTGGGCGATGCTCATCTCGCTGGTGGCGCAGGTGCTGCTGCTGTGGGCGAAGAAGCCGATGGCCCTGATTGGGGGAGTGACAGAGTACTGGATGAACCTCGTCAACGAGAATGGTGGCGGCGTCCTCGTGCTCGTCCTCAGAGCGCTGCAAGGTACTTCCTTGCACTCGTGTGTGCATTTTTGGCCCTATAGGTTTCAACTACCAACTGGAATTCGATCTTCTAATCTTCTATTCCTTGCTGATCACATGCATGAACATTCCTCTTCATAACGTCCAACCTTTGCAGGAAAGTTGAAATTTCCAGACAAGGCATCCCCCAACTACCGATCCTGCATAGGACTGCTCGACATGAGAGTCGAACTAGACAAGGAAATTAAGCGTGGGGATAACAACTACCACGCTGCTCTATCGATCATGGCTGCAAAGCTAGCATACGAGAATGAGCTCGTCATCAGAAATGTCGTCGAGAAACATTGGCAGGTCAAACCTCAATTCATCGCCTCTGAATCCAAAATACTATATGAAAAGCATCAAAGAGAAGTTTTCGTTCTGACACAGTATTATTTTTTCGTGTTTCTTCAGATGAAATTATTGGCGTGCTACAACTGCTGGAATGGTAAAGAACAATGGATCAACAACACCAGTGTCTAGCCAGTACTAGCAATTTTGCATTCATGCATCTTAACCTCCATGCATGTCTTCCTCTAGATTTCCAAGAGGACTATACCACCCAGGCGTTTCTGGTCGCCGACAAGGAGTCTGACGCGAGCCTCGCCGTGGTGGCGTTCAGCGGCACGAGGCCGTTCGACATGGAGCAGTGGTGCACGGACGTGGACTTCTCATGGTACGAGGTCCCCGGCGTGGGCAAGATCCACGGCGGCTTCATGAAGGCGCTCGGCCTGCAGAGGCACGGCGGCTGGCCGAAAGACATCGTGCCGGACCCCCGGAAGCCGTTCGCGTACTACGCCATCCGCGAGGCGCTGCGTCGCTTCCTGTCCGAGAACGCCGATGCCAGGTTCGTCGTGGCAGGGCACAGCCTTGGCGGCGCGCTGGCCGTGCTGTTCCCGGCCGTCCTGGCGCTGCACCGCGAGGACGCCGTGCTGGCCCGGCTGCAGGGCGTGTACACGTTCGGCCAGCCTCGCGTCGGGGACGAGGCGTTCGGAAGGTTCATGGACACGTCGTGCCTCGGCAACGTCAAGTCCAGCAGGTACTTCAGGTTCGTGTACTGCAACGACATCGTGCCCAGGGTGCCGTACGACGACGCCGAGCTTCAGTTCAAGCACTTTGGAACCTGCCTCTACTTCAACAGCCTCTACACAGGACAGGTCGATCTGTTTTACTGGTTTTATTTATGAATCCTTCATTCACTAACCTCCTATGGATGCTTATACTTGATCATAAAATTGAATTGGTCCTTATTTTTTTTATCAAAAATGATGTGTGTATATTCACATATTGCAACAGTTAATTCATTTCTCGAATATATAGAGGTATATCCGATCCATATAGATAAGAATCCATACAAGTGGGCAACAGAATTGTCCTTCCAAGGCAAGCAAAATGAAGCTTGGAAGCAAGAGGCTTATCATGCAATTGAAAGAAGGGCTCCTTGGATTGTGGGCACCATACATCCATGATTCCTGCAGACTCCAAACCTAGAGCCCCCACCTAGTTGTAGTAGTAGAAGAGAGAGTAGGGAGTAGAGAATCTAGGAATACTAGTGGCGCAAGGCAACTGAACTGACTACGCCTTTGTGCGGTTGTACCATTGAATGGAAAGCAGGTGATGCAAGAGGAGCCAAACAAGAACTACTTCTCGGTGCTGACGGTGGCGCCCAAGGTCGTGAACGCGACGTGGGAGCTCATCCGGAGCTTCCTCATCGGCTACATCGCCGGGCCGGAGTATGCAGAGGGGTGGCTGATGCGGCTCGCCAGGGTCGCCGGGCTCGTGCTGCCGGGGCTCCCCCCGCACTCGCCGTGGGATTACGTTAACTCCACCAGGCTCGGAGAACGTTTGCTCATGAAGATGAGCTAAACCTCAGCAGTCACGGTACAGGACCATTATAGATGGCTAGAAGGAACTGAATTAACTTGCTATAGTGTTAGCTCCCTGTCGATTGGAACATGGATTGTTGGCTGCTTACCCAGCCACTAGCGTACAATGACTTTATGAAGATTGACCCGTAGTACTTACATAAATCGAATAAGCATAGTGTTCTCGTGCAATTTTATGATGTTCCAAATCTATCATATGAGATCCTATATCGTATGATTTAGACACATTCCCATGGCTGGAAAACGCAATTTTCATTCAAACGACTACATCCATCATGTGGGCCACAAATCTCATCGTTATCCCAGTGTTTCTAGAAGAGCAAGAGTTATAACACCCACAACATTACTCAAACATAGAATTAACAAATAATTGACACCGTAAGCCATTTACCTCAGCTGTCGGTCAAGCATAGGCAATTGTGATAACTGAGATTGGTTAACCAGCAGGCTGCTCCAACATCATCAATCAGATCAGCTAGCTCTGCTGTGCAGAAGCTATTTGTTGCAAAAGAATGCTGCAAGCTTCAAAAATTTAACAGCAGTCGAAAATGTTCAGGGTAGAATTCAGGAGAAAAATTTCAACAACCAAGAAAATAGGAACCAGCAGAAAGGCTTCTTGAAATATACTCAACAGCACAAAATTCATGCAGTAAGCCTTGTGGTGATTAACTGCACCTGTAGTTTTTCTACAGGGGCAAGTGTATGTAGTTATCATCAACACAGCCAACAATTTCTCTTGTCCGTATGGGCAGAGAGAAATCTTACAATCTATTGTTGTCAGCTCTGATGTTACATAAGAAGTTCTCTCAGTGCCAGGAAAGGATTTGTCCAGTTACATAAGCAGTTCTCTCAGTACCAGGAAAGGAATTCTCCAGAGGGCAATCAATGCTCATCTCAACCGGGACCAGTCAAGATCACACATACTCTACAGGTAACTCGAAGAGCAATCAGCACCTCTCCAATAAATAGTCTGCCTTCGGTCTCTTCCCCTGACCGATCTAGTAAGCATAGTTCCACTAACAGGTTTGCATAGACCAACATCGATCACTGAAGTAACTTTCCTTTTCTCATATTCCTCATCAAAATGCATGTCGAACAGCATAGCCAGGCACATAACTTGGTGAGTCAATATATAATCCTCACATGATGGAGGTAGGCTTTGAAGGATGTGAAGATTTACCTGTGCAGCATGATAAGTCAGCTTAGGAGCTGCCCTCAGAAATGCACTACATAAAAAAAAACACAATATGTTATCACAAACCTCAGCTTCCATTGCACGAAGATCATTGTGCCACTTCAAAGTTTCAGACTTTTCTGAGAGCAAACGTAATCTGAAAAGGGGAGGTCTAAGAGGATACTCAATACTCAACTTAACCTGTGATTGAAGTCACAATGTCAGAAGCAATAGCATGGAGATGCATGAAGGCTTAGAACAAATAGCGATGGCATAGTGTACCTTGGCTTCCAGCATGACTTTTGGACCATTCTTCATAGTTTTACTCAAGACCATGGTGAACTCCTTGGAAGCATAGTCCTCCCAGGATCTGTCTATAATCGGACTAGCTTTTTCAGTTTCATCAAGAATGCAGGGCTGATCCTCCAACTCGCTGTCACTATACATCAAGAGATCAAGATCATCCTCGTTTCTACCAAAACTTTGTGAGATGCTTAGCTTAGATGGTGTTGCACTCTTTGATATCAGGGATAAGCCTCTAGAATGGCTCCGAATCTCAGGTGAAACCTCAGGGTGCAAATTTGTAGAACCATTTGGCTCATTCTCAGCAGGAATCACAACTGGAAGCTCCCCATCCTCCCTGGTACTCTCATTTTCTTCCCAGTTTGTCACAGATCTCTCTACATCACTATCAACATTGCTTGCAGCCCCACTTATCATCAAAGCAGAACGAGAAGATGGCTCAGGATAAGAACTTGTCAATGACCAACTATGTAGACTGCACAGTGGGTTGCGTGATGCCCATGGTGCATTCTTATGTTCTATTCGAGGCCACTTCAGCTTTGTAAAATAATCAAGTTGCCACCTGTAATCAA
The DNA here is from genome assembly GCA_023333625.1 of Bothriochloa decipiens. NCBI lineage: Eukaryota > Viridiplantae > Streptophyta > Magnoliopsida > Poales > Poaceae > Bothriochloa > Bothriochloa decipiens. The sequence goes on from CM041637.1 coordinate 5,119,204, forward strand.
AGAGACTCGAAAACTTCAAAGTGATGCTACCAATCAAACAAGCAAGGTATGTAACAGTCATTAATAACATTATAATAAAGTTTGTCAATAATTAACTTATAATCAATATGCAGAGAACATTTGAAGAAGCTGTAAATGGGACATTTCACAATTTCTGTCTGTTAAATGATTCATAGTATTTCCATAACTCAGAATGACATGTGCAATGAAGCAAAAGCATCATTAGCTCAAAATCATCAGTCAAATTACACTGTCACTCCTAGGCTAATCTACCATCCAACTTTTTTCATTGATATCCCAAACAAAAAAATAAACTAGACCATTGACTCACATAAGAGCCATTTGTGCAACTTTCCGCAAGCGGATCCTCTGCAAAATTGCCTGTGCACGGTTCTGCTGACGGTATAGAGCAAGCCCAGATGATAAATCAGCATTGTTTAATGCTCTGCTAGAATCATCCCCAACAGATGGAGGCACTTCAGGCAAAAAGTCGATACCACCTAAATGCTGTGCCCATTTGTATGGCCTTGAATCCTTGTCACTGAAGTTAGGAACCTCCCCAGCGTAAATCTTAGCCATCTGAGAAAATTGACAAGCCACAATTTCAGCCGACGTGAATGAGACGCCCCAAGAAGATACCAGATACAGATGTAGTAAAGAACATTTCACTGCTAAATTCGCATTAAATGCCTGTGTGGCAGACATAAACCAAAAACAGGTAGGTACATAAACAAACACCAGAACTTCCATAAGGATGGTGTAACTAGCAATCAAAACCATCTGCTTTGAATTAAATTACATACCTGGTGAGGCAGATCTAAACCAGTGTCATCTGGAAATAGGTTGCACAAGATATTACTGTCCAGACCCTCTGAATCTTCAATTCCAACACAAACAACATTCAACTTTGCCAAGTATTCAAACCTCAGGGTGATGAGTTTACGGCGTTTGCTACCAGAATCTTCAGTATCATATACATGGAGGATAAGTTTAAGTGGGTGGACTTGATAGGCCACTGCTGGATTATTAGCTTCCTTCACCGCATTCTTTTTGGATCTTGACCTTCTTCTCTGAGCATCATCTTCGTCATCAATCATATCATCATCCATTCTGTTGTCGCCATTTGAAAGAGTGCCTGCTACAGGATACATACGAGACACACTACATCAGGAAGATCTCCAAGCCTGCAATGATGCTGTAAGAACAGAAGATCCAGCACTTGGGCACATGGTTACTTATCTCTAGTTGAAATCTCAGATGAATAATTAAGCAACTATGCACTAAAAGAATGCTGTCATCAGTTAGGAACATTAACATAGACCACAACCTTCAAGAAAATTTTGCTAAACATTGCTAAGGCACTATGCAGCAGTACTGAACAGAAGCTGCTGGTTTACGATGAATGTCTCAAAGCATCCATCCACCAGCCTATTTGCCTTTGTGAAAACAGTAACTTAAAAAAGGAATGTGTACAGACTGTATCATTGATCAGGGGATCTTACAAGGACATCATTGATTTTCTACTAAAAAAAGGAATGAAGATACACACAACAACAGACTAAACACAACTTGGCAAGGACACATAGCTGCGACATACTCCCTTCATCCTGTATTGTACTCATATGCGCTTCAACATTTTCACCAGGAACAAGATATAATTAACTTGCATGAATCCTATTCCTCACAGCCCACAAAAACGTTTCAGTTTCGACCAGCTGCCAGCTTGCATGCCACACGATCCAACTGTATGCATGTGTCACCATGCTTACAGCAATGCTCATGCTCCCGTCTCCCACGATCACAGACTCCAGTGCCACGCGCTGCCGGCCAGGTAATCGAGGAGTCACAGTAACTGGAAGAGTGGATGCATGCGAACATGAAACAAGGCATGAAACTGCAAGCAAATAGCTTCTGCACCTGTGAATGCCGGATACTTTTCCAGACCCAGTACACCTGTGAATACTACTCCTTCCGTTCCCTCTTACCAGGCGTGACAAGGCTGTTTACAGATACCAAGGACGACCTTCAATTACATGTGAATCGTATTAACTCGCATAGTCATCTGTGTCCCTGGCCACGAAGTATAAGGGCGTCTCCAACAATATAAACCAGTACTAGCTCTAAGCTGGCAAATGTGGAAGAGAGAGCCAATAGCATTAGGGGCATCGTGAGACTTTCAAGACTATCTCTTGACTCCATGCTAGCCTCTTGTCTTTTGCACTATTCAGCGAATAAAAAATTGATTTAGCTAGCTCTAACCGTCATTCCATTTCTGCCCTGGCCACGTTTGCATCCACCCTTCATTTAATGGACCAAAGGCGCCATTACATGAATGTCGCACTTCGGCACTGGGCTACTCGCATGCATGAGATGTGCGGCCTCGACACTCAAGCCCGCCCAGTAGGCTAAAATTAAAAACGAGAATACACCAGGCATAATGGAACGGAAGGAGTACATGGAACTATGGAAGGAGTATCGAGCACATGCATACGTACCATTTTCCTTCTTGGCTTGCTGTCGAGCAAATATTTGGGCATCCTTTGTGCTTCCCATGATCTCTACTTCAATATTCTCTCCAAATGCTTCTTTCTGCCCTAGCAACTGAGTGTATGCTATATAAAGCGGAGTAGGAAGTAACTCAGCAGCATGGTGCTGCTTTAGTTTCTTGGTATGTTGCATCCCCAACTGTTGCTGCACTGGCAATGATGCTTTCTTCAACGATTTCAAATGTGATGGAAGGCTCGAAAGGAACTTCTTCTGATTAGCAATTGTCTCCAGCAAGCTGCCCCTCTGTTGTTCTAATTTCTCGTGCAGCTTGCATAAGTCTTTCCTCTGATTCACAAATAAAATGTCTATTTTAGAAGCCAGCAAGAAAATCATGGAAACAGCACAAATGAGAGAACACTAGCACCACCTCACAGGACATAGAACTACTCTCCCTAAGTTGTAAGACATGGAACACGGCAGAATATAGTTTATCCATAAATATGTGATTCAATCAGCTTGCCAAGCAACAATAAGTAGACCAGATGATTGCATCAAAAGCAAGCAGTGGCGTAACTTCATCCGCTATCGAGTTGTAAATTATAAATGTTCTAAGACAATCCAGTATGCTAGGGTTAAGGTGGTGTGCAAGTTACCAACAGCTCCATAGCTCACAATGCAGGCTGTTCATATTTAAGTCCCTCAAACAGGGAACCAAACAGAGCACAGCAAATTGGAAAGTAGAGTTCCACAGTTCCTACTGGGTTGCAACAGATAGCAATACGCAACCTGGACGAGCTCAAAGTTGAGGCGCTTGAGCATGAGGTCGTGGGAGGCGTCGGCAGCGAGGGTCTTCTCAAGGATGTCTGCCGGCGCGGAACGCTGGAACTCCTCCTCGGGCACAAGCTCTATCCCCGGATACTTGGTCTGAAAGTCAAGACACGCCCTGATGGCCTTCACGTAGTGGTTCTTCTCGTACAACAGGTTATGCAGCTGCAGCGTCGTGGAGTCCACCGGCGCCTTCGCGGCCTCCGTCTCCGCCTTGACCTTGTCCTCCTCCATCAGGATCTCCCTGTTCACCTGCGCGGATCAAACTCAACTTAGCACCGCAGATCTACAGGTAGGGTTTTGGGATGTGGGCTAGGGTTTTGGAGCGCGACGCTGACGTACCTGGCGTAGCGTGACGAGGAGCAGCGACATCTGGGTGACGAGCTCGCGGAGCTCCGACTTGGGGGCGCCGTCTCTCTTGATGGCGAGCATCCGGGCGGCGACCTTCTCGATGGAGGCGCGGGTCTCGGCGAGAAGGTCGTGAGGGGAGGGCGACTTGGTGGCCGGGTAGGTAGTCAGCTGCCTAGCCGGCGCGTCGACGTCCATGGCTTCCGCCGTCACCGCCGCCGCCATCGGTTCGGTCGGCGCGGGTAGAGACGACGGCCGTGGTACGATGAAATGGGTGAAGCGGAAGTGTGGGACCCGTCAAACCAGATCGCGGCTGGCCTGCTGATCCCTTGGACTAGTTAGGCCCAAATTGCAGCAACGGAGAAGATCTCACATATTTCTTTTCGTTTGGCCCATAATGGAGAAGATCTCGGCCCGGAGAAGATCGCACATATCTCTTCTCTTTGGCCCGTAATGGAGAAGATCTCGGCCCACAGTCTTTTGTATAGAACTTTAGTTCTTTTTTTTTTGAAACAAAAAGAAGAACTTTAGTTCTAGGCTTCTTGCTGTGGCTTGTGACTATTGCTCCCCTCGAAACAAAAAGGTTTGTGGCTATTGCCACGAGTATGTAGCTTCAGTGTACTCTTTATTTTGAGATCATGACTTTAATTGTGGGGCTAACGGTTTCAACTGTTAATCTATAGCCGGGGTTCGTACTTGCTATGCGAAAACAGTAAACACTGAAAAATGCTACTCCCTCCTTTCCAAAATAAGTGTCGTTCTCGCTTTTCGAAAAACAATTGTCGGTAATTATATATTAAAAAAATATAAACATTTATGCTAAGTAATTAGTATCATTGGAAGGTCTTTTCGTCTAGTTTTTTTAATAAAATTATTTAAAAATATAAATATTACATTTATTTTCTACAAGTCGAGTCAAACTTATGACACAAAAATCTAAAACGATACTTAATTTAGGACGGAGGAAGTACACAATTTGTAGTACCAGTTAATCTAGTGATGATGTGGCATGAGATCCCGCTGAGCTTCCCTGTATCTAAGCCGTCTAGAGTCTAGACACACCGCCCTTATCTCGTCTGTACCTAACGCGGCCATGTGTGATTAGTAGCCTCTCAGTGAAATCACATTATTCCAGCAGCCCATCCGTCATTAATCCATCATGACAATTGACAGGAAAAGAGAACTCGTAGTACAAGTTGCAACAACCGAGCAGCTCAATTCATAAGACTACGTGGTACTTGAAGAAATGCGCCAATGCGCCGTGCACTGTACAATACTGTACTCACTTCCTACGGTTCCTATATAGAATTAGAGTCTACTGACACGAGACATTACAGGAATTAATGACGCACTGCACGTGTCTACATGTGCCTGTGTGGTACTTGTAGTGATGGTAACCGCATTGCTACGCCTACGCGACTTTGTTCTTAAAAGCATCACCGCACCGCACGCTCATACATGCTGCACTGCAGAGCCATACTGCTCTTTTCCGTGTCGCTCTGAAAGGAACAGGGGCCATACGGAGCAATGATCGCAAAGCCATTCCGCATCCTTTATACCTGTATCGTGAATCCATGTTACCGCATCGGCACGCCACACGCGACTATCTACTACTATTCGTCGAATCCCTCTATTGTTCATTTGTTCTGCTTCGTGGCTTTGCTCCGTGCAAATGCAGATTGCAGGGGTAACGAAAAATTAGAAACAAATGGAGATCGAGCTACAGGCTCAGGCTCAATGCAACGACGAACAAATGGAGGAGCAGCACCAGTAGCAAAAAGTGAAGTATGCCCGGCTGATCACCTACTTGCAGTACAAAGCCCACTAGTCCAGGTCACCAAAAAGTTACCGTCAGTAGTACTGTAGATCACGAAGAAAAAGTTACGGTGCCAGAAAAGGGTCATGGGGGATGCAGTAGTCATGCAGAGGGGCAGCTGGCACGCCGCACACACACAGTGGAAAATGATGCCGCACAGCGCAGCGCATTGGCAGGCAGCACGCTACTGTTACTGTACTAGCCGTAGGACTGCGTGGCCCCCGTGCCCGGCCGGTGCTGCTGGTGCATTGCAGCGTTCATCGCCACAGCTCACGTCGTCCCGTCAGTGCAGAGTGCACGGGAGCATGACGAACGGGTCCGGATACGGGGACGATCACGTGCTGGGCTGGGCCAGTGAAGTCACTGACACTAAGTGCCAGCAAGCGTAGGCGCGGACGCGCGGTGCCGGTGCCGGCACGCGTGGCGTGGGCATCCCGCTCCCTGTCGCTCCCCGCCTCCGACAAAAAAGATTCGCGCCAAGTCAAAACTCCTCCGACGCCGGCGGGGACCCGCGGCCCACCGCCCACCTGTGCCGTGAACAGTAGCCGCGCTGACAAACGGGGGCATATCCACGAGTTCGCGCATCAGGCCTTGTTTAGATCGCCGAACAGTTTCGTATAATTTTATTTTTATTCGTTAATAATTATCAAATATTGATTAATTAGGTTTAAAATATTTATCTTGTAAAGTATAATAAAATCGTATAATTAATTTTTAATTTTATTTATATTTAATATTTTATATATTTATCGATATTTTGATGTGACGAGGAATAAAAATTCTACGTGATAAAATTTAAGGATGAATTTAGAAAACTAAAAATAGGCCTCAGACGGGACGAGGCGAGGCCCCCAAGTGTCGCAAGTTTTGATTGCCCTGACGCCCTGGCCCGGTTGAAACTTTGCCGCACACTCGTCGGCAGCCGAACACCCCTGGCGGCTGTGCCCCTACGGTCAGCCACCCGCGGTTCGCGGCCCGCAGAGGTTCTGCCGTGCAAATACGAGCGATTCCTGCCGTAGAATTTGCCACTCCGGTGCGGCGTTCGCCGTTGGGGTTGGGGACATGCTTCGCTAGTTTTGAGTTTTTTGTCTGGTGGACACTACGAAAACATGATTTTGTGCCAAAGGCATCCGATTTGTAGTTTTAGGCTGCTGGACGCCGTAAAATACATCGTTTTGTCTACTGCACATTGGTTCTATTAAAAAATGATTTTTTGGCTGGATGGGTGGATGGCGTAGCCTAGGAAGACCAAAATACCCCCTTTAGATACACCACCAGCACACCTGCTCGCAGCCGCATCCTATCAAGATTACCGCAACGGTCTTGCCGCCGCCGTCTCGATTTCTCTAGCCTTGTCGTAATCTTCGGCGACTCGATCTTCACCAACTGCCACCACACACGCCATGCATCCTGCCACTGATGTAACTTAGCTCCGGCAAGTTCTCCCCATCCCCGAGCTGCAGCTGCAGGCCAAGCTCCGATGGTTGCGACTCGGTCCCCAATCCCCGGGCTTGGAGTGGAGGGATTACGCAGCGACGACTCCCCAAAGAAGGTGTCGGACCTGTCCTTAGTTCCTGATGGGTAAGATTCAAATCCCCCCAAGTTATTTGAGGATCGGTTCAGAACATGACATGGATTTATGAGATCTGGAGGCTTAGGGTTCGTTAGATATATATTTGGGCTTTAGCAGTATTCTTATTAGATTTTATTTCATTTGTGATTGTAGGCTTGGGCTCGGCATTCATCAGCCACCCACACAACAGAGTGCATGTACCACTCTGGCAGATCTCTCTGATCATGTTACTAAATCTGGGACTAAGGAAAACCCTACAGATGATGATCCTTGGGGTGAAAACGATGAAACTGAGTATGGTGGTGTAGACGATGAGAAGGCCTTTCATGCTGACTTGATTTCTGATGATGAAAATAAATTTGATTACATTCCTGATTCTGATGAGGACAATGATGATTGTGCTGTTGAAGGTGAACAAGGCTATGAGATTGTTGACCATGTAACTGACTTAGAAAATCCAAAGATTGAAGTTGGTGTGACATTTGAGGATGGACAGACCTTTAAAAGAGCAATTAGGCAATATGCTATTCTGAATGAGATTGAAATTGCAGCTCCTTATAGTGAAGCCAAGAGATATAGAGGATATTGTAAGGCCAAAAAGTGCAAGTGGAGAATACATGCATCACAACTCCAAGATGGAAGGACATGGATGGTACGTACTTCTATGTTCCTTTATTTATGTTTCTTAATTTTGTTCCTTAATTTTCTATTTTTCATTTGTAGTCACAACCTTTAAATTATGTCATTCTTTTTTTTAGATTAAAAAGATACCTAACAAGCACTACTGTAAAAGCACAAGCAAACTGGAGAGCAATTGTATGGCTGACCAGTTTTGGGTTAGGGACAGGGTAGTTCAATGGCTCAGGGAAGACCCAACAATTGGCCCCGCAGCTTTAAAAAAGAAGCTGAAAGAGAAGTACTTGATCCAGTTATCATACTGGATTGTCTACAATGGCAAGAAGCTAGCTATTAATGAGATTTTGGGCAAGTGGGAGGATAGTTTTGAACATGCTTTTGCATTGAAGGAAGAGATAGAGAGGAAATCTTCTGGAAGTATAGTTAAGATAGATTATGAAAAAGTTGGGTCCAAGATCAGATTTAGCAAGATGTTTGTTGCTTTAAAGCCATGTATAGATGGATTCAAAAATGGATGCAGACAATACCTGGGCATTGACTCCACGGCTCTTACTGGAAGGTGGAAGGGGCAACTAGCTTCTGCCATAGGCATTGATGGACATAACTGGATGTTCCCTGTGTCATATGGAGTATTTGGATCAGAGACCAAGGAAAATTGGGAATGGTTCATGGGTAACCTAGCAGTGGCAATTGGATCCCCACCTGGACTTGTTATCTCAACTGATGCTGTTAAAAGCATTGACATAGCAGTGACCAATGTCTTCACCAATGGAGTAGAGCACAGGGAATGCATGAGACATTTGTACAAAAACTTCAAAAAGAGATTTCATGGCAAAGTTTTTGAGAAGAATCTGTGGCCAGCAGCAAGAGTTTACAGGAAAGATTTATTTGACAAGCACTACAATATTATGAAGAAATCATCGCCAAAAGCAATGAAGTGGATTGAGGATAATCACAAGCATTTGTGGGAAAGATGTTACTTCTCTACATCTAGCAAGTGTGATTATGTGACCAATAACATTGCTGAAGTTTTCAACAACTGGATCAAACATGATAAGTCACTTCCTGTAATAGATCTAATGGATAAAATTAGACAAAAAATCATGGATAAGTTATTTCAAAGGAGAAGACTTGCCATGAAGCTCAACAGTAAAGTGCTTCCACATATTGTGAAGGACCTCAATGCAAAAAGTAGAGGATTGGTTGGTTATTCAATCCACAAAGGTGTTGGACACACAACTGAGATAAGTGGTGTTTACAAGGACTTAACTCCTTGGATACATGCTGTGAACCTAGAAAAAAAATGTACTTGCAATAAATGGCAAATCACTGGACTACCATGTACCCATGCAATCAATTTGATATGCTCTTACAGGGGTCTAGAGTTAGAGGATTATGTTGACAGTTGTTACTTTGTATCTAGGTTCAAAGCTGCATATGAAGGTTGGATTGAACCTATACCAGACAAGACACTATGGCCTCAAGTAAACTTAGGATTCAAGTTGTGGCCTCCAATACTCAAGAGGGCAGCAGGTAGACCAAGGACAAGGAGAGTCCAAGGAGCTGAGGAAGGAAGCAGCAAGAATAGGAAGAAATGCAAGAGATGTGGTCAATTTGGGCACACTCAGAAAACTTACAATGAGACTGTGTATGACTCAAATGCTCCACCACCAGCACCACTAAAACCTAAGAGAAAGAGGGCTAAGAAGCAGAAGGAAGTCATAACAGAGGAGGTAGCTGCCAATACACCTAAGGGAAAGAGGACTAGGAGGGAAGTCATCACAGAAGTAGCAGCAACAGCTAGCCCCAGTACACCACTTAGGCTGCTACTGGGGCCATCAAGCCCATTTGATCTTAATTATAGTCCCGGTGCAATGACTAGGAGGTAAGTATTTTTTTATTTTTCATTTAACTAATATCAGCAACCAAACTTGATGAAATTAAAAATAAATCTCTCCTTACTACCATCTTTCACAGCCGAGCTAGGAAACTTGATGAGATGAACAGCAGTCCTGGAGCACTAACTAGGCAGTAAGTATTTATTTTCATTTAACTTGATGAGATTCAACCAAACTTGATGAGGTTCAAGCTAGTATTTTTCCTAATCCATGCTATTTTTTGCAGCCGTGCTAGAAAACTTGCAATAGAGGAAGCTGAGGTGCATGGTATAATGGCACTAGACCATCTCATGCAGAACTGATTTTTGTGTACACGTGTACAGGAAAACTAGAAGAAACATTTTGACATGCCAAATTGATGTAAATTTGTGACATGTTAAGGTTATTTTGTACCTCTATGAGATGCTGCTCACATAGAGAAGACTTTAGTTTGTGACAAGTTATTAAGTTATGATCTGACGTGTGAGGCCATAAACTTGTTAAGTTATGCTGGTTTAAGTAAACTTTGTTTCAGATTCTCTATTTGGTGTTGTGCATAAATATTGTCATTTAAAACTCAACATGTGAAATATTTCTGGGATGGCGCTGGCACCTAAAATCTATAAGCGAGGTCATTTTGGTCTTTCATGTGGCACTATGTACGTACCCAGACTAAAAAATAATTTTTAAACAGTGGTAGTATGTAGCATATAAAAATCTTATTTTTTAGTGTCCAGCAGCCTAATACAAGGAGTGCAGCGTGTTTCACACAAAACCACGCTTTCGTGGTGTCCTGGAGAAAAAAAAACCTCTAGTTTTTTACGGGGTGACGAAGAAACACACGAGAAATGAACTGCTGGCTGGCTCGGGTGCCCAGGCCGGGCCGCGTGCACGCGAGCTTGAAGGCCAGCCGACACCGGCACCCATGCTTGACTTCTCGCGCTGCGTTCACAAGTCACAACCAAGCCTTGTTTAACCCGTCGCACGGTCGTCCAAAGTTTACACAGGCACTCGGCTCCGCTGCCTACGGCTACGGCGAACAGAGCAACGCTTGCGAGGGAATGTAGAGGCGGACGGCCGCGGCGAAATCCGTCCACGCGCCATTTTTAATCGCGCTCCCACACAAACCCCCCAGTCCGCTCCACACTGCGCTGCTCCCCCACCCCAATTGGCGTCGTCTCCTTCCCCGGGGAATGCGACCGCGCGCCAGAGCATGCCCCGCCCGGAGCCCGCGCTAGGGTTCCCCGCCGCCGCCGGCCCCGCCCGCGCGTCCAAGCCGCCGCCCGAGTGCCGCCGCAGGAAGCAGCCGCCGACGAGGCGGAGGCGACCGCCCGGTGCCACAGTAAAATCTCTTTCCCTCCCTCTCTCTCTCTCTTCTACTTTTCTGTGGTCTCACCAGCGCTGAACCTCCACATGCTCTCGGCTTGGAGCGTCTCGATCAACTACTTAACTAATGATGCGGCCGCAGCAGAAGTCAATAGATCCAAATCCAAATTCCAAACGCGCGCTTGTCTTGTGATTCGACCACTACCGCTACTACTAACCCACATGGGATCCGAGGTTGGCGTTGGCGATGGCGTCGGAACCAAGCCCTCCTCCGGCTAAGCAAAGCATAAAGCCAAGGAAAAAAGCCGAGTGGGTTTGAACGAAGCGAAAGCGGAACACTAGCTGCTCCTCCTCCTCCCCGGCCGCACTCGCTTCGTCGCTTTACTATCATTGCTTGCTCTTTTGGTCGTTTCGACGGCCGACGGATCGCGCGCGCTCCGCTCGTCGTGGCGCTAGCGTTTCAATCCCGTCTGTGCGGTGGCGTGACACCTCTACCGTTGGCGCTTTTCTGCAGCCGGTGGGGCCGGGACCACGCGGCGCGGCCGACCCAGATCCGGCGCACTCCTCCGCGATGCTGCCCCTCTCCAGCGGCGGGAGCGGCTTCGCCTCGCGGGGCACGGTTGCGCCAGGTTCGTGGCGTTCATCATCCTGATGTTGCCTCATTTTTGTCGCCATGCGTTCTAATAGCTTTTGTCGCGCAGACGAGGAAGAGGGGAGAGACGCCGCGAGCTCGGCTGAATCGGAGGAAGCAGCAGAAGCAACAAATGATTCGTTCTCCTACTCATTAAGAGGTAATCTCCTTCACTAGTAGAAATGAATGCTGGTTCTGTTGAGGGAACTGGTGAAAGTGATTGCTTATTGATGGTGGAAACTGTTTGTTTGGTAGAATGCCAGAAGCAGCGGCGACTCAAGTCAGAGAGGTCTGCGCTGGTGCGGGCGCCGGCCTCCCATGAGCTCAACAGCAGTGCCGGAGGTATCGAGCTGCTAGTGCTCTCGCCAAGGTGCTTGATTGGGGGTAACCAGGGAGGAATGAGCAAGAGCTCAACGACATCATCCCGGAGCAGATCAGGCACAGGCACAGGCACGTTCCCGAGCCCTGGGACTCCGAACTACAACCGGCATTGTGCAGGCAGCATGCAGTACTCCAAGGGTTGGAGTTCAGAGCGCGTGCCACTGGGCGCTGGTAGCAATAGAAGGTATGGGGGCAGTGGGGTTGTGCTCCCGTTTAACAATGGGAGGAAGCTGCCATCGAAATGGGAGGATGCGGAGAAGTGGATCCTAAGTCCGGTTTCCTGTGATGGGATGGGAAGGATGTCTGCGCCGCTGCCGCATCATACACGGCCCAAGTCGAAGAGCGGGCCACTTGGCCACCCAGCTGGCATTCCGGGGGCTTATGCTGCTGTTTCACCACTTGTTCCTTGCTTTGATGGTGTGCTGGCAGCAGCTAATTTCGCAGCGCATTCACCTTTCTCTGCTGGGGTTCTCATACCAGAGCATGGGCGCATTGGTGACTTCAGTAGTGGAAGAGGCAGATCTGTTGATGATACTAGCAGCAGATCCTACTCCGCCGAGAAGGAACCATATATATTAAGATCTGCAAGCATAAATGCCTGGACAGAAACACTTGTGGAGGCATCTGCTTTTGCTAATATCTCAGAAGAAACCGTACAAGGTTCGGTTTAGCCTTTTCCTCTTAGTTAAGCATTTCCTTGTATGTATAAGTTCCTTTTTCTTGATTTCTGCCACTTTTGCTGTTTGCTCATTGTAGTCCATTACATGTATTTGCCAAGCAATTGAGCATGCTTAATTTAGATTTGGGTACTCATAAAGTTGCTTTTTATGGTTTTAGTGCTTTACATATGTTTTAGTTTCATGTTGTGCTGGAGCTGTTCATTCGGATATGCCAATTCACTTGTGTAAACTTGACAGTTGAAAGGTCAGCTGCTTTCAGTTTATACATTTAAGTGGTTATTTAGGCGTCGCCTAGGTGATAAGGCAGGTTGGAAATCTGGGTGTCCCGTCACCATGGTCAAAAACCAGAGAGGGATATCCAATTTCGTCGGGGAGCAGGTAGGCAAACCAAGAACCTGCTGCTGCTGCCATCCCTGCTGACTCTGGAGCCCGCTGCCAGTGCAGCACCTGGTTTCGTCAGCCACAACATATCCTTATCTGGAAGGGGAGTGTAGCAGTGATCAATTTGAGGGCATAGAACTGTGAGGAAGGGAAAACAAGTGAGGGAGAAGTTTTGAGCTGCAGCAGCGAATCTGGAGATCGCAAGAAGCAAGTGGTGCCGAGTCAGGGAGTACTCACGCGAGGAGCGAGGTCGAGTTGCGGTGTGGAGTCAGGACGTACTCAACTGAGGAGTGAGGGCGAGTGGCGGCATTGGGAATTGGGGTCCCCAAAAGATGTGTATCCTTGTAGGTCATGCCAGAGGAGTGAGGGGTAAATGGTCTGGCTTGTGGGCTGGCCCAGCCCCCTTGTTACTCCCTTTTTCTTTTTCTTTTTCCTTCACTTTTTCCACTGCATGCTGTTGTTTTGCAACTTGTTATATTGGCATGGTGTTGCCTTATCACTGCCTAGGTGTCGCCAAGGCGATTGGAAAGGGGTGGCTCACCACATCTTGCCTTACCCCCACCCCCTTAAGGACCTTGCTCTAAAGTCCTTTTATTTTACCTAGTTAGGGATTTGCTGCCCAAGAAATGGACAATATAGTACCACAGTAGACTTAACTATGTAAAGTTTTGCTATTTTGCATTTTATCTAGTTTCATTATATTTTACCGAGTCATCATCTTGTATTCTCTGTTTCATAATATCACCTGCTATTTTGACATTTTCTGTATCAGTTGTGCCTATGAAAGTAATAGAGTTATGGTCACTGCTGTAAGAATCAGCCCACCCCACTGCCTAAGCAGTCCTAGTGATTTTTAAGACATTGCTTACTGTAACAAAAAATGTCTAAAATATTCCTTCGATAGTCTTTTTTAAGAAACCATTCTGTTCATATACTAGGTGGTTGGGTTTCTTAAAAAGGGATCTAATAAGTGTCAGGGTATAAACATATAACCATACAATCATACAACGGATGTGTTGTTTCTGTCTTACGTACCTTGGTCGAGCAGGAAAAGGGTCAGAACTCAGACTTAAAATAGAATGTTTTGCCATTTTATGCACTATGGGTTATGCATTGATCAGTTTTTTTTGACAAAAATCAATCTTGATGTCTTTCCACCCTGAGCACAGATGATAAACTGCGAGGCCAGACAGAAGCAACTTCCATGATTTCGAGTCCAGTCATAAAGAAAGATGTCGGCACACAGATGAGTCCTCCTGAGGATAGTATATCATCTTCTCCAAAAGCGAGGCATTCCTGCTCCAGTCTACCTTCAGGACATGTGATGAAAGAAGCAAATAGTCATATACATAAACCTGAAATTAGGGACGTGCAGGTTGATGACCAAGTGACTATGACCCGGTGGTCCAAGCGACATGTAACACGAGGCTCTGATAAGAGGTCAACAAATATCGTTGAATGGAGGAAGAAGACCGTTGAAACCCGAGCTCCATCTTTTGATGAAAAAGAAAGAGAAAGATGCATGTCAAAGTAAGATATTGCCTACATCTGCCCATCTGCTAAAAATCCCATCACACACCAGTGCCCAGTTTTGAATTGGACTAATGCAAAAAAAAAAAAAAAGAACCCTCCAATTGTCATCTTGTAACTTCTAATACTGCAAGCTGCCATTGTCCTATTTCATGTTTACTAAGAAAAGACAGCTCAATGCTGAAGTGAAGCTACCATGGTTGTAATACCTGTTCAAATTCACAGGAAGGATTAAGTATAAAAGGTGCTGAATGTTGATTGACTATTAGTAAATGACCTGCTATATGCTGACTATTAGTAAATGACCTGCTATATGCTCTTAGTAAATTGCAGAATAGTGAGCTTAGGTGATACAATTGAAATATTTGTGCGCACTTGAGTACTACTTGGCCATTTTCATCCTAAAGCTAGTGGCACATACAGAATATCACTTACATTACATGGGGTTCATTATAATGAACTGAGAACCGAGCAATTGTTTATTAGAGTGCGCACCTGAGCTTGAACCTGGTGTTCAAAAACTTTGGATACCTCACTGAGAACTGGTTTCAGCAAATTTCCTGGCCAGCCAGGGTCTGTTACTCCCTTCTTTTAAGAGGAACCCAAGGGGTTATTTTTCTCCCATGGTCAAGTTTTTTTTTTTTTTTGCTGCAATCCATTAAAAGATCAGACTATACATTGTTCCTTTTCTTACGGACGAGGTGGTAAAACATAAAATAGAAAGCATGAGGAACTCAGAATTAATGTGCTGCTCTTACACATACCTTTTTTTCCATTTCAAAATAATAATAATAATTACGTCTTGTACTCAGAGACCTCATTATTTGTGTTATTAAGGTGCAAAAGGGAGGAAGCAAAGATCACTGCTTGGGAAAATCTACAGAAAGCCAAAGCAGAGGCAGCTATTCGGAAGCTGGAGGTATTGTTTGTGGTCCACATGTATAGTTTCAAATGTTTCAACCCCTCCCCTTGGTCTACTCATTTTTGCAATGTATCTTATGAGTTAAACTTACATGTTGAATGCTCTGTTTTCCAGATGAAACTTGAAAAGAAAAGATCATCATCAATGGACAAAATTTTAGGCAAACTCCGCTCTGCTCAGAAGAAAGCACAAGACATGCGAAGTGTAGTTTCTTCTAGTGAAGATCAGTGTGGTGCGAGGACTACCAAGAAGAAATCTTCCTTTGTCAGAACTGGCAAGCCTTTCAGCTGCTGCTTTACCTACCGTGCTTGCTAGTTGTGGCATAGTTGGTGCCTCTGGATCCAGCAATGGACATAGTTCTATTCGGTGAGTCCCTTTGACATTTATATTATATATATAATTTAACATCTAAAACCCACTCTAGAAACTCACTCTAGTTTCTAATGCTAGAAGTGTCTATCTTTCTCAAGAGCTCTTCTCAGACAACGGTTATGGATGTGAAGTCAGTTGGATTTTGACTACATGGCCTAATCGTCAATGAGATTTGCACAATCTGATGAACAAGATATCATTATGGAGCAGCACATGAAGTCATTAAGCGAAATCCACTCATGTAGTTATTGGCGTGGACTACTGAATACTGAAGTGTAGTCTGCGACAATGAAACTCTGTGTACACCCGGTGGAAAAAGTTCGTTTCATGAGCTTCATGCCAGTTAGAATTTGGATTGAGCTATTATTCATCCCGCTTGATGTGTAGCTTTCCTGGAATTGTGTATGTAACCCAGATCATGGGCGCATGGCACATAGTGAAAAAAAAAAGTCAGGGCTGCGCCTTTAGAATGCAGCTTGCTCTCTTCATTCTTTTGAAACTTAGTTTGATTCAGTCCTGGTTCCTGGAGGCTTGCGGTTCGGTACTGAGACTTGCTTGTTTGTTATTGGTTGGGCAGGGATTGGAAATTTGGAATTGAGACGTTAAAAATATGTTTTCTTTCTTTTTTTGGTAATATGGCAAACACGTTTCCACTAAGAAGTTTTATAGCGACCACAAAAGTATATATTAAGACGATTATGTTAACATGGAATGCAACAAACCCTACAAGATGTGATTGATTTGTGACAGAATGTAGATCCTTAGGCTTCGATGTAGAAGAGAAAGACACCTGAGATGCATAGCTGCATGTGTGCATTGTGCAATGTTGTCCCACCATTCAGTCTCCTAGTTTTATTTAGAAATCAGAACCAGAAGTCTGCAGTCGCGTCTTGTGCCAGCCTGCCAAGTGCCAGGCATGTGCCAAAAATACGCCAAAGGGCACGTTTAGATTGCAAATTTTTTCAACATAGACTACTGTAGCACGAAAGTATTTGATAAATATTATCTAATTATGGTCTAACTAGGCATTCGTCTCGTGATATACAACTAATCTATGTAATTAGTTAATTTTTATCTATATTTAATATTTTATATATATATCTATAAATTAATGTGATGGAGAGAGAGTAAAACAAGCTGAAATTTTAAGCGTAACTAAACGAGGTTCAAGAGCCTGCTGGCTGCAGCTTCCTCGGCTGCAGCTGCGGCTGTTTGTAGTCGATGCTACAGTTGATAGTAGTATATATTTTCTTGCAGCCACAACTGAAGCCTGGGTAGCTGCAAACCATCTACAAAATATTCTCTCACTGTATGAAGATTGCTCGGGAAAAAATATCAACAAGTTTTTTATAATATTCAACCTTAAATATGGGTGGTCCCTATTGTACGACACTATTGGCATCAGGCCAGCACGGCACCACGGGCTAAACTTGCCATGCCATCCAGCGAGCTCAACCTTAGGCCCAGACACAACACTACAGGCAATTCACCATGTCATGCTGGGCCACTCGGGGATGTCCATGTCCTGCGAGCACGGTGAGGAAGCGAGGCGTCGGAGGATGGCCTGCCTGAAAGACCCGTTTGGGTTTTGATAATTAAAAATGACAAAATTTATGCACTAATGGTTTCAAACGTGAGATGAAATAGAAAATAGTCCACAAGCAAGGTTGACCAACATGAAGCCATAGATGGCATGACGCAGATGACGCAAAAAGTGAACAAGGTGAATGTGAAGAGATGGAAAGTATTGGAGAAGATGAAAGATAAGTGAAGGCAAAAGGTAAACACATGGCTTTATCTTTCACTGACAATGTGATGATTAGAGAAGTGAAATGGCTGGGTTGATAGATTAGATAGTCATACGAGCGGAATCGGTTCCTCATTCAGGGTGGCACACACGTCTGTTTGCACAACTCCCTCTGTGTGACGATCCAGCAGCATGGGACGCCACACTGGAACATCCTTTCATCTTTCTCCAACCAATCCAAATTAAACGAGCACTGATCGTCGTTATCATTGCAAGATTGCATCTTGTCGGCCATCGACTCATCGTAACGCTGTTGGCTTGTCTGCAAAGACAATATAATGGCTAGCAGACGGGCGATCTTAATGTTGGATTTGGCCGTCCTGGCCGTAGCGGCTGCTGCATTCGTGCGAACCGGACACGGCGTCGGCGAGCTCGACGGCAACAACGCCGCCGCGTGACGCATCCTGAGAGAGGAGGCCCCAAGCATCAGGCCCCTGCGTCGCCCCCAACTCGGGCGACTCGGGAGGCGGCCAGCCCTAGCGCCGCCCCAACCCCGTCCCTCCCTCTCTTGCCGCGTCGCCGCTGGAGCTGGCCACCGACATGACCGCCCGGCTGGCCAGGATGGCGGCGGCGGGGCACTTGGCGGCGGGCTGGCGCCCCTCCTCCGACGAGCGGAGTCGTGGTGCTTGGCGGCGGGGGGACGGCGGCGACGGCCGGGCCGACACCTGGGCGCCCGGATCCAGTGCCCAGGTGGTTGGATCCGGTCGGTCCGGTGGTGGAGGTGGCGGCGAGCGGCGGTTTGACGGCGCCGAAGCTGGGGGCGGCGATGGCGACGGCGGTGGCTTGGGGCGCCCGGATCCGGTGCCTGGGTGACCGGATCCGGCGTCTAGGTGGCCTTTCCGGCGCCTGCACGTCGTCCTGGGCGGCTCGTTGCTCCAGCGTCCGGGCGTTGTTGCGGTGGAGATGGAGCTGCGGTGGTGAGGTGGTGTTTAGGCGATGGCCGGAGTGGAGGTGGTGCTGCGGTGCTGCTGCTTTTGCTCGTCGTCGAGCGGCGGCGGCGGGCAGTGTGGTCGGCGGCGCCACGGTGGCTCGGTGAAGGTATTCCCCCTGATCTCTCTACGGTGTGCTATGCCGGATGGGGGACCACACTGGCGAAAGCCATGTCGGCACCTGTCTGACACGATGACGGCGGCGCCTTTGGGCGTCGTTCACCTCCTGGAGGCGTTATCTTGGTGTGTTCCCCCACTCAGCCGGTTGAAGTAGGGCGTCGGCTGCACCGTGGTGGTGTGAGATGGCAAATAGGCACCAGGCCGAAGGATTCCTTTGCTCGAACTTCACATCATGGTTGAACTGGGATAATTGCATCTTGCATTTGGCAGCTATGTTCAGTTCATGGATATTTCTGTGCATGTATTTATCCTAAACCTAAACTTTTTTGATCACTGCCCGCAAGAAGAGATTTTATAGAGATTTCGCGAGTGACTGGACTTCCTATGTGGCTTTGACGAGCGTAACTTGAGTTAAGCGATCACAAAGAGAAGAGCAGAAACGGAATCCGAACATACAGACTTTTGTTTTGAGTTAACCTAGGAATTTACCTATTATGATAAATCTTACACAATATTGAATTGATAAGATTACTTGATAGTTGTCTCCTGAAATACTAGTTTTTTGGACAGTCCTCAACACAGTTACCATAAAATATACAAACTCTGAAATCCATACTATACTATAATTAGAATTAAGCAATTGTTTCTTTTTAATATCCTTTTCAAATCTCCAATTGATGGCTCCGTTATAGGAACACCTGCTAAAAACGAGTAAAAACGAAGAAAGATAATCAAAAAGACTTCAGATCTGCTATATTTTCAATAATAAAAAGCACAGAATGACCTTTATCTGCCCATTGGAAAAAGAAAGGTAAGGATAGGATTGCGTCGAGGTGGCGTGACTTTCTGTTGCCAAGCAGGGGCGCCAGTGGCGCCATGGTGACGGGACTGGGGCTCATGGTTGTTGGACCAGAAGGATGGGGTGGCCGGCTTGGTGGACAGTGGTGGCGTTTGTGGAGGAGTTGGCAGTGGTTGGACAACCTCGTGTCGATGACCCAATCCAACCGAGAGAGGTGAAGGCCAGGGCGTTGATCTGCATCCTTTGTAGCTTTAGGTCCGCTCACGTGGTGCAGAGTCCAGCAGTGGCAAGTTGAAGGCGGACATTCTTGGAGCGGCTCGGTGGTACTATGTCATCCCCGACGGTGAAGCAGGAGCGGTTCCCCGGAGAGTCCAGCGACGGGGGTGGCGAGGCCCCCCTGCGCTTAAAGGTGATGAATCCAATGAGTAGTTGTCCAAGAGTGGTGCTGCGGTGGGTGAGGCGAGGCCCCCATGAGTTGAGTTGAGTTGCCTTGGAGGTCTGGAATCCGGTGCCGAGTTTCAGTTGTTCTGGGGTGGTTTGGTGCAACAGCGGTTCTTCGGCGAGAGGTCCTGTATGGCAGTGGCCTCTTCGGTGGGACGTCGTGGGCTTCCCCCCTCGTATCTACCAACGATTGGTCATGGCTGGTAAATCGACAACCGTGTGAGTGTTTCTTTGAAGAAGTAGAGTTTCTTCGGCCATGTTGTTAGTAGAGTTGAGTTAGGTCGATTTCGACCAAGTAGTGTAGGGTTGTGTCAACCAGAGTTAAGTTGATTTGATATTTGGGTGTGTAGTTGGAGTAAGGTACCCTTCACATTTGTATAGTTTTTCTGGCCCAGTTTTTAATAAAAAACTAGACTGATACTTATTTTTTTTTATCTAATAGAAATTACGGCAAAACTTTTGTCGTAAAAAAAAAACAATGCCGCCGCGCGCCTTTGTGCGAAGGCAAGCGACACGCGCTTCACGCTCGGCGGGCGGCCGTTCTACTCCAACGGCTTCAACGCGTACTGGCTCATGTACATGGAGACGGAGTCGGAGTGTCGGACCCGGCCCGGCGTCCCGGTAACCGGACCGGAGCAAGGCGATGGCCGTGCGCAGGATGAGGCGGCCCGCGTCGGCGCGGCGCTGGTGCGGACGTGGGCGTTGAGCGACGGGGGCTACCGGGCGCTGCAGGTGTCGCCCGGGGTGTACAACGAGATGGACGCCGTCGGCACGGGCTCCCACGTCGCCGCCATGATCGAGCGCTTCTCGATCCAGACGAGGATCGAGTGGTGCGTGGCGGAGAGGTACCGCGCCGCCGCCGTGGGCGACAAGACGTCGCTGCTCAAGAAGGTGCTGGTGCTGGGCTTCCGCGTCGAGAAGCGCGCGTGTCGTCCTGCATTGGCAACGCGGAGGGCTGCTCTCCGTGTCCGCCTGGAGATGCTACACCTGGAGGGAGTACTCGAAATTACCCGCCAAGTCAGCAGTGTCACCTTGCTGGTCAATCTGCCTTGACATGCTGCTTGATTAGTTGATTTAATTAGATTGTTTTGCAGATGTGTAAGTGTAAGGTCTGCTAGATTTGGTATATTATTATTACCAGTGTATTTTAGTTAGGTCATGGTCATGATTGTCAACAAGGATTCCGATTAAAGATATACATAGTATCATAGAATCCACAACCTTGCTGTTGTTGTTGTTATTATACTCTTGTACAATCAAAAGGTTATATTGTTTATGTGAAATTCCTGACTATGAATATAAAGTAAGTTATTTTGTACTCCTGATCATGTATCACAGAATCAAATAGCATACAGGCTTCTAGACTGATTTATCCTGTGTCTAGGTCAGTGCAATAGTTGATCTACCAGTTTGGTGTGTTTTAGTTAAAATCATTACAAACTTGGTACTTGATACTACAAAGTACTGATATATATTCTTTGTAAATATTAATATTCTTTAATGTGTAATTGGTTAAAGTTAAAAAAATTGACATTTGGGGAAGCAAAAATAACATCTATTCTGGCACGAATGGAGTACCTTCGAAGCCATTGTTCCGACGCGTTCAATATCTACCTGTGATTATGATCTATGTAATAATACTAATTATTATTATAAATTTTAATACTTTTTAATGTGTAACTAGTTAAAGTATAAAGTTGATATTTGGGAAGCAAGAATAACATCTATTCTATTCTGGCATGAAGGGAGTACCTTCTAAGCTATTATTGGGATGCATTCAATGCCCACCTATGATTTGCTGCAGATTTGATTATTATGTTCGTTGAAAATTCTTTATTGTGATTGTTTGATAAAATCTGATGCTCTCTGCAGGTTATCTCACCTTGCATCAGACTATCCGTACTAATCGTCATCTATATTCATCCTCTATACATCCTAGTCTCTATGGGTGTGGCTGTGGTAGTGGGTGGGGGCTTGAGCCCCCTCCAGGTGCGATGGCGTCTACCAAAACGTAAGTATATGAAGGTCATTTTTTGGGCAGAGCCAGTAATTCGCGAATGCTTCTTAGATTTGTAACGAGCGATCAATATCCTGACCGGCCAAACCTTTCGTTTTTAGAAAGAAAATTTTTTGACACTTCCTTTAATCTTAAATCGTAACTTCTATAAAGCTAATACCCACCAACTTATTTCTCTAGCTCCTTGTGCCACGTCACCTAGTGAGGCCCATAGCTCGCTTACCTCCATGAAGCATATAGAAATCTGATGTCATTCATTAATGCATGTACTCCTTTCACCGCTAACTTACTCCATGCCAAGTGCCCACTATGTATGTAAGCCATTCATCGCTAACTCTCATTTTTACAACTCCTTGCAATTGCCCACTATATATGCATCCATGCACACCAACGCCTCCAACTCCTCACAAGAGATTTCAACAGGCGTTATGGACATGAATAGGCAAGACTATGAATAGTTCCTGAAGGTTTTTTAGATAAAGAATAGAAACTATCCGACTTCATCTACTCTAGAATCAGGCCAAATTATTACAACAGGAGAAATAAAAGAAGGAAAACAACGGAAAAAATTACATCCCCAATATGGGGCTCTAGTAGTCCTACACGACAAACAGGCTTAATCCGAGGTATTAACTCTTCTGGAATACGATCACCAATGTTAAGACAAAGCCGCCAAAACACGTTTGTCAGACCTTAAAAAAGATACTGAAAACGTTAGACACCGACCACCATTGAAGACTGGATGCATTCTTCCAAGGCAACAACACAAAATGCTTGGTGCAGATAAAGCCTGCCAACCAACATCCGAGCTGTTACGCCATTGGACACCACTTCTGACGAACAACAACTTCGACGACGAGCCAACTGCACACCGTCTCCGGCCCGAAGAAAATAGGCTAGGTTTTCACCCAGCTGTTGAACACCCACAGACTTAGCAGCTTCAGCGACGTCTTCAACAAGGTGAGTAGCACCGTCAGTACCATCGCCGCCGGCCCAGCGTAAGATGCCAGGCAGAGTTTACACCCAAACTGCAGCCAGACAATGCGGGCCCCACCGCGCAGGGAAGGCCATGCAAGCGGCGGCGCTCCCCCGTGCGACCGTTCGCCATCGTTCGAGCGGGGAGGGGGCGGGAGAGCAGGGCTGAAACCATATCCGGGACCTGCGAGCCCAGATCCGGCTGATCCCGGTCTTCCCCGGACGCCGGAGAGCCGACCTCACCATGGGCGGGGCTGACCATCGCCTCCAAACCACCGACTTCATCGATTCATGGGAGAGAGAGAGAGGGCGCTTTCAACCTCCGGATCTAGCCCGCCAGGGGCTGGATCCGGTCGGTCGTCGCCACCGTGCGCCGAAGATGGCGAAGGGGTGGCTGGATCCGGTCGGCCGTCGCCACCGTGCGCCGAAGATGGCGAAGGGGTGGAGGGGCGTCGCCGGCCGCCCACGAACGCCAGAGCACTGCCTCTAGCGACTCGCCACCTCCGTCGCGCCGGAGGTGAGACGAGGCCGAGGTGCCGCCCCGCCGCCACCATCCTCGAGGGCCGCCTGGGCTTCCCGGCGGCGGTCTCCAGCGGCAGCGAGGCAAATATGGAGGGGAGAGGGGGCGGAGGTGGCGGCTAGGGTTCGCCCCGAGCCGCCTGACGTGAGGGCGACCAATGGTTCCTAAAGGTTGAAGCTATAAATATTGTCCTCAATGAATCTAAACTTGCGGTAGCTCAATTGACAACCTTCTCGCAACAATAAGGCACCCTGGCAATTGTTTGGTCACGCCGCTCCCTAGACTCTGACGAGATCGTTTTTTTCCATGTTCCAAGATATATTCTTCGTACTCATCTGTAGCCTCCAATTGTTTTGACAGCAATGGAGAGGCTTTTGATTGTAGCCTCTGGTTGTTTTGACGGCAGAGGAGAGACTTTTGATTGTTGTTCTGTTGCCCGTGCTTAGGGACTAAGGTCAACTTTTGCGCACACATACTTAGTCGGCAGTCAGGTTACTCTTCTATTCTAAGGCATTTAAAAAGTAGAGTCGTAAAATAATTGTTACTTTTTACTATCATTCTCACACTATTACAAATTGTACATCCAAACTTATATTTATCTCTTAAATCTAACGGTAACACATATGGTTGTTAGATGGTACTGTCCATTCTCCCTCGGAATTTTTTCTCATATACCAGACAAACATAATTCTCATAGCAACGTGGATAACATAAGATAACTTTTGCATTTTCTTCAAGTTCTCTATATATTGTACATTCTTATATAGCAGTGACCATGCAAATCCCGCGGCAAAGCGCGGGGTATTCACCTAATTTGATAGTGGGGTAAATCCAATGAACCGCTGCATGCCCACTCATTTTGGTGTGTTGTGACGTCATGCTAATGAAGCTAAAAAAAAGCAAAACATTTATTTGAAATCACTATAATTTCTAATTGGTGTATCTGTTTTCAATTCCGCCTGCACTTGTGTGTTCTATGCACCTAAGAGAATAAAACTAGATTTCACTTGAATATGTTTCAAATAATTTTTTCTAGTAGCAAATTAGATAGATATACTAACTTATAACATATAACATATAACTTAGAGCATATAACTTATAATATGTAACCTGTACTTATGCGAAAAACTTAGAAATTCCAGATTTATGACACTTAAATTATTTACAAAACGTTATTGAACACAAAAAGAACAAGCTAACTTATAACTTATGCCAAACCCTACAACCACAACAAATATTAACACATAAAGGGACTTATAACTTAGACCAAACATGGAAACACAAAAGTGAAACATAACTTATGTACAAAAGTTATTCCATACACGACTAACCTATGTGGCAAAGTTATAAGTTAAGACATGTATATTACAATTAGAAAAAAAATTATTCAAAATATGTGCAAGAGGAATTTAGTTTTGTCTATCTCCTCACATGGAATACACTGGTGCAGATGGAATTAAGAAACGGATAGACCGTTCAGGAGTTATAAATTTTGAGATAAATAGAGTTCTTTTTTTAAGTAATGTCAACAACATGCAGCGTTCTAGACTAGGCACTGGGTGTTGGCAAATGCGTACGCACGCACGGGGCATTGTCGGATAGGGACCGAGCGAACGTCTGCAATAGTGGAATTGTGATTTTTGGGTGCTTTTATTTCTAAAAAAATTGTTTATTTCTAAAAAATTGAAAGGATGGAGCACTTGGGTTTTGTATGTGAGGGATCATGATATGAATGTTCTAACGGGGCCACGGATTTTTAAAAATACATGATGCTTTTATGTAGAAGCTCGAACTTTCTTGAGAACAATCACCACAACAATTTGAATTAGATTCTCTGGTTTTTGTGGAAGTTCACGAGTCGACTGAATATATATGACACTTCATTCGGAGGTGTTCTATTCAAATAATCTAATTTCATTCCACACATTTTTATTGGGTGGAACAAATATTATGTTGGGCATCCTTGTAAAATAATCGTATGAATAATATGTCTTAAGGCTAGCTAGATACCCCTCCTATACATCAGTTTGTAAGTACTTTGGCATCATGATATGACCAATTATGTTATAATAATAAAGTTTGTGAACTTTTTTTTTAACATGAAAATATTCTCCATTACTCATAAAACGACGTCAAATCATTAGCGACCAGTACACGAATACAATTTGGAATGCTATCCATTATCGGAATAGCACCCGGACTCAAACTTGTCCCTAAGGCAGCAAGGCCATCGGCAACCGAATCACAAGAACGAGATATATGAACTACGTTATACGAAACAAAATTACTACGAAGTAAATATTTGAGCTCCGAGATAAGACCACCAGCTGAACATCGATCAAAATCAGCAGAGTTAATAGCTTT
Source organism: Bothriochloa decipiens (assembly GCA_023333625.1). Taxonomy (NCBI): domain Eukaryota; kingdom Viridiplantae; phylum Streptophyta; class Magnoliopsida; order Poales; family Poaceae; genus Bothriochloa; species Bothriochloa decipiens. The sequence continues at coordinate 5,144,961 of CM041637.1, forward strand.
TACCAACATGGCTGCATCTGTTTCCATAATCACTCTCTGAACACCCAAGTCCTCTGCTCTCTGCAGGCCTTGAAGACAGGCAACAACTTCAGCGTGAAAAGCTTCTCCTACATTTTCCAATTTACCATAGCCCGAACTAATTACACCCCCATCCTATTCTCGAATTAAAAAAACCCCATCCACCTGATCGCGTGTACAGAGAAAAGGCCCCATCACAATTAATCTTCACTGTATTTTCCAGGGGTGGCATCCAGAATTTCTTAGACTTCACCTGATTACTAGTTTCAGTGGTCTGCTTAAAAGGTGCCCATTCCGCTGCATAGGATCCGATCAACTGTGCCAAACGAAAACTATCCCTCGGTTGCTCACCTTCTCTCACACCACAACGTTCAGACCACCAGTCAGTATAAAAGAGTTATCACCTGTCTCTGTACCTCCGGTTTCATCTTGAGTATTTTCTCCACTATCTCTCTTACTGACAGAATCCCCGCTAAATCCTCCCGTATTGCTTCTAGCTGTAAATAGGCCCACACATGCCGAATACCTTTGCACTTGAAAAAGAGATGTGCTCCATCTTCATCAAAGCGTCCACACATGACACACCTAGGATCAATGCACATTCCACGTCTTCTCAGGTTGACCCGCAATGCCATAGAAGGGGCTATGTTCCTCCTTCTAGGTGCACGGGAGGGACACTCGATCATACTAACACGCGCGTCCACTTGTATCATCACGTACCCATACACGTCTGTTTGCACAACTCTCTCTATGTGACGATCCAGCAGCATGGGACGCCACATTGGAACATCCTTTCGTCTTCCTCCAACCAAACGGTCCGCCGTCTCCTAATATCTCCCCACGCACACCCACTACGCCACGCAGTTAGTAGTTTCGTGCCATGATGTGCATGCATTATAATCAAGACGGGACTCTAGCTAAGAGGCAACGACCTATGCACGCACCGCACGCAAGCACGCGTATCGTCATGGCGTCTCGCCTCAGCTCTGCCCTAGTCCCTAGCCACGGCACGATCTATCATCGCCGTTACTATATAATTAAGCGCACTCCCACGAACAAGTCCTATATATGTATACGTAGTATGCACCCACACACACTCATTGTCGTCAACGTTGCAACAAGCAGATTGCATCTTGTCGATCATCGTAACGTCGGCTTATGTGTACAGAGACAATGGCGAGCAGACGGGCGATCTTATTGGGTTTGGCCGTCCTGGCCGTAGCGGGCGCCGCATTCGTGCGAACCGGCCACGGCGCCGGCGAGCTCGACGGCAACAACGCCGCCGCCTTCGCGAAGGCGAGCGGGACGCCCTTCACGCTCGCCGGGCGGTCGTTCTACTCGAACGGCTTCAACGCCTAATGGCTCATGTACATGATGGCGTCGGACCCGGCGGGCCGGAGCAAGGCGATGCCGCGCTGGACGAGGCGGCCCGCGTCGGCGCGACGCTGGTGCGGACGTGGGCGTTCAGCGACGGGGGCTACCGGGCGCTGCAGGTGTCGCCCGGGGTGTACAACGAGGAGGTGTTCAGGGTATGTCGCATCGGACGGCAGTCGTGTTATTAGCTCAATCAATCTTGGCCGCACATATATTTCGGCCTTTCGATTCTGAATTTTTTTTTGAAGCTGTATATATGAATGGATTTTATGCATTACTGTTCTCTGGAAATTTTCTTCACTTTGCCATTACAGAAAAGTATACGGTATATGCACGATGCTAATACAGTAACATCTATGTGTTCACTCTGTATGGACTCAGGGTCTGGACTATGTGATATCCGAAGCAAAGAAGCATGGGATCTATTTGATTCTGAGCCTGGTGAACAACTGGGACGGGTACGGCGGAAAGAAACAATACGTGCAGTGGGCAAGAACCCAGGGGCATAACCTGAATTCTGATGATGACTTCTTCACGAACAGCGTGACCAAAGGGTTCTACAAGAACCATGTCAAGGCCCGTCCACCTCTCCATCGTAGTCTAAATAATCATATGCACAAGCATTTACCTCAAGACGCCTGATACACCATTTTCTCTCTGTGTGTGTGTCCATATGCACAGGCAGTCCTCACTCGAGTGAACAAGATCACGGGAGTGGCGCACAAGGACGACCCGACCATCTTCGCGTGGGAGCTCATGAACGTGATAGAATTCATGGATCGTTCTAGGTGTGGTTCAGTGGGGTTCTTTATTTGTATTTGGGATAAACTGGTAGAACGTCATAGTGCACCATCGCGGTGCATGAATTAGAGAGAGAACAGAGAGAGGAGACCGAGTAGGAGTTCATACCGTCATTGGAGAGCTTCCCTTGTTATTTGGTGGAGTTATGCGCTAGGGCAGCGACGGGTGGTGAAACGGTGGAGCAGTGGCAACGCCGGTGGAGCTTCCCGTCGCTGGCAGCGCCTCCCTGATCGGTAGGGTTTCACAGTAGGGTGTGGCGGCTGAGGTGAACCTCGTGTATAGAACCAATGGCCCCCACCTCTTCTTATAGGCACCGTACGACGGGGGCCCACCAGCTGTCTATGGATTGGACGCCCCCGATCAGGGTGTGAGGTCAAGGCCCAAGTGACCGTTGGGCCATCTTAGTGAGAGATCAACCTAACATTCTCCCCCTTGATCTCATATCATTCTCATCATTCTTCAATTTCTTGCTTTAACCTTCAATTTTTATCTTTCTAACTTCTATCTCATTACATTACAGATTAGCATATTGAGCGTGTCTCATCGTCACAACAATTAGTGTCATTAGACTAACAGCCACAACACACTTCTCTGTTTTAGAACAAAACTCTCTTCTGGGCCCTTTATTGTCCGGAAATCATAGGCTATACCATAAACCCATGTCGACTATGTGTCCTCTGAATACACTGGGTGGTAAGCCTTTAGTAAGCGGATCCGCAAGTTCTTTCTTATTACATATATTTAATTTCTTTAAAATGATTCTGGACTTTTCTCCTTTACAACGCATACATTCATGTCAATGTGTCTCGCAGCACATTTGACCTATTGTCATAGGAGTAAACACTTAAATGGTTGCTGCTGTTATCAACCATTGTTAACTCCGGGCATAGATTTTCTTAACCATTTCGCCTGTCCTCTAAGCCTCACAATATTCCAATGTATAACTTTGCATCATTCATGATTTCACAATTATTTCTTTGGAGCTTTTCCACAATAAAGCTCTGACAACGAGTATTAGTGATTGTAGATTTTACTACACATCTCGCTGAACTTGCATATTTGTACTCACAACTATTTGAGAGTACTTGATCTTTCTTATTCAATATGAGACTATAAATCTTTTCAATGCATTCTTTATTCTATTCCAGTGGTCTATACCTGGATTGTACTTCTGTCAAAATATCCAGGATATATCAACTATGTCAGGGTAACTTCTTACTTATAAGCATTAATTAAGCTTCCAACAGCTGAAGCATATAGGACGTCTATTTGATCGATCTCATATTGGTTTTTTAAAACATTTTAAGTTCTAAATCTATTACCCTTGACTATAAGAACAGGCATAGTTTTTCTTTGTATGCATAGTTTATTTCTTTAAAATCTTTTTTAAGTATGCCTTTATGATAGTTCTAATACCCCTCTTCTTCTCTTTCAATGAGTTTCAACTCAAATGATTCTTCACTGAGATTCTTCTTATTTAAACTTGAGGACAAAACTTTTTTTCTCTCCAATAGTAAATTGACATCACTACTAGCAAGTAAGATGTCATCCACATATATGATTAGGAAGTAAATTTTCCATTCATTTACATAAATGCAATTGTCCTCTACATTCTTTTTAAAACCCAACATTCTTTTGATTCATCAACTTTAGATTCTATTTTCTAGAGACTTGCTCTAATCCTCAAATGGTTTCTTTAGGCAACATCCCTTATGTTCTTTTTCTTCCATGACAAAAGCCCTAAGGTTATGCCATGTAAACTATTCACATAAATCTCCATTAAAGAATGTCATCTCTTACATCTATCCGATGTTCAAATCATAATGTGCCACTAACATTTATTGTAATCTATTGATTCTCTTTGTGTGAATTCAAGTTGCGCTATTTTTCTTCATTCCCTCCAGAGCCACGTTACATCTTGTAAACCCATTTCAGCCTACTGTTTTGGCTTCATTAGGAATTTATTCTAAATCCCAAACATCATTGGTATTTATCGATTTTATTTCATCTACCTTTGTTTCTTGCCACTTGGACGAGTGAATGTCTCTCATGGCTTCTATAAAAGAGATGGGATTACCTTTCATTTGAATTTCTTTATCAACATTGACTTCATAGTCACCAAAATGATTGTTTTTCTCATTCTTTGAGACCTACTAGGGCCTCATGGCACTTCTTTTATATGGGGCTATTGTTTCTCTTCATTGTCAAGAGGCAATTATTCCGTAGGCTCTCGTAATATGAGATTCTTATTTACTTATTCATCTTCTTAAAGAGCAAACAACAGGTGTTGTATGTGTCATATAACATCAACATGTATTGAGTAATTTTCTCTTAAAACATTGAGTGGGCATGTAATCTCACTTTTATTTAATTCTTTAGATATCTATATACCATGCTCCCCCAGATTACTCCATCTTCTATAAAGATGGCGTATCTATAAATTTCTTATTTGTGTTTAATATGTCATAACTTCTTACGATGCTTCGAGCATTGTTTTAGTATCTCTCACTGCGCTATCTTTCTATTGGAACCACTAAAGTTCTAGGAATTTAGCTATTCCTTTACTTTGGGGTATTCTTATTGTGACTGTTGTACTCTCTCAACGATCATATTCATCTTTTATAGATCACTCTTGTTCATATCATATTCATCTTCATATCACATTCATCTAAAGTATAAGAGAGTATCTTTTCTTTGATTTTTTTTGTTTCTTAATTGATCTCATAAATCTTCCCCTCGAAATGTGGCCAGAACTTTTCTGCCATAATTTCAAAACTATTCAAAACTCTTGTAGATGAGGAAACTTTCATTACTTACTTTATCTACATGATTATGTTATGCAAAATAAAGTTATTTCTTAAATTATTTTGAGAGTACACTTTCCTCATTCCACTTCATTAACTCAATAGAGTCATTCAGTACTTCTACAAGTCACACTTGTATTTCATTCTTATTATTTGGTTTATATGCAACTTTCTTCTCCCGCCGTGCAGGATAATTCTGTCAAAACCTCCACTCCATGCGAGATAATTCCCCATAAAAGGGATATCAAAGCCAGGATTGGCTCTCAGGGCATATTCAATTATTAAAATCAGAAATAAATTCAAATACTCTTTAACCATGCTTAATCCGACATTGGTCAAATTAAACATGTGTATAACTCATTACATTTCATATCATGATGATTAAAATTAGAAAGTTACATGACATATTAATCTCTTATCATGGTTCATAGAAGGAGTACATAAAATACATTTATCAAACTACACTCTTATTGTTCATAAAAGTCATTCCTTAAACTAAACTCTCATTGTTCTATCTTTTTTTAGATCAATGCACCTGAATCCTTTTCTTTTAAATTCATCCTTTAAAGAGAATATTGTCCTTTATATGATGGTTTTCTTTAATGCAAAACTTACACTTCTTATCTTCTAAGTCATAAGTACCCAGCTCATTTTCTTTCTGCCTTCAAGGATGAAAGCATGGAGGTTTTTGTCTGAAAAATATTCAACAATAACCATGAACAATGAGCATGAAAATAACCCTACGTTGGTCTGGTTAAAGACATGCACATTAAAATTTTTAATATTTCTTTTATATTCTAAATCACAGTTGGACAAAGATAGAATTAGTTCATATCACTCAATAATCTTAGAAAACATATAGCTTCTCAAATTAAATTCTCCCGTTGGTTCAAATTTAATTAGAGGATAATCAACTTCATTGCAGTGGAAAACATGAAAAAAATACAATTTTTCTATTCTCGGATCATTTCTCGTTCTTTATCTTTTTTCTCAAAAAAATTTGCTCACTTTGATGCAAAATTCATCAGAAATTTAAACTTCAATCTCAAATTCATAAATAAACTTATAACATTGTTATCATCAACGTTGGTCAGAAAATAACAATATTATAATTTCTCTTATTCATAAATTGACTATTCCTCAAATTAAAATATTCCCGTTGGTTCCAATTTTAGTTGGAGAATAAACTTTTCATCATTCACTCAATAACTTCAACTGCTCTCCAAATTAAATTCTCCCATTGGTTCGAATTTAATGAGAAGACAATAATTCTTTTCTTTGCAGCGGAAAACATGAATAATTCTATTTATAATATTAATATTCAGAAGCATTGTAACTGTACATAATAATTCAAAACAATTCAATTCTCTGTAAAATTTATCCCGTTGGTTTAAAATTTTCTAGAAAATTTAAACATCAATTCATCAAGTTTTCACTTCTTCAACAAATATATCAAAATTGGCTTTTGAAAATGGTAAAATAAATTCGACATAATTCTATTTTCCAAAAAAAGTTCCAATTTCATTACTATTCTCTGGACAAAATTATAGTTGGACAAAATTTGCATAGAAAAAAGAAATTCACATCAAAATTCGATTCATATTCATTCAAAAATTTAATTTTTAGAAAATTCATAAGCTTCACTATTCATTTCGGGCCAAAATCCATCGTTTCGGCCTATTGGACAAATCGGCCCATGGCCTAACGCAGACGCGCGCGTGGCGCGGCCCAAGACGGCGGCCCATGGCGTCAGCCAAAGTAAGCCTTTTTTTTATGGATTCTAAAAATTCAAAATAAATTCAAAAATTACACTGTTCATTTATGGGCCAAGTACGACCAATCGGCCCGACAGCTAGCTGTGGCAGAACCTCTCTGGCCCACACGCATGATTATTGTCTAAACAAACTCCAAATAACCATGAATGTGTTCCATAAAACTTAAAAAATCTGTCAGGTAAATCCCGAATCATCCACGTTTCTCCGAGCAGGATCAATCATTACAAAGAGATATTGCAGTATTACAACAGTTTTATATAAATAATATACATCAGAGTAAAAGAGCGGAAGGATTACAATAACATAAGTGTATGAATTTTTTTACAAACCATAAGTTGGATTATTACAAACCATATAGCAATGGAATAACAATATAACTTATTACATCCACCTTGATTATGTGCTCTGCCCAAAAGCGAGATATCCTATTCGTCGTCACTCTCCTCGACGACGGTCATGCAACAGGATGCAAAGCATTCCTGCCCATGAGGCTCACCTGCAACAAGGGTTCAACAAACCCTGAGTACAAAAATACTTAACAAGACTGACCCGACGAAAAAGAGGGGTGAAGACTCAGGAAATGCAGGCTAGAGGGACAAGGTAAGGCTTGCAGGAGATAAGAAATTTTGCAGAAAAGCTTGAAAGAAAGAAAAACTGTCTTGCTCAGGATCAAATTACCAACCCACTTCTTTATTAAACCTTACTCATTATTCAAGTTATTACTACGACGATGAACACCGATCGAGTCTTCTTCTCCGAGAAGCAACGGCGATTCGAATCCATTTTCATACCCAGCTGGGACCTAGGTTACTGATATGCAGGAGACTCTAACTCCTAAGCATAGCAGGTGAACCGATATACCTGGATAACAACCGCAACCATATATCACCACATGATACACATGAGCACTTCGACCCAGTGTACCAATATACATGGGAACTTAAACCCACAGTATAACACACTATGACATATGTGGGGTCTCTGGCCCAATATAAGTCACTCCATGATATACCCGGCTCCAACCATCAGTATATCACTTCATGCATGTGGATTTTCTAATTTCTCCATGTCACCAGTTCACCATCGACACGGGACCTAGGGCATCAATAGACGGAAACACTACAGAGGGACTCCGTTCCCAATGCAAGTTAGCCGTCCGGACTCGATTTATTAACTATCATCATGATTTCAACAGATAAAACCAATCTCATCTTTTTCATTCTTTTACCTCTGAATACTTAATTAAATAAGCAGGGCTAAGCATTACTACGCATCCTTTAGAACAGGTAACAAGGAATTATGGAAGTAAGACAGGTAATGCAGTTGGTGGGTTTTCACTCAACTCCTATTACTTAATGCAACATATCATAACTGGAGCGGTAAAACTTTTATAAAAAATAGAATAGGGTTTGAATGCATCCGGGGCTTGCCTTGGTGGTCAGGGTAGATGGTCTCGAGTTCTGGATCAACTCCCAACTTCTGAGTCTGCTCTTCCTTCGGATCTGGGGCGACAACGTTAAACTCTCCGTTATCGAAAACTATAAGATACAATGATATGCTTCAACATGATTGAATGGTAAACATGATGCTTGATGGATGCATGATCAGATTAATGGCTTAAGTACAACTTTCCTTCACGGTAAAGTTGCAAGCCAACCCAAACATAATTACTAATTGCATTAGGGTTAACTACATTATTTATAAAAATTATTTTAACACATAAAATAACATTAATTAAGCCCTAAAGACATGATCCAGGTAAGCGTAAATAATTAATTAAAGTGTCAAAGGTCATTAGGGTTAATGACCCAAGGTCATCAATCAATCCCAAAGTCAAACAATTCCTATAATGATTAACCTTAATTAAAGAGGTTAATTAATTAAAAGCATAAAATAAAGGCATAAAAAAATAAAGTTGTTTAATTAAGCTCAAATTTTTATTTTGAAAAGCTCTTGGTCTAATTAGATGGCAAAACAAATTTTAGAATTAAAAGCCAATTATTTTATTTATTAAAAATCATTGAATGTCCATTTTTCAATTAAAAGGGCCAATTTTAACCTATGCAAAAAGTACTCAAATTTGGCATTTCATATTTTTTCTAGGTAGATGACATCATAAAGAACACACACAAAAATTTTTAGAATTTTTGGAGCTGTATATGAACTACTATGATTTTCTAAAGAAAATAGCATTTAAATCATTTTGTGAAAAAAGAAAAAGAAAAATCAGCACTGTGTCATCGCGCTGACCGATGGCGGCGATGATTTTGACCGGCGATTTCTCGCCGACGGCGAGGTCTCCGGCGATGAGGTTTGGTCCTACAGACTCATCTCGGCACGGCGAGCAACCTGGGCTAGCTAACGTGGCAGCGGAGCGACGGCGGCACCCACGCCGGCGACCATGGCGGCGCAGCGGAGCTCGGGTGCGGCGATAACGCTCACCGGAGCGATTTTCGGCGACGGCGAGGACACAGACAGATGCAGGACATCGACTTGGATGCATTGGGCCAGAAGATGGAGCCACCCCTGACTTCTAGCTCGGGCGGCTACGCGCGCGGCGGAGCGGCAAAGTCGCGTCGACGGTAAGCCATGGTGATCGTCGTCTACGGCGCAAGGGAGGTAAAATTGAGGGCATGGACAGGTGCAGGAGCTCACTACGGGTCTAATGCGCACGCTAAGGAAAGCTCAGAGTGGCTGAGTCGAGCTGTGGACGGCGGCGCTGATGGCGGCGGCGGCGCTGATGGCGGCGGCGGCGCTTCGGCGGCAAGGACGGCGTTCCGGCGCTTCCTGTACACCATCAGTCCGACCAAGAGGCGCATAAGGGGCAACGAAGCATGGAGAACATGATGAGAGGGTTAAAGGTAAAATATTTTCCACCTTGGCGGCGGTGGACGGCGAGGAAGCTCGCGGCGGCTCGGCGACCGGTCGCGAGGAAGACGACGTCGTGCAGGCGGCTCGGGTGGCGAGAGCGGGCACGAACTAGCTCAATCGAAGCGCAAGGATGTAGCGGAGCTTTTGGCAAGACGAAGCGGGCAGAGATGAAGCGATGAAGGCAAATTTCAGCGGCAGAGCGAGGTCGTCGGCGGCGGCGGCAGGGAGAAAGAAGTCGGCCACGGCCGACCTATTTATAGGGCAGGGGTGAGGCATGGACGGGCAACACGACGACGATGAAGTTTCGCGTGTCCTAGAGCACGCTGGTGCCCGTGCATGTGCGGCGGTGGACGGCGGCGGGGCTTGAGAAGCCGGCGATGGCGGCCGACGATAGGTCTCGGTGCTGTTCAAGGAAATTATAGAATTGCCACTCCTTTGAAATTACAAATTACTCCAAAATTTATATAAGAACTTGAAAATATCCAAAAATATCATTTGCATAAATTTTCAAGAGCTACACTTTTTATTTAACTGGCATCCTCAAATTCTGTCTGGATTTTGAAATTTGAATTCAAATTCAAAAGGGGAATAAAACCCTAGAAACAAACATTTGAAATTACTTTTTATTTTTCGATAAAACTTGAAAATCTTGAAAACTATGAAATATTCAAATTGTCAAGCCAAACATCTTTCATATACAAAGTTTTCCCAAATTATGCATAATTTTTGAATTATGGTTTTAAAATCAAAAGGGGACAAATGCTGAAAAAATGTATTTTCAAATTTATTTGAAATTCTTTTTAGAAACTTGGAAAACTTTGAAGACCAACTTTGAATACCCGGTCGTCGCGGGCCACTTTTGGCCCATGCGGGCGAGTGCTCGGCTCTTACGCGGGCCGAATTAGTGTAACACCTCTGGTGTTATATTAACTAAAACCTAGCTAAAACAAGTTTATATTTCATAGGTTGATTGTGTTTCTAGAATGTGTTGTCACATAAAATAATAAAACCCTACTTTCGAATGTCATCCCAAATACTTAGTTCATATTCTATGTACTTGAGGTGTAAACCATCTTTACACTAGTGTCAAGCATAGTGTATAAATTTAAGTGCAACCCTAAAAATGATTTCCATATTTGAAGTTGAATTTGGATTTCAAAGCTTATTCCCAAGTCTTGCAATTCAAATTTAAATTCAAATTGGAAAGCTATAAAATGTTTTTCAAAAGTCAACTTGGCCAACCAAGGGTGTCATTGGGTCATTGACCTAAAAATATCCTTGGATGTTGTATGTGATCACTAATAACCAACCAAACTAATTAGAAACCAAATAGAGTTTGAATTCGGTTTCAAAAACCCTTTATTTCAAAACCTAGTTTTATCCTCTTTTCTGTAATTCAAAATCTATAAGAAATTTGGGGATACTCTACAAAGAAGTTTGTAGATCTTGACAAGAGCTACAAAGTTAGTATATAAAGTTTTTCAAGTTTCCACAAAGAATTTCAAATAAATTTGAAAATATAGTATTCCAGCATTTGTCCCCTTTTGATTTTAAAATCATAATTCAAAAATTATGCATAATTTGGGAAAATTTTGTATATGAAAAAGGTTTGGTTTAAAAAGTTAAACATTTCATAGTTTTGAATATTTTCAAATTTTATTAAAAAACCAAAAGTAATTTCAAATGTTTTTTCTAGGGTTTTATTCCTCTTTTGAATTTGAATTCATATTTCAAAATCCAAACAGAATTTGAGGATGCCAGTTAAATGAAAAGTGTAGCTCTTGAAAAGCTATATAAATAATATTTTTGGAGATTTTCAAGTACTTATATAAATTTTGGAGTAATTTGTAATTTCAAAGGAGTGGCATTTCTATAATTTGCTTGAACAGCACCGAGACCTATCGTCGGCCGCCATCGCCGGCTTCTCAAGCCGTTCCGCCGTACACCGCCGCACATGCCACGGCCGCCAGCGTGCTCCTGGACGTGTGAAGCTTCATCGTCATCGTGTCACCCGTCCATACCTCGCCCCTGCCCTATAAATAGGTCGGTCGCCGCCACTTCCCTTCTTCTTTTCTTCCCTGCCGCTGCCGCCGACGACCTTGCTCCGCCGCCCAAATTCGTCACCGTCGCTCCATCTCTGCCCGCTTCATATTGCCTGAAGCTCCACCTTGACCTTGCGCTTCTTCTGAGCTAGTTTGTGCCCGCTCTCGCCGTCTGAGCCGCCCGCACGACGTCGTCTTCCTCACGACCGGTCGCGAGCCGTCGCGAGCTTCCTCGCCGTCCACCGCCACTAAGGTTGAAAACATATTTCCTTTAACCCTCTTATCTTGTTCTCAGTCTTTTCCTGCCCCTTATGCGCATCTTGGTCGGCCTGATGGTGCACAGGAAGCGCCGGAACGCCGTCCTTGCCACCGGAGCGCCGTCGCCGCCATCAGCGCCGCTGTCCACATCTCGACTCAGCCACTCTGAGCCTTCATCAACATGTGCACCGTGCCCGTGGTGAGCTCTTGCATCTATTGGTGCCCTCAATTTCTTTTATTCCACGCCGTAATCGCCGATCACCGTGCGTCGCCGCCGGCGTGACCTTGCCGCTCCGCCGCGCGCGTAGCCATTGCGGCTGGGATTCAAATTGGGTTCCATCTTGTTGATGATTGTGATCGCAAGACTGTATAGCCCAGGTCTGTGCACTCGTCATCGCCAGAAATCGCTCCTGTGAGCTTTGCCGCCGCGTCCGAGCTCCGCCGTGCCGCCATGGCCGCCGGCGAGCCTGCTGCCACTGCTTCACCACTTCATTAGTTAGCTAATCTTGTTCGCGATGTCAAGCTGAGCACGTAGGACTAAGTCTCATGGCCAGAGACCTCGCCGCCGGTGAGATAGCCGCCGGTCAAGCGTCGTCGCCGTCGGGTCAACACAGGGAGAGAAAAAGGATTTTCTTTTTCTTTTTCTAGAAAATGATTTAAATGCTGTTTTCTTTAGAAATTCATAATAATTCATGTATAGCTCCAAAAATTCTGAAATTTTTTGTGTGTGTTCTTTATGATGTCATCTACCTAGGAAAAACATGAAATGACAAATCTAAATATTTTTGCATAAGTTAAAATTAGGCCTTTTAATTAAAAATTGCACCTTCAATGATTTTTAATAAATAAAATAATTGGCTTTTATTTATGAAAATTGTTTTTCCATCTAATTAGACCAAGAGATTTTTAAAATAAAATTTTGAGGTCAATTAGACAAATTTAATTTTTATGCCTTTATTTTATGCTTTTAAATAATTAATTAATCCCTTTAAATAAGTTTAATTATTATAGGGTTTGTTTGACTTTGGGATTGATTGATGACCTTGGGTCATTAACCCTAATGACCTTTGGCACTCTAATTAATTATTGCGCTTACCTGGATCATGTCATTAGGGCTTAATTAACGTTTCATGTGTTTAATAACTTTCGTAAATAATGTAGTTAACCCTAATGAACTTAGTAAGTATGTTTTGGTTGGCTTGCAACTTTATCGTGAAGGAAAGTTGTACTCAAGCCATTAATCCGATCATGCATCCATCAAGCATCATGTCTATTATTCCATCATGTTGAAGCATATGCTTTTATCGTATAGTTTCCGTTAACGGAGAATCTAACGTTGTCGCCCCAGATCCGAAGGAAGAGCAAACTCAGGAGATTGGAATTGATCCAGAGCCCGAGACCGTCTACCCCGACCATCAAGACAAGCTCCGGATGCATTCAAACCTATTCTATTTTATAAAAGTTTTACCGCTTCAGTTATGATATGTTGCATTAAGTAATAGGAGTTGAGTGAAAACCCACCAACTGCATTACCTGTCTTACTTTTATATTTCTTGTTACCTGTTCTAGAAGATGCGTAGTAATGCTTAGCCCTGCTTAATTAATTAAGTGTTCAAAGTAAAAGAATAAAAAAGATGAGTTTGACTTTATCTGTTAAAAGATAGTTAATAAATCGAGTCCGGACGGCTAACTTGCATTGAGAACAGAGTCCTTCTGTAGTGTTTCCATCTATTGATGCCCTAGGTCTCGTGTCGATGGTGAACTGGTGATATCGAGAAACTGAAAATCCACATGTATGAAGTGTCATACAGTGGGCCAGAGTCCTCACGTATGTCATGGAGTGACTTATAGTGGGCCAGAGTCCCCACATATGTCATAGTGTGTTATACTGTGGGTTTAAGTTCCCATGTATATCGGTACACTGGGTCGAAGTGCTCACGTGTATCATGTGGTGATATATGGCTGAGGTTATTATCCCGGTATATCGGTTCATCTGAATATGCTTAGGAGTTAGAGTCTCCTGTATATCAGTGACCTAGGTCCTAGCTGGGTATATGAAAATGGATTCAAATCGCCGTTGCTTCTCGGAGAAGAAGACTCGATCGGTGTTCATCATCGTAGTAACAACTTGAATGATGATTAAGGTTTAAGAAGGAAGTTGGTCGGTAATTTTGATCTTAAGCAAGACAGCTTTTCTTTCTTTCAAGCTTTTCTGCAAAAAATTCTTATCTCCTGCAAGCCTTACCTTGTCCCTCTAGCCTGCATTTCTTGAGTCTTCACCCCTTTTTTTTGTCGGGTCAGTCTTGTTGAGTACTTTTGTACTCAGGGTTGTTGAACCCTTGTTGCAGGTGAGCCTCATGGGCAGGAATGCTTCGCATCCTGCTGCATGACAGTCGTCGAGGAAAGTGACGACGAATAGGATATCTCGCTCTTGGGCAGAGCATATAATCATGGTTAATGTAATAAGTTATATTGTTATTCCACTGCTACTATGGTTTGTAATAATTCAACTTATGATATGTAAGTTGAAACTAAACGGTTTGTAAATTTATGTTATTGTAATCCTTCTGCTCTTTTACTCCGATGTATATTATTTGTATAAAACTCTTATAATACTACAATGTCTCTTTGTAATGATGGATCCTGCTCGAAGAATTGTGGATGATTCAGGATTTACCTGACAGACCTTTTAAGTTTTATGGAACACATTCATGGTTATTTGGAGTCTATTTAGACAATAATCATGCGTGTGGGCCATATGCTTTAGAAGGTTCTGCCACAGCTGGTATCGGAGCCGGATCGTTATTAAAAAGTTGTTGTAGTATTCTTTTGTGAAAACTTCAACAGTTTTGAGTCAAATAATTTTAACTTAACTATTTTGGGTCCAAATTGCTTAATTCCTTACCTATAATTCTTTCTATCGACCTTTATTCTTATTTAAAAGTGTGGTGGTGGAATAGCATATTATATTGCCCTATGTTATAAAAGTTATTTATATACATGTATTGCTTAAAAACCTTATATGCTTAGATCGTAAGTTCATTCATGCATCATGTTTAGTTAACCTGTTTTAATTACCTTCCCCTTTAAAGTGGTTTGGGTTAAGTAGTATCAATCCTTTTCATGCTAACCTTTAGAGTCCTACCTATCTATCCTTATCTCTTATGACCTATCTTTCTTCAGGATGGCCCTTACCAAGCAGACTCCTCGTAAGAGTACTGCACCGAAGGGGGTACCTCGACATCAATTAGCCCCCAGATACGCGATTGGCGAAAACAGTAACAATCCCAATCCAGATCCACAAGCAGAAATAGAAAGACTTAGGGCCGAGTTGGAGAAGGCTGAAGCCAATAGGATCGAAGAGGCCGCTGAGATTACTCAGTTAAGATGATCTCAGAGGTATATGAAGCATCAAAGGAATGATGCTTGGGCACGAGAAGATGCAGCTAATGGTCATGTGCAAGAACTTGAGGATTACGTGGAAGAGTTGGAGGAGTATGCTGAGGAAGCTGATGATGAGTGTGTAAGGCTAAATAACCTGTTGGATCCTAAATATCAATGACAGGCGGCCCAAGATGATCTTGGTCTTGTGATGGGTCAAGATGAGGAAGAGGAAGACCCTGAAGAAATAGAGTCCGTTGATGATGATGTCATCGATGAGGAAGAAGAAAACCAGATGGGTGTAGCAAATGAAAATGAAGAGGATCTTATCGAAGAAGAAGATCCAGAGATAGTGGAGGAAGAGTCTGAAGAGGAAGAAGATCCTGAAGAGGAAGAGGATCTCAAAGAGGAGGAGTTAATCCCAGTGGAAGATAGTGAGAAGGAGGAGTAAAGAGTTTGGAAAGTGAGATGTGTAATATATCTTTTTCCTGCTTTCTGAAACCTAGTAGGTGTGAGAAGTCTTGCCGGAGTGCAGATATTTATAACAAAAATAATGTATTATAAGTGTGTTGCACGTCTGTAATATCTGCTTATGAAATCCAATAAGGTTTTGTGAGTAAAGTATAGTTTGTTTATCAACAGATGCCTGCTCACACTCGATCCCGTGATGCTGTCGGTCCATCTCATGATGGAGGTGATATCCTAAATCCTCCACCAGTTCCACCAACTTTGGCCGATGCAGTTGCGGCCTTAGTCAATGCAACCACCATGATGGCCTAGAATTAGAACCAAAATGCACATCAGGGGAATCGTGGTCGGAATAATAGGAATGAGACCACCTATATGGATTTTACCGACACACGTCCTCCTGTCTTTACCAGAGTGGATGAACCTATGGAGGCAGATGATTGGCTCCGTACTATGGAGCAGAAGTTTGGACTAATTGAGTGCACCGAATACCAGAAGCCCATGTTTGTAGCCCAGCAGTTGAGAGGTACTGCAGGAGCCTGGTGGGTAAATTTTGTTGCTACTCAGCCTGAAGGTCATCGTATTACTTGGGCTAAGTTTCGTGAAGCTTTTCGTGCACATTTTATTCCTGAGGGAATTATGACTATAAAACTTGAAGAGTTTCTTTCTCTGCGATAAGGTGATATGTCAGTAATGCAGTACTTTGGCAAATTCAATCACTTGTCCCAATATGCGTCTGACCATATCAGTACTGACCGTAAGAAGAAGGAATGTTTTCTCAGGGGTCTAAATAGTAAGATTTAGAGAATGATGACTGGAAACCCAAATGCTACCTTCCATGAGACGGTAAATATTGCCATATCTTATGAAGGAAAGAACCGTCAACACACAGAAGCTAAGAAGAAGAAAACAGTAACATCAGGATTTTCTGGTGGCAATCAAAAGCGCCATAACATAATTTATCATCCCCAAAATCATTTCCATCCTTCTTATCATCCACCACAATACCAAGCCCAGCAACAGACCACGACAGCCGAATGCCCTTGGTATTCGTAACCCCAATTTCCAGCCACCAATCTTCCCATGTTATAATTGTGGTAAGCCTGGCCATTACTCAAGAAACTACCCGCATCTGAGGCAGTACAATTCCTATGTTCCCAGGGCTTTTGCACCATAACAGCAACCATAGAATCAGAATAAGGCAGGAAATCAGAAGGTGTAGAATAATAAGAATGAGAAGAAGGTAGGTAAGGTGTACACTCAAGTTAGAGAAATTCCAGAAGGAGAACCTGTCATGATGGGTATGTTCCCTGTTGCCGATCATCCTGCAATTCTGCTTTTTGATTCTGGTGCATCTCATACATTCATCAATGGTACATTTGTTAAGACACATGAAATGCCAACAATGGGGACAAAAGAACAATTCTTTATACAATCACCTGGGGGCGTATGTGTACTAAAGAAATGGTACATGATGTGCCAGTAAGTTTGGGTGGGTATATTTTTCCCACTGATATGATAATATTAAAGGATCAGATGTGATTCTAGGTATGAATTGGATGAAATGGCATGGTGCTGTGATAGACATCCTGAATAGAACTATGAGAGTGAACATACCTAATTACAAATCTCAACTTCTTATCCAGCTTCCAACTCTTAAGAGGACTGTTGAAAAGGTGTGTGCAACTTCTGTAAAAGAAATCAAGGATATACCCGTGGTTTGTGAGTTTCCTGATGTGTTTCCTGATGAGTTACCGGGTTTACCTCGTGATAGAAAGGTGGAGTTTAGAATTGATTTGAAACCTGGTACTGCTCCAATATCTAGAAGAGCTTATCGGATGGCACCACCTGAGTTAGCAGAACTCAAAACTCAATTATAAGAGTTACGGGATAAAGGTTTTATCTGACCTAATTCGTCACCTTGGGGATGTCCTGCCCTCTTTGTGAAAAAGAAAGATAAAAGCTTGAGGTTATGTGTGGATTATCGTCCCTTGAATGAAGTAACTATCAAGAATAAGTACCCTCTACCCCACATTGATCTGCTTTTTGATCAATTAGCGGAGGCAAAGGTGTTTTCCAAGATTGATCTTCGATCCGGGTATCATCAAATTAAGATTCGCCCGGAAGACATTCCAAAGACTGCCTTTACTACTCGATATGGTCTGTATGAGTATTTGGTTATGTCTTTTGGACTTACCAATGCACCAGCTTATTTCATGTACTTGATGAACTCAGTGTTCATGCCAGAACTCGATAAGTTCATGGTAGTCTTCATTGATGATATTTTGATATATTCCAAGAGTGAAGAACATGCTGAACACCTCAGAATTGTTCTACAGCGTCTAAGAGAACATCAATTATATGCTAAGTTTAGCAAGTGTGAGTTTTGGCTGAAAGAAGTGAAATTTCTTAGACATGTTTTATCAAACAAGGGTATTGCTGTTGACCCTAGCAAGGTACAAGATATACTCGAGTGGGAACCACCGAAAACAGTGCCTCAAGTTTGTAGTTTTATTGGAATGGCGGGTTATTACCGTCGTTTCATACCTGATTTCTCAAAGGTATCCAAGCCCATAACCGAGTTGTTAAAGAATGATGTTAAGTTTGTTTGGTCACCTGAATATGAAGAGGCATTTCAGAAATTGAAGAAATTAATGATCACTGCTCCAGTCTTAGCACAGCCGAATATTGAGAAACCTTTTGATGTTTATTATGATGCTTCTGGTATTGGTATTGGATGTGTGTTGATGCAAGAAGGGAGAGTTATTGCTTATGCTTCCCGACAGTTGAAGAAACATGAAGAGCATTATCCAACACATGATTTAGAGTTAGCAGCTGTTGTCCATGCATTGAAAATATGGCGACATTATCTGTGGGGTAATAAATGTAATATCTACAGTGATCACAAGAGTTTGAAATACATTTTTACTCAAGATGAGTTGAATATGAGATAGAGGAGGTGGTTAGAACTAATCAATGATTATGACTTGGAAATATATTACCATCCTGGTAAAGCAAATATAGTTGCTGATGCTCTTAGTCGAAAGAGTCATTGCCATTGCTTGACAGTAAAACCTCTAGACATTTCTCTATGTCATGAAATAGAAAAGTTGGGTATAGTAATGGTGCAACATGGTAGTTTGTCCAACATTACGGTTGAATCAACACTCAAAGATCAAATTATTGCTGCTCAGAGAAGTAATAAGGGAATTAAACATATCAAAAAGAAAATTAGAAAAGAGAAGGTTTCTTATTTCACAATTGATGAAGCAGATGTCTCAATGTATAAGGATCGGCTGGTCATACCAAAAGTTCCTGAGTTACATCAAAAGATCCTTGATGAAGCACATAATTCAAAATTTTCTATTCATCCAGGAAGTAATAAGATGTATCATGATTTGAAATAGAAATTTTGGTGGACTAAGATGAAGATAGAAATTGCTAAGTATGTGGCTCAATGTGATACCTGTCAGAAAGTTAAGGTTGTACATTTGAAATCAGTAGGAGAACTTCAGCCATTGCCTATTCCAGCTTGGAAGTGGGAAGATATTAGTATGGACTTTATAATGGGTCTGCCTAGGACAGCAAGAGGTTTCGATTCTATTTGGGTCATAGTGGATCGACTCACAAAGTCCGCACATTTCCTTCTAGTTCGAAGTACAAATTCAGCCTCGCAATATGCCAAATTGTATTTTGAGCGTATCATTAATCTTCATGGTGTACCGAAGACTATTGTGTCGGACCGAGGCACGCAGTTCATCAACAAATTCTGGAAACGATTGCATAATTCACTAGGTACTGATCTTCTGCACAGTACAGCTTACCATCCACAAACAGGAGGTCAGACTAAAAGAGTGAACCAAATACTTGAAGATATGTTGAGAGCATGTGTTCTTAATTTTCCAGAAAAATGGGATGAGTGTTTGCCTTTAGCAGAGTTTTCTTATAACAATAATTATCAAAATGGCACCATTTGAAGCACTATATGGTCGCAGATATAGAACTCCGTTAAGTTGGTCTGAACCTGGAGAAATAAGGTTCTTCGGAGTTGATCTGGTGAAAAAATGGAAGAAAGGGTTAAACAGATACAACAAAACTTGAAAGTGGCACAGTCTCGTCTAAAGAGTTATGCCGACAAAAGGCGTCGACCATTGTGGTTCAATAAAGGAGATTATGTGTATCTAAAGGTGTCACCCATGAAGAGAGTTACTCGATTTGGAGTTAAAGACAAGTTAGCACCTCGTTACATTGGACCATTTCAGATCTTGGCACAAATTGGGAAGGTATCATATCGTCTGCAACTGCCTGAACAGTTGTCGGCTGTACACAATGTGTTCCATGTGTCCCAACTTAAGAAGTGTCTTCGAGTGCCAGATAAGATTGTTGATGTGGAAGGAATTGAACTTGAACCTGACCTAACTTACTCTGAGTATCCAATTCGAGTTTTGGATCAGAAAGACCGTGTTACTCGAAGTAGGACAATCAAGTGGTACAAGACACAATGGGATCAACATTCAGAAGAAGAAGCTACTTGGGAATCAGAAGATTACCTGTTGGAGAACTTCCCTCTATGAGTTGTAACTTCATTAGTGTGAGTTGTAAAGACCCTTTTCTTTTATGTAATTAGTTAAAGTGTGTTTTCTTGACACATTTTCTTTTCCATTACTTTACCTACATCTTTAAATCTCGAGACGAGATTTCTTTAAGGGGGAAAGGGTGTAACACCTCTGGTGTTATATTAACTAAAACCTACCATGTCATCATATGCACTGCAAAGCATTCATGATTAGGTCAACCTTGATATGCATTAACTTAAACAAGTTTACATTTCATAGGTTGATTGTGTTTCTGGAATGTGTTGTCACATAAAATAATAAAACCCTACTTTCGAATGTCATCCCAAATACTTAGTTCATATTCTATGTACTTGAGGTGTAAACTGTGTTTACACTAGTGTCAAGCATAGTGTATAAATTTAAGTCCAACCCTAAAAATGATTTTCGTATTTGAAGTTGAATTTGGATTTCAAAGCTTATTCCCAAGTCTTGCAATTCAAATTTAAATTCAAATTGGAAAGCTATAAAATGTTTTTTAAAAGTCAACTTGGTCAACCAAGGGTGTCATTGAGTCATTGACCTAAAAATATCCTTGGATGATATATGTGATCACTAATAACCAACCAATTAAATTAGAAACCAAATCAAGTTTGAATTTGGTTTCAAAAACCCTTTATTTCAAAACCTAGTTTTATCCCCTTTTCTGTGATTCAAAATTTATAAGAAATTTGGGGATACTCTAAAAAGATAGTTTGTAGATCTTGACAAGAGCTACAAAGTTGGTATATAAACTTTTTCAAGTTTCCACAAAGAATTTCAAATAAATTTGAAAATATAGTTTTCTAGCATTTATCCCCTTTTGATTTTAAAACCATAATTCAAAAATTATGCATAATTTGGGAAAACTTTGTATATGAAAAAGGTTTGGATTGAAAAGTTAAATATTTCATAGTTTTGAAGATTTTCAAATTTTATTGAAAAATCAAAAGTAATTTCAAATGTTTTTTCTAGGGTTTTATTCCCCTTTTGAATTTGAATTCATATTTCAAAATCCAAATAGAATTTGAGGATGCCAATTAAATAAAAAGTGTAGCTCTTGAAAAGTTATGCAAATGATATTTTTGGAGATTTCAAGTTCTTATATAAATTTTGGAGTAATTTGTAATTTCAAAC
Source organism: Bothriochloa decipiens (assembly GCA_023333625.1). Classification (NCBI taxonomy): domain Eukaryota; kingdom Viridiplantae; phylum Streptophyta; class Magnoliopsida; order Poales; family Poaceae; genus Bothriochloa; species Bothriochloa decipiens. The sequence continues at coordinate 5,166,482 of CM041637.1, forward strand.
GAATGGCATTTTTGTAATTTGTTGAACAGCACCGAGACCTATCGTCGGCCGCCATCGCCGGCTTCTCAAGCTGCGCCACCGTCCACCGCCACACATGCCGTGGCTGCCAGCGTGCTCCTGGACGCGTGAAGCTTCATCGTCGTCGTGTCGCCCGTCCATACCTCGCCCCTGCCCTATAAATAGGTCGGCCGCCTCCACTTTCCTTCTTCTTTTCTTCCCTGCCGCTGCCATCGACGACCTTGCTCCGCTACCCAAATTCGTCATCGTCGCTCCATCTCTACCCGCTTCATCTTGCCTGAAGCTCTGCCTTGACCTTGGGCTTCTTCTGAGCCAGTTATGCGTATCTTGTCCTGTTCTCAGTCTTTTCCTACCCCTTATGTGCATCTTGGTCGGCCTGATGGTGCACAGGAAGCGCCAAAACGCCGTCCTTGCCACCGGAGCGCCACCGCCGCCATCAACGCTGTCGTCCACAACTCGACTCCGCCACTCTGAGCCTTCATCAACGTGCGCACCGTGCCCGTGGTGAGCTCTTGCATCTGTTGGTGCCCTCAATTTATTTTATTCCACGCCGTAATCGCCGGTCACCGTGCGTCGCCGCCGGCATGACCTTGCCACACCGCCGCGCGCGTAGCCGTTGTGGCTGGGGTTCAAATTGGGTTCCATCTTGTTGATGATTGTGATCGCAAGAGTGTATATCCCAGGTCCGTGCACTCGCCGTCGCTAGAAATCGCTCCTATGAGCTTTGCCGCCACGTCTGAGCTCCGCCGTGCCGCCATGGCCGTCGGCAAGCCTGTTGCCACTGCTCCACCACTTCATTAGTTAGCTAATCTTGTTCGCGATGTCAAGCTGAGCACGTAGGACTAAGTCTCATGGTCGGAGACCTCACCGCCGGCAAGATAGCCACTGGTCAAGCGCCGCCGCCGTCGGGACAACGCAGGGAGAGAAAAAGGATTTTCTTTTTCTTTTTCCAGAAAATAATTTAAATGCTATTTTCTTTAGAAATTCATAATAATTCATGTATAGCTCCAAAAATTCTAAAAATTTTTTTGTGTGTTCTTTATGATGTCATCTACCTAGAAAAAATATGAAATGCCAAATTTGAATAATTTTTGCATAAGTTAAAATAAGCCTTTTTAATTAAAAATTGTACATTCAATGATTTTTAATAAATACAATAATTGGCTTTTATTTCTTAAAATTGTTTTGCCATCTAATTAGACCAAGAGATTTTTAAAATAAAATTTTGAGCTCAATTAGATAACTTTAATTTTTATGCCTTTATTTTATGCTTTTAAATAACTAATTAATCCCTTTAAATAAGTTTAATCATTATAGGGTTTGTTTGACTTTGGATTGATTGATGACCTTGGATCATTAACCCTAATGACCTTTGGCACTCTAATTAATTGTTGCGCTTACCTAGATCATATCATTAGGGCTTAATTAACGTTATTTCATGTGTTTAATAACTTTCGTAAATAATGTAGTTAACCCTAATGAACTTAGTAAGTATGTTTTGGTTGGCTTGCAACTTTATCATGAATGAAAGTTGTACTCAAGCCATTAATCTGATCATGCATCCATCAAGCATCATGTCTATTATTCCATCATGTTGAAGCATATGCTTTTATCGTATAGTTTTCGTTAACGGAGAGTTTAATGTTGTCGCCCCAGATCCGAAGGAAGAGCAAACTCAGGAGATTGGAATTGATCCAGAGCCCGAGACCGTCTACCCCGACCATCAAGGCAAGCTCCGAATGCATTCAAACCCTATTCTATTTTATAAAAGTTTTACCGCTTCAGTTATGATATGTTGCATTAAGTAATAGGAGTTGAGTGAAAACCCACCAACTGCATTACCTGTCTTACTTCCATTTTCCTTGTTACCTGTTCTAGAAGATGCATAGTAATGCTTAGCCCTGCTTAATTAATTAAGTGTTCAAAGTAAAAGAATGAAAAAGATGAGTTTGGCTTTATCTGTTAAAAGATAGTTAATAAATCGAGTCCGGACGGCTAACTTGCATTGGGAATGGAGTCCCTCTGTAGTGTTTTCATCTGTTGATGCCCTAGGTCCCGTGTCGATGGTGAACTGGTGATATCGAGAAACTAAAAATCCACATGCATGAAGTGTCATATAGTGGGCCAGAGTCCCCACGTATGTCATGGAGTGACTTATAGTGGGCCAGAGTCCCCACATATGTCATAGTGTGTTATACTGTGGATATAAGTTCCCATGTATATCGGTACACTGGGTCGAAGTGCTCACGTGTATCATGTGGTGATATATGGCTGAGGTTGTTATCCCGGTATATCGGTTCATCTGATATGCTTAGGAGTTAGAGTCTCCTGTATATCAGTGACCTAGGTCCCAGCTGGGTATATGAAAATGGATTTGAATCGTTGTTGCTTCTCGGAGAAGAAGACTCAATCGGTGTTCATCATCGTAGTAACAACTTGAATGATGATTAAGATTTAAGAAGGAAGTTGGTTGGTAATTTTGATCTTAAGCAAGACAGTTTTCTTTCTTTTGAGCTTTTCTGCAAAATTTCTTATCTCCTGCAAGCCTTACCTTGTCCCTCTAGCCTGCATTTCCTGAGTCTTCACCCCTCTTTTTCGTCGGGTCAGTCTTGTTGAGTACTTTTGTACTCAGCGTTGTTGAACCCTTGTTGCAGGTGAGCCTCATGGGCAGGAATGCTTCGCATCCTGCTGCATGACAGTCGTCAAGGAAAGTGACGACGAATAGGATATCTCGCTCTTGGGCAGAGCATATAATCATGGTTAATGTAATAAGTTATATTGTTATTCCACTGCTACTATGGTTTGTAATAATTTAACTTATAATATGTAAGTTGGAACTAAACGGTTTGTAAATTTATGTTATTGTAATCCTTTCGCTCTTTTACTCCGATGTATATTATTTGTATAAAACTGTTGTAATACTGCAATGTCTCTTTGTAATGATGGATCCTACTCGGAGAATTATGAATGATTCGGGATTTACCCGACAGACCTTTTAAGTTTTGTGGAACACATTTATGGTTATTTGGAGTCTATTTAGACAATAATCATGCGTGTGGGCCATATGCTTTAGAAGGTTCTGCCACAGCAACGACGCGCAGGTGGCGTTCATGCGGCGGTGGATGGCGTCGCACGCCGGCGACGCCGCGGCGGTGCTGCGGAAGCCGCTGCTAGTGGCGGAGTTCGGCTGGTCCGCACGGTCCAATGGGTATCACGGTGTCGATACGGGATGCCTACTTCCGCATGGTGTACGACACGATCTATGCGTCGGCGAGCGCGGGAGGGCCGCTCGCGGGGGGCCTCTTCTAGCAGGTGATGGTGCCCGGGATGGAGAGCTGGACCGACGGCTACGACGTCGTGCTCGACCGCAGCCCGTCCACGGCCACCGTTGTCAGCCAGGAGTGCGCCCGTATCACCGCCCTAAATCAGGAGTCCTAGGCTCTTAGTAATGGACTGACTCGTGCTGGTTGCCAACACGATGTAATTGTAACTCAAGAGCCACGGCCAATTGATGTGCTCTAATAATTTAGAGTAACTGCAAGAATCTCTTTATATTTTATTAATCATTCTTAATTGATAGGAATAGATATTTTATTAGTGAAAAAATATTCTCCAAAAGCATCTTAATTAGATTTCCAGAGATTGTTATAGATTTCTCTAGAGTGCACACAGGATATATAAAAAATCAATATATAAATTTAGAGAGTAAGCTTAAGAAAACTTTTTAGAAATACTTAGTCCGTATTGAAGGGTGCAAATTAAACAAAAAAGATGACAACAAGTAAGACTCGAAAAGCAACTGATCAGTCTGATCTTGGCATAGAGGTGAAATAGTGATGAATTTGACATTTTTCCATGATGAAAATAGATGGTCATGAAGGTGAAATCTCTACTAATGGAAGATACTGAGTCCAAAGACATACTTTCTATATGAAAAAAGATAAAAAGAATAAATAGAAGATTTCAACACCATGTGGGATGACATAAATTAGATACTACAAACTTATTCTCATATATTTTCTCCAAGAAATATATTATTACATCTGAATCAAGAAAAATATTATTGTTTCAATCATGGCTCCAACATTAATTTAAAAGATGATTTGAAGAACACTTGGGGTTGCAGGCAGGACAGTAGACAGGCACTGTCCTCTTGTGTCATAACATAATTTTTTGGCTTCGAATTCAAGCAACAGTAGCAATCTTTGTGACCACATGTCTCCCACTGGCAAAGTTTTACCGTGACCTTTCCCTGCTTGTCTAATGTCATGGAGTCAATTGTTGTAGCATTATAACCTATGTTAGTTAGATCGTTTATGTGGATATTTGTACTTCCAACCACAAGTAGCCTTTTGCGACCTGGTGAAATAGGTATTAATTCGTCAGCAACAATAATATACAACGATAAACTCATTAACACGGTCAACAAGACTGTGAGATGTACTTACATTGTGCATGCGATGGAAGGAGCACAACCAATGAGAACATGATCATCATGGGCACAATGCTAGTGTTAAACCTCCCCATCATGGGCACAATGCTAGCTGAGCTTTGGGAATTCAATTATTTGATCCAAAGCTATATGTTGCTTTATTATATATAGTGAAGTTATGGTAGAGTTATATTTGGAGAAACTCTATGTCATGCTTACTAGATAAGAGAAAGCAATCGATGATATGATGTCAATTTCTTACTAATTTTCATATTTCTACTTTTATATATTTCTAAGAATCAACCACAATTATGTTGCCAATGTTTTTGTAGATAATGTAAAGCAATTATTGATATCAATTTCTTAATAAGTTTGATATCTATTCGTTCATATATATTCCTTAAAACTTAAGTAGTATGCTAGGAAGGCATTCATAGATAAGAAGAATGTTATACCGATATCTATTACTTACTAATTTCCATATTTATATTCGTAAATTCCTAAGAACTCAACTACTATGTTAGGAATACTTTTATATACTGCCACATCAGCAAAGTGTCATAAATAAGAGGATAATAAATAGACTTAGACTCTATGGTGGAGTCTACATTATAACTGCTTAATTGTAGTTCAAGGGCTAAGGCCGATCCATGTGCTCTACTAATAATTTAGAGTAATTGCAAGAGTCTCTTTACATTCTTCTCCATTATTTTAATTAATAGAAATAGAGACTGAGCAAAAAAAATTACCCTTCAATAACCTCATGATAGGACCTCCAAATATATTGCTACGGGTTTCTCGTTAGCTAAAGAGGAGTCCAAATCGTAGCCATGGCAAGTTGCCCGCAAGATCCTGTGCCCCTGTGTGCTTGCCTGCTGTTGGCGAGGGGCGTTCCCTACGAGTTGTAGGAAGCCGCACCTCCACTGTCCACCAGCGCTACAGTTGTCATGCTGCTCTTCACTAGCATCACAGTCCACCAGCGCGAGCCAGAACCTCGTTTCTACCCCACGACCTCCTCTTCCGTAGATCCAGTTGCAATCTCTCATCAACTGCCAGCCCTGGAACTCGTCGGAGGGGAAACTTCCGAGCGATTCCGAGCAAGCACGGGAAGAAAATTTAAAATGTGGTAGTTGTGATGCAGGTGAGCTATTGAGGAAGATGGATCTTCCCCTCTATTTGGGGGAGTTGGATTGATTTTTGATGATCACCAATAAAAAGGGGTGAGATTTGAGAGCTGGTGGAACAATATCTTTAACCTAACTCTCCCAATATGGTGATTGGATAATTGGATTGGGGATAGGGGAGACAGCTGCTTCACCTACTGAGTGCTGAGGGGTGCTGCTGCAAGACCAATCATTTTTTAAGATATTAGCTAGGTATTCAAAATATTTAGGTTTAGGTAACGTAATCAACCCCAAATCTCTACTTGTCGAATTAAAATGTCCACTAAATCTATCTATTACGTTTCTCTATAGTTAGCTTCGTTCCTGTTAATAGAAGTGTCATTCAAACCCAGAAGGGGTAAGCGGCAAAGAAAGTCCCGCCAGGTACAACTTGCTCGTTGACACTTGGCCAAGGATAGAAACCACACCTAAACAAAGATCTCTTGTGATAACTTAAAAAAAAAGTGGTTCCCTGACGAAATGCTGCATCAAACGAAACATGTAGGCGCAGTCGGCAGCAATGTCAAGCACATCCTCCAAACCCCACATCAGCCTTCTCGTCGACGGCTCCAGGCGACGACACGCGTGTGTCTGTGTTTCAGACGAAACCTCACGCGCGGGGTTCGTCACATCACCCAGACGTCGACGTGAGGCTCATCCATTTGTACAGTGCACGGAAGCCGGGCACGACGATTTCAGGCTTTGGCCCTGTCCGCGGCTTCGAACACTGGCGCGTGCTCGCGGACTCGCCTTGACACTTGTACTACTGCACTAGCAGCCGGCGGACGCGCGCCGTCCGTGCCCTGCTCTCGTACACTAGACAAACGCGGCAAGAGACGGCCCACAGCCGATCAGCGGTGCGACGATGGGGAGTGCGGTGCGACGCGTCATGAATGAGCTCACGGCCGGTGGCCGGTCCCCGATCTGTCCGTCCACTCCCTTTGGCTGCGCGCGCCCAGATGCTCCCACCTTGCGCGCGCCCATTGGTCAGCCCGTCACCGTCGCGGGCCGTCAGCGTCGTGCGGAGGCCGCCACGTTGCGCGTTCCGGAGCGACTGGCGGAGCCCACCACCCGCACCACCACGTTCTGTCCAACAATGGGTTGGAAGAAAAAGGCCTTGTCCCACCCGTGCGCTGCACCCAGCAGATCATACCTCACTGACATGCCGGCCCCGCAGGCAATTCGATTATCCCAGCACGAGTGGGAGCACCACCGAATCAGCTCAGCTGTGGCCGGTGGGCGGGCGCGAGATCCTAGGCATCTGTCTGTGTACGGCTGCGGCGTGCGCGAGGCCAAAGGCCAAAGGGTGGACTCGTACTTTATTGCCCGGCGCGCACCCAACTCCGTTGAGATTTCGTCGCGGCCTCGGGACTGGCGGCGATTTAAACGCCCCCCACACGGCTCCTTGGGGGCGACACCTGTCCATTACCCCACGCCTCGCCTCGCCTCGCCTCGCCGCCGCGGTCTTGACCTCCCACACCCGCCGCGGCCAGACACCAACGCGCGTCGTCCACCTCGCTTCTCAGGTCCCCCTACCAAACTCCTCTTGATCCGTGGAATTTCCCTTGCTAATTCTGGTATCTCCTGTCGCTAAGCCACTCTGCTCCGCCTAACCCCTGCTCTGAGCTCACCTGATTGGCGGCGGCTCCGTTCGTCCTCTGGGCGTGCCGCGCGCGCGTGCTTGCGAGGTACGGCTGTTTCGAAGCGTCGATTGTGTCGAGTTTGGTGGGCGACGCCGACGTGAATCAGGGATGAATTTCCCGGCAGGAAGCGGGAGGCGGCCGCCGCAGCAGCAGCAGGAGCCGGAGCAGCACCTGCCGCCGATGACGCCGCTCCCGCTGGCGCGGCAGGGGTCGGTGTACTCGCTCACGTTCGACGAGTTCCAGAGCTCGCTCGGCGGGGCCGCCAAGGACTTCGGGTCCATGAACATGGACGAGCTCCTCCGCAGCATCTGGTCGGCCGAGGAGATACACAGCGTCGCAGCCGCCAACACTACGGCGGCGGCGGCGGACCACGGCCACGGGACGTCCATCCAGCGCCAGGGCTCGCTCACCCTGCCCCGCACGCTCAGCCAGAAGACCGTCGACGAGGTCTGGCGCGACCTCGTGGGCGTCGGCGGCGGAGGCGGAGGACCCTCCTCCGCCGAGGCTGCGGCTGCGGCTGCGGCTGCGGCGCCGCCGCCGCCGGCCCAGCGGCAGCCCACGCTCGGGGAAATAACGCTGGAGGAGTTCCTCGTCCGCGCGGGCGTGGTGAGAGAGGACATGACCGCGCTGCCGCCCGTGCCGCCGGCGCCGGTGTTACCGCAGCCACCTCCTCCGCAGGCGCCAATGCTGTTTCCCCGTGGCAATGTGTTCGCTCCCTTGGTGCCTCCTCTGCAATTCGGGAATGGTTTGGTGTCGGGGGCTGTCGGTCAGCAGCAGGGAGGTGGTCCCGCGGCCCCGGCGCTGTCGCCGCGGCCGGTGACGGCCAGCGGGTTCGGGAAGATGGAAGGAGACGACTTGTCGTCTCTGTCGCCGTCACCGGTGCCGTACGTTTTCGGTGGTGGTTTGAGGGGAAGGAAGCCACCAGCTATGGAGAAGGTGGTTGAGAGGAGGCAGCGCCGGATGATCAAGAACCGGGAGTCCGCCGCGAGATCGCGTCAGAGGAAACAGGTAATTTTCCGTCTGTAGCTGTAAGTACAATTGTCGGTACTAAACCTTACCTACTTGTATCAAATCGTCATGTTTCCTTTCCTGCTTACTAGTTAAACTGACACGTGTAACGGTGTAAGTTTAGAGTTTAATGTTTATGTTTTATTTTTCCTCAACATGTCAAGTACTTCGCAAGAATGGAGTTAAGTCTTTTGCGTCAGAGTTGCTTAAAATCAGCAGTAGTGCGTATTGGTATGCTACATCGGTATAAGCATATGAACTTATCAGTTTAAGTATAACTATATGTCTGTAAATCTCTCTCCCACGGTCCCACCCCCTCTCGCAAAATACTAATATGAACTGCTGATGTCTTGGACTGTTTGATGAAGGAATCTAAATGAAAGCCATTCTGAATGAATCTAATCTCTTTTCTCTCAGACTTCTAAAACTACAGTTGATTCTAAGTAGATATATTTGTGCTTTGTAATATTTGCCAGGCATATATGATGGAGTTGGAAGCTGAGGTGGCAAAACTTAAAGAGTTGAATGATGAATTGCATAAGAAGCAGGTATGCTCATACAATGTTTGCATTTTTACTTATGAAAGTATTTCATCTGAAATAGTGAAATTCAAATAGTTTAATCACTGCAAACCTCTTGCAGAGATCGGAATAGAGATTCTTTTTTCTAAAACAATAGTTTAATCACTAGAGACTGTTTGGGATTCCAGAGAACCTTCTGTACTTTAGCAAATTGTCACAACTTTTTTTTATAAATACTTGTAAATTACTTACTTTATTAGGTTTTCAAACGGTCAAGATATCTTTTTTTGTGTGTGAATCATCACAGTACATTTAGTTTTTAGCAAAAGGAACTATGGAGCACTTTTTGTGATGATAATTTAATTATAATCACCATGGAGCATTTTACAAAGTGTCAAAGTTCATTAGATAAAAGAACCATAGATCTTTAGTGTGCATCTAGTTCATAGGAGTTGTCTTTTTCCTTCGGAATTTCCTCTTAAATTAGTTTATCATCCAAGGAATTGTTGTAACTGCCATTTATGACTAGTTGCTTGCCCACTTTCTATGAAATCTTCTTCGATTCTTTTCATGTTAATATAGCTTATTGTCAGCAATGTTTCTGTTGGAATAGAAATATGAGCTTTGCAAGCTCTTATGTGACTATTTTCTGTGTAGTGTGATCGCAATCTTTACATCTGTTGCTGTTTAGTGACCGACTATCATTTATGATTTGCAGGTCGAAATGTTGGAGAAGAAAAAGAATGAGGTAAATTCTTCCCGTTTTGAAAAGCCTACTTTTGCTCGGGTTCGAGCAGCGAACATGGTTAACGTAAACAAAATTGTTTTTCTACAAAATGAATTATATAATATGTGAATTTCCTTGTCATGAAGTATTAAAGTCAACAATATCGGCATCATGAATATAGTATAGGTCTATGATTATATCACTTTGCATCTTTTGTTCACTTGATTGGAAATGGATGGTTTGAAACCTCAACAATTATTATTCAAGAAAATAGAAGTTTTCTAAACTTGTGGTTTTTGTGACTTGTTCATATGAGAAATGTTATTGTCCATTGACAAGTACTGATATCTAGAGAGTTCTGCGTTCAAACTATCAGTCTATCATGCCCATATTTGACTAAAGCAATACCTTATATGTGAAGTAAAGCTGTAGAGAAACTGACAAGAACCGATGTGGATGTGATTAATTGTATTTTCCTACATCTGAGGCTACGTGGTTTCATGTATTTTCCTACATCTGTGATTAAGTTAGTTAAATGATTTCAGAATTCTCTGAGAATTGATTGCCAATTTCCACAACTATTGTCGCCATGCAGTCTGTGCTTTTCTGTATGGAATTTGCCTATTGATAATAATGTTGTATTGTAAAGCTACCTATGTTATTGTCAATGTTTTGCTCAAGTTCTTCCCAATGTTTGAATAGCCGCACTTTCTGTCTGCGATCTTATGTTGATCTAAGCAAATTGAGAACAGCCACGAAAATATGCAGCTCCTATTTTACCACCAGATGTTAAAAATGTGTTTGTAGGATAAACTGTCGTGATGTGCTGATGTTACGAGAAATGAGACCAATAAGACCGATGGTGTAAGACTTTTTGGTGGCCCTAATACCCACTAATGAGGACCTACACCTAGAACACCAACTTCCTCTGAGTCGATCGGTTCTTTTATAATTTCTAGTTACTTAGTGCAGAGGGTCCTTTTGACGGTAGAACCGTCTTCTCACTTCCGGATGGCAAAGCCTACTAACAGATGAAGCTGATTTTCGGATGACAGAGCCAACCTACGATGAAGTTCAGACCCTTATGATCCCGGGTGGCAGAGCCTACCTTCGATGGATCACAACTTAGGCACTAAGCACTTAGAAACTATAAGGCACAACCGGAAGACTAAAACCAAACTTTATTGCAACACTTCAAGAGTATAACACTTTGGTGGCTATCTTAGCACACTCACTTTTCACCACACACCACTCTCTACCATGCTCTCATGGAGTGGCTCCTATGGTATGTATCTATTTGCTTGTATGTGTCATAGCAAGGGAGGGGGCCTCTATTTATAGGCCTAGGGGATCCATGGATTTGTGCCATGTGTCCCCCTTATAGAGTATTCCTAGATATTATAATTTTTCTAATTTATTTTACTTCCTATTCTACACTCTTCCATATAAATATCTTAGATCATGAGAAGTGAAGAATATTATAGAATCTTGTCTTTCTTTCTCCACCTCTCATCTTCATGCGCCGTGTAGAACCTTCCGGAAGATGGCCTCCTCTAAATATGATGCCTTGTGAAGAATACCCCGAAAGAAGTTTGGCTTGTTTTATTTTAATAGTTAAATTGCAACTTCCTAGCTTCAGTTTAAAACTCTGCATAGTAAAGTTTCACAGTTAAATTTTACTCTAAATGGGCCCAAAGCAAACATATTATTTTTCTATCTGATATTCCATGAGATCTGTGGCCAATTTTGTTATGCCTCCCCCCAAACATATTTTTTTCTCTATCTGATATTCCATGAGAACTCAATTTGAAAAAGATAACCTTGCAAGTTTCAGATTACATAATTTTGTTTTGCTATAAGAAAGGAAAAAGGATTAGACCACTGTTGTTATTACCGAATCATTAGTTCTGAACAGAAAAGCATATACCTCAGTTTGTGTTTGCCCAAGCATAACAATTTTTTGATGATTGCTGCAGGTCCTGGAGAGAAGGAGCCGGCAAGTTGGACCAACGGCAAAGAGAATTTGTCTGCGGAGGACATTGACAGGTCCGTGGTAAGCTTACTAGATCTGTACGGCTGTACCTAGCAGGATCACTCGTGAAGGAGTGTGTATATAGTACTAGGTGAAGATGAGCACACAATGGCCAGAGTTGCCCTTGTTGACACAGCCATTAATCCAGAGCTTCAGTCTCGTAGGCGGATAGGTTGCCTGTGATTTTCACTTCATAGGTTTTGGCCATTTGGAAACAAAAATGTTCAGGTGAATAGAGGAGTTTGTATGTAGATTCAGTGCGGTCAGTTTATTGACCTGGGTAGAATGCTTATACTCCATACTGCTGCTTCAGGCTTTCTGGTTTGGTGTGGTACTGTATCATCAGTCCTTGTGCTTTTTTAAACCAATCTGTTTATGATTTAGACACTAGAACTGCAGATGTCCGCTGTGCTTGCTTAAGAAAGGAGTATATGTTATACAGTTGAAGATGTTTGGTTTGCAGCCCAGGTGACTCTGCAAGTCCATTCAGGGCATCGTGGGTGATGCTCTCGCCGGTCGCGTCGCTTTTGTTGTGCTTGATTGGAAGGGAATCATGTTAGCAGCAATCGGGGTAGAATGAAGAAATTGGGATCGAGAAGGGAGAAATCGGGGGTAG
>CM041637.1:5178651-5193151 GCA_023333625.1 Bothriochloa decipiens
CGAACGACCTGGTAGTTATACTACTCGATACATGCCGGACCAAATTGAAAAACACAGGTGTGCTCAACAAGCTCAAGCCCACTGCTCGCCGAAGAGGTTCATGTTGGGCTTCCTCTTCCGGTCGCCTCTCTTTGGCCCACCTTGATCTTCTGGGCCTCCTCCTTTGGTAACCGGGCTGCTAACAAATCAGTGAGTGCCTTCAATCATACGATGCTGCAAACCTATTACCAATGCCTGGTCCCTGTGAGCTCGTGTGGTCTGCTTGGCCGGGAGCTCGTGTTTTCGGCTGGCCAGCAGTGGGACACGCAGGCGTGCCATGTTCGCTGTCGTGGCCGTCCTAATCACAATTAACAGGAATCGCCCTCTAGACACGTGCAGTGTCGGAGGCATCTGTTAGATCAGTTCTTTGGCCAAGCTAGGCCCGTGTACCGCATCGATGAGCCCTGAACTGATGGCATCTCACGGCGCCCATGGAATCGGTCCTGACTCTGAAGACGCCTGCTGCTGCATTCGTGTACGGTGCAGACGACACAAGCTGAAGACGCCGTACGCGTCGGGTACAGACTACAGAGGAACCGTCCCTTCTCCAGTCCATTAGAACTGGCTCGAGGTTACTCTAAATTACTCCTATGCAACACGAGACAGCATTAGCGCCGTAACCACATTGCTGTCTGTCCTTAATTACTTGATTATTAGGCAGGTGCTGTCCTTCATTAGTTGATTATTAGGCAGGTGCTGGACCAGGGCCAAACACCAAACAGACATCCAGCACCGGCATTGCTTGCAATTGTCGATGCCGTCTTCTGCCATTAAAGAGGAGCCACGACCTGCACGGCGCACAGCACCACCGATTGGACTCCGGTGCGGCTCAAAAAAGGGAAGTGGTTAGCGGACGGGACCTCGCACAAAAAGGTGCGTTAGCGTTACTGGGCAGTGGCTACCGTGATTCGGCCGTGCACACCCACACCGCTGCTTGCTGCCCACATGGCTGTTGCAGTCGGCGGCAGCAGCAGCTCAACGTGACAAGGGCAGCGAGCATGGCGCCGAGCGAAGAACGGAGATGACTAGATGAGCGCCGCAGCAGCTAGAAGACAGCTTCGCTGCGCCGAAACGACAGAGAGGGACAGCCAAACTCCAGAATGCAGACGCCCTTGGACCACAGCCTGTCGTCTCACTCGTAACAAACAATTTCTGGCAGCTGCATCAACAACCTGAGGCAAGGCAAATTTCCCAACCGATCAACCACAAGGAAGAATTTACAGGGATGTAGCCAGGAGCTGCATCAACAACCTGAAGGCTGCTAGTTTTGATGAAAATTTTGCATCTCTGCTAGTTTTGATGAAAATCGTCTTTGATCCAAGACATCCCAACCGATGCAGGAGTTTATATCCTCCACTGTTTGCTCTTTGCTGTGGATTAACCACAGGTTTTCAACTCCGGATTAACCAGAGGATCAAAGTTGAGGAACCCATCTTTGAAGGGGGGCAGGGCTACGAGGCGTGCGGGCCAACACACGTACCGGCGCGCACACGCTGTTCATCTTCCCCACTCGCTCACGCCCACAACCCACCGCTGCGCGCGCTAGGGGTCGCCGGAGCTTTGGCAAACCCTAGCACGCACGCGGCGGCCCCCTCCTTTCCCCTCCCCTGCCCTGCTCCCACTGCTGCTTGCAGGAGTTCGCCCCCGCCACCAACCCATACCTAGCTGGCTGTCCAGCCCGCCCGGCTCAGCGGTGCCGTCGTCCACTTCGCCAGACGGGATGCCAGACCAGACGAATTCTACAGCCAGGGAAGATGGAGGAACATGGGCGACCTCGATGGAACCCTAATCGCCGCTGTCTCGTCCACTTCGCCAGAACCCTAATCTCAGGGGGACCTCGCCGGAATCCAGACCTCCGCCGCCGCCGCCTCGTCCACCACCCACCCGCCATCCGTGCCCCATCCCGCCCCCTTCTTCCTCAGGCGCGGCCGAGTGCGCCAGTAATCTTACTGGCGCGTGTGCGCCAAATAGCCTTTGGGTTTGCAGGGAGAACATAAATGTGTATTCACAAATCGCCTTCATTGCAGTGTAGTAGATAATAAGCCGACAAGTGCACTAATCATATGAGATGATGAAAATTAATCTGCCTCATGAAATATGTACATACACAGATGAGATGAGAAACTAATACGGATTATTGATTAGGGAAAGCAAGAGGATTAATAATTAACTAAAGTAATTAGCATGATGTTTTTATCTTGAACGGAATAATATCATCATGGCGAACGAAATTTGATTATCTATGATGGGTAAGGTGGAAGGCGTCGGCCCACCAAACCCTAACCGAAATTCTTCCGAAATTCTTTTCTTTTTTTTTTCCTCTCCTCGAGGCTACCGTGATTCCTTCCTTGTGCTGCTTCGAATGATTGATTGATTTTCTCTTCTCCCAATGCAGGGTAGCGGCGGCCATGGCGCCGCCGTCCTCGAGAGCTCAGTGGCGGCTCAACATGGATAGCGCAACCACCTGCGCCCACTGCTTCAGTCGCATCTTCACCGTCTCCGGCGGATCGCCTGCATGAACGAAGGAACGGGTCAGAGATCGAAAATAAAATCACGTCGGGCCAAGAACTAGATCTATATCACAAGAGGGTTCATTGCCTAAGCCTCACATGTCACGGAGTACTGTACTATCAGATCAGATGATTAGATGAGAGCAGGAGAGGCTGGCCATGGCCGGAGATTACCTGGAGAGAGTATGGACATGGGGCTGCCGAGCGGCGACTCCTCGGAGGACACCTCCGACGCGGCGCCGCACGAGCACGTCACCCCGTCCGCCCCACCGTGGACGGCGTAGTAGAGATCAAGCGCGGGCAGCGTCTCCACGAGGCGGTTCCTGCCGGCGCAGTCGCACGCGGCGCACCCGGACCCGGACCCGGCGGGGGGCGGCTCGAAGCCGAACCCCAGATCGATGCACCCGCGGAGCTCGTCGAGGTCATCGTCCGTGACGCTCCGCACGCGCCGCAGCGCCGTGCCCCCGCGGCGCATGCCCCTGCGCCGGCGCTCCCACGCCTCGTCGCGCTCGATGTCCGGCGACCACGAGTTCTGCTTCTGCAGCCCCAGCGCGGGAGCAGACCCCGCCTTCTTCCCGCCACCGCCGCCGATAAGATGGCGTTGCCCCGCCGCCGCCTTCTCCATGGCCACGGTCACTACCTGCCGTATACCCTCCCAACACCTCCCCTCCGCCCCCTCGCAAGGCGAAGGGGGGACTTGGAGAAGGGAGCTTCGAGGTGGGTGGAGGCGGCCGCCGCGGATTTTATCCCTCCCCTCCCCTCCCCTCCCCTCCCCTTGGCGTAGATGCGGGCGCGGTCAGCTGCGTGA
This sequence comes from Bothriochloa decipiens, assembly GCA_023333625.1. Classification (NCBI taxonomy): domain Eukaryota; kingdom Viridiplantae; phylum Streptophyta; class Magnoliopsida; order Poales; family Poaceae; genus Bothriochloa; species Bothriochloa decipiens. The sequence goes on from CM041637.1 coordinate 5,182,009, forward strand.
CGTCTGCCGACGTAACGATCCGTATATAAAGAAGAGATCGTACCTTGCTTGTACACCGGGTATTTGACAAGGAATCGAACGGTGCATTTTTGAACCGGAAGGCAGCAAGGGGAAATTATTAGGCATTGATTTCGGTCACGGGGGAGGGTGTCAGGGATGAGAAAAGGACGGCAACAAATTTCGCGCTGACACTAATTTTCGGTTATAAATGGCATGGCAATTTTGAATGAGCTGTTTGAGTTTTTTTCGTGCAGTACAAATGGAAACCTGCGTCGATCCAGCCATGCAGACACACATTATGGCTCAACCACCTCTTGGTAACGTTCCATTTTGAGCTCCAATACGTACCAAAATGTTACCCTTTGCAAGATTTTTTTCTTTTTCTTTTTCTTGGTGATCTACCCTTGGCAACATGACCAATGCCAGGCGTGAATTTGGCTGTAAATTCGAACGGCTTTAGTTCAAACCTTTGATCTCGCGCTGTATAAACGAACCTAGTTTTACTAGGCCGGGACGCTTTGATGGAGCAGTTCGCGAGTGGAAAAAGGCGACAGGCTAGCTAGGACACGCGGTAATTAAGTAGGGCGGTAACTGCTACCGGTCCGGTCCATGACAGTGGAGAAGGTGAAGTGCAGCTTTTCCGGCGCTAGCGACGTGAACGTGGTCATGTGTGTGAGGTAGGCGTCCTTGAGACTTGCTTGTGGAGTAAGTTAAGAATGGATCCACGGATCGGCCAATCGATTCTTGCATGATTACGCACGCAGTACATATATCAACAGCACCTCGCCATCAATCGCAATCTCGAGACAAGGTCGCAGAAATATCTGCAGGGTCGATCCACCACCACGTACGAACATATTCACTGAAGATGCATACGAATATCTCTTCACTAAAAGATTGTTTCAGTCCGGGCCAGACCAAGTAATGATCAGATTCAGACCACACAATCGAAGTATCTGGATCGATTTCGATCAGATTCACGCATGGCCTGCGAAATCACAGTGTTCGGTCACGGATTATGACTGACCGACTGATGCGGTCCGTGATTTGCTTCAGGCTAATGATGCGCTTGCTAAGTTTCAATTCAATCTCTTTTATTGTCCCTGTCCCCACTCTGTAAAAAGATATATTTTTGAAAGAAAAAAAACGCAATGAAAAAACAGCTTGGGCAAGTAGTAGTACATCGCGTTGTGCATGAGGCATGGTACTGCCTGCCTTTTTGTTCCTGAACCTCTGACGGCGTTCCTTTTGGGCAGTAGTACTACGAATGAAGCCACGGGCAAATTTGGAAGCAAAGAATGCAATGAAAAGCTGCGTCCAGGTGCAGTGTTGGAGCAAAACTGGCAAAACTTTTCCCCAAGTAGACGAGCGAATCAGATCTCTGTGGCGTGCCGTGGACAGTGACATGCCATAAACTTGCACGGCATGCTTTGGGTCACTTGAGCTCTCAGACTCTCAGCCTTGCAGACGGTGCTTACCATGGAAATTAAGCAACTGGACTTCCTCCGTCCAGGAATTCTCTGAAGAACCATCTTTTTCACCAGCAAAGCAAGAGAAAATCCTTCAGAGTTTCTTTGCATAAGCTCAAACCGTGTGACGCAGTCTGATGATGGTCAGAAGTTCAGGACCAATTATAACTTCTAGAAGCAACTAAGCAAGTCAGGTTCTCCATATTTGCGATTTGATTAGTACGAGTCTATAATTTCGCGGAAGACTGTCTCCAACTCCACTACATCATAGTCTTACAATAACCGGTAATATAGAGAAAAGTATATAATGGTGCGCGATATATAAGTACAGTGATTATTATCATATAAGCAACTTGTCTTTCGCTGGATATCGTCGTTTCCTTGGGAGAGAGTAGTAGGTACCAACTCATCGAGGGAGAAAGATCAAACGCAATATAATGAGAACGACAACGTCACGTTTCAATAATTGCGATTATTTCTAATGGTGGGTATTAGCGAGATCCCCTGGCATTGGCAGGCCAAGATACGCATATGCTCTTATCATTGCTTTCCTGTTGGGAGGACAGGACAGGAGGTGGTTAAGCCTAGATGAACTACCAGCTGCTCTGCAAAATAATCAAGTCTGAAACTAATAACTCTATAAATACTTTCCTGGTTGCTTCTATGTGCAGCACTCGTGTGGACCTAAAAAAAAGTCTGCTTTCGCCTGTCAAATTAAAGAAGTATTTGTAATGACAGAAAAATACGTGGAGGAGTTATGAATCTGAAATACTCTGGATTTGTTTTCTATATGTGTTAATTCGAACCTCTCTGGATTGTTTACAGGTAAGGTTTTGCTAGATTTTTCTGTATGTTAATAATTCGAGAGCTTCCAACCCCTCAGTGCATTGATCGGTTCATATCATCGTTTCCAGACCTGTTTCAATCGTTTTCTTTACAACTTTTTAGGAGTACAAGTGTATGCATCAGAATAGTTAACTCAGCACCTTGGATCACCTTAGCTAGAATTCTTCCCTGAAAGGCCGAAAGTCTGAAACGATAATACAGTTTCCTGGAAGAAAGCAGGCTTTGACAGAAAATTACAGAACGGGACTAGGACCGAGTATTATGAGTCTATGACATCACCCTTGATAGAGCAGTACTGAATTTGTCGTTTCCGAGAAGACTTGACCTCGGTTGGAAACTGAGTACTCTATACTCCGTACTAGTGTAGTGACCGGGCAGTACCTTTTACGTCAACGGTCAATGCATTACGGCCGTACTGATCACTAGGCACCTCGCTAATTCTCCAGTAGCCAACCTGAATAGACATATTCTCATGGAATTCGTCTAGTCTAGATAATCAAGGCCTGAACGCTTGAACATGTCAAAATCTCCAATCTCCAGGTTGACTAGTACTTCCATATCTGAACGTGTCACAAAAGCAGGACTGTAAATGCATCGTCAATTCTATACCAACTACTGTAGCTTTAAAAGGACAACTAGCAATGGAGAAACGTGACTTCAGCAGCACATTAGAAGCCTCTCTCTTGCAGCTGTAGTAGTAGTATTTGTATATGCAGGTCAGTGCGTGATTGGTCACCACGATCGGGACCTCCCACACCCACTCCGACGTGGAAGGTCATAAAAAAGAACCAGCGGCGGCGGCCGGCCCCGCCAACTTGTACTAATTTGTAACGATATCTGATCGCCCGCTAGCACGCCAAAAGCTTCACCATTCACGCTTGCGTTCGGGCAAAAGATGCTCCTCCTGCCCCCATTCCTTGCCGTCTGAGGTCACCTTGCACCGCTCGGCGCACGTTCGCCGGACGGAATCTGAAAAAAAAAATCGTTTAGGGAGGACTCCTCTGTCTTTTTACGGCTTTCCCCGTCAAGAACTCGCATACAGTAGGTGAGATCGCAATGCGAATTCTGGTTCGGCGATGGCAGCATCTGCTGACCCGGGTGGGTTGGCCTGGCCATCACGGACCGGTTGTCAGCTGCTGGTGGGTGGGCCGGCGCGGACGCCGGAAACCTGGCCACGGTACGGGGTTTGCTGCGCGCCACGCGCGGAGCAGGTCCAGCAGGACCAAAGGATAGATGGCCCGTGCCGTCCGTACCATACCTCCGGTGCTCTGCTCTGCTGGCTATTTGCCTGGTAGGTTTCGACTCGAGTGAGTGTGATGCACGTCGGCCCACCGGTCATCCGTCCATCGCCTCGTACCGTAGGGCCGCCGTTTTGTCAGTACTTACGTTCAGTATTTCTTAATCCCCGGGGCGATGATTGCACGCACGGGGTGAACAGGGAGATTCGACGCGTTCCCTGCAGGCTCAAAGCCTGCACTGCACGTCATCATCGAATGTGAACGTTCATGATTAGACAGGATCACAGGAGCGAGATAGACATAGTACTAGGTTCTCGAGGGACAGCTCAAAATGGAACGGAACGAAAAGGGACGCAGCCACAGCGCCACCCAGGATCCTTGGGCCCAAACGAGTTGGTCTGGCCCAAGACGATGCATGGGCTGCCTTTTTTTTTTTTGATTTGATAATATAGGACCGCACAGGCTAGTTTTCTAGACAAATGATGATTTCTTTTTTTGCCTCATGACCACCAAATGTTGATGAAGCGCAATCATAGTTCGGTTTTCCTCCTCGAGCTTCAAAATTGAATAACCTGTCTTACTCAGCTCCAAGCACTCTAATTATAGGTTCTTCTCCCCATCAAATCAAACCGGGGTTATTATGCTTTTTGACCGAAGTCAGCATGAAACCTCATGCCTTTTTTTTAATTTTTTTAATAATGCAGACCTGTTTAAATTTGATTTCACGGGAAGTTGAACCCAGGTCTGCTGGGTGTCCGGTGTTATTATGCTTATTACGAAACTTGTTGAAGAGATGAAAATAAACCATGGCATACATTTTTTTAATCAGAGGTAAGTTGATCATCAGAAGAATTGGGCAAAAGATAGATACATTCTGAGAAAATGAAACTTTCATGGAAGAGAAGTAAATGGAACACTCCCATAAAGCTTGTAGAAATTAGAATGAAGTTTGTATGAGATCTCTGAGAAATGAGAACTTTCATAAAAATTTTTGTACAATGAAGTAAATGAAAACTTCTCATAGAAATGGTAGCCACAACCAATCTATGAGAAATTTCAATTTTTGGATTGGGATAGTTTCAGAATATCCATAAATAGGATAAAAACTTGCTTTTTTCATAAGATTTCTCTTTGTTATTCTTAAGCAAGCCCGCGAGAGGGCTTACCTGATCCCATTGTCCCAGAAATAAATCTATTTTTTCAATGCTTATAGATTCATTTACATGAGTTTTGAGTATTTTGTTTGGATTCATCATGTGCTAATATAAACCTTTTACGATTGTTCTTGAAATTTTAGAAGCTTCAAATATACCTTTTGTGGTTCAAAAATCTTACCCCCTCCCCTCTGAAGTCTGAAATATCACCAACTCCTGTCCGTTCGCCGCTGCGCAGCAGCAACCACGCCAACGAGGTCTGGGTCTGGCGCTCAGTCGCTCACTGCACACTCCCGTGCCAGACCTATCCACTCCTCCATGCAGCATCGCGGCTAATTCCCCAGCCACTGCTTGCGCAATCCCCCCGGCCCCTCCAGCTCGGGAAAACCCCCCCGACGAGCCACCGCCACGCGACGTCCCCTTCCCTCCCTCCGCCGACCGGCCCGCCGCGCGAGGCCGGGCCTGGGACACGGCGCGCGCGCCCCGCCCGTACCCATGCCGTAATTGCCAACGGAGCCGCAGTCGCATCGCCACGCAGGCACACATGCACTTCCCCTCGCCGCGCGCGCACGCCATGGCCGCGCCGGCCGTCGCCCGCCCCCGCCTCGTCCCCGTGGCGCACCCCGCCTCGATCTCTTCTTGCCTGCTGGCCTTCCGAGGCCGAGGGCGCGGCCACGGTCGCGCGGTTGCGGCGGTGAGGGCGCGCGAGCAAGGCGCGGCGCCGGCACCGCCCGACCCGGCGGCGTTCTTGCGGCGGCCGGAGGTAGCGACGGTGACGTCGACGGAGGAGGAGGAGAGGGAGACCGGTGCGGAGTCATCGTCGTTTGATGGCCCCGGGGAGGACGAGGCGCCCGAGAAGGAAGGGGTGCAGGGGAGGAGGAAGATGCCGGAGAGGGAGTGGGTGGACTGGGAGGATCTTATCCTCGAGGACACCGTGCCGCTCGTTGGCTTCGTACGGATGATCCTCCACTCCGGCAAGTACGCAACGTTTCCCTCTTCCTGCCTTCTGCTTTGTTGATTAGCACCAAAAATTCATCACGAACTTTGTCATTTCGGTTAATACATTTTAGAATAGCATAACAACTTTGTCATTCAGGTTAATACATTACCCTAGAATAGTGTAACACTGTAGGTCATTAGTGCTATCGCAAACTCACAATTCATCGAACTGATAGTCTGTTAGGTAAACTTATCGTGCAAGAGGCTGGAATGCTGACAATGCCCCAATGGAGGCGCTATTGGATCAATTACAGCTATATTTTTCTTTTTGTATCCAATTCCATCCTATAATGATCACAGTTGGTTTTATGCTGGATAGAACACTATGGACAATGTTGAGAAAGCTGTGAATTTATTGCTTTCTTAAATCAGATGATGCTATTTACTTTTTTAAAAAAAGAAAGTTGTGAATTACTCCCTCTGTCCCCAAAGAATGGAAATCTCCGGTTAACAAGGAGCCAAACAGTCCCAAGTTTGACTAGATTTACGATACTATCAATATTTGTATCTTCAAATAAGTCTATTATGGAAATAGATTCCATAATTAATCTAGTAATACTTATTAGGCATACAAAAATATTAATATTAGTTTTCTATAATTGGTCAAATTTGGGATTGTTTGACTCCTCGAAAATCAAGATTTCGGTTCTTTTTGGGATGGAAGGATTAGTTCAATTGGTCGCACAAATGTACTCCACCACAAAGGCATGCAGTAGATTAATCAATCATGTGTATTACATATATAAGAGTATAAATTGTCATATTTCGCAATTTGAGGGGAAGGTGCGATGACATGCTGCAGAAAAAAATGACAAAATCTGCAACTCTTATAGGAGCCTTTGCATTTAATCCTACTTCTTATCACCTGAGTGCACTTGATATGTTTTGGCCTCGATTGGCTGCAGTGCCTGGCTATGTGCCAGCAAAATTCTGAAACACTGATCTTTGTGGGAGTAACTGCACTATTTTTTTAGAGCAATAATTCATTTTGAGAGGAACCTGCACTATTTTAACATGAATAGTTGTTTAGATAGTTGATTCCAAAATGTGTTTCCTCCTTTCTTTTACAGAAGACCTCTCCTTGATGTATCTCAACTGAATGAGGCTGTGAGCAAGCCGCCACCATTTCCCCTTGTCTGTCCTTTTCAAACTTTTAGAGATTGTTACATGTTCCTAGTATTAACAACTGGACATGGTGAACAAATACTCATTTATACTTGATACAAGCATATTCTCTCTAGGTGGTGGATTCACTCATACAAAAACTTTATTGTCTACTTTTTTGAACGGAAAACACAGCAGGGGAGCGCCCCCCCCCCCCCCCAACTGTTAGAGTTTCTTATTATGAAAAAGAAGAAAATGTACAAAAAAAAAAAAGAGAGCCACAACTAATGACACCATAAATAAAATGTACCTTGGCAAAATTTTAGTAGCTACTCTCTTAATGGAACATGTCAATGCACATTCCTGAAAAACAAAGCTTTATCTGTTTCCAAGTTCAGCAGAAAGAGTCTTCACACTGGTATATAGACCATGATACTGGTGTAAACATTGATCCATTCTACTATTCTGTACTGTATGTCTGTGTATATGCATAGCATTGTTTGTGCGTTTGATTAATTTCCATATGAGGCATCAATTGTATGGTGGAAATATGCATCTTACTTAAACAAATATGCTGTTAGCCTGTTAGTTGTACTGGCTACTGAGTCCTGAATAATGAAGCACACAAAGTCTGCACTAGGCTACTTTATGATAACATGTCTTATATAGTATCGGACGTGGTATGTGCTTCTATCATCATCCAACAATCAGCAGGATCCAGTTTAAGAACTAATCTGACTATACATCTATACAAAAGGCTTAGGATACACCAACAGAAAGTATTACTTTTTCCTGTGGTACTTGTCATAGTTTGCAGTTTATGTGCTATGCTGCTGGATTGTTCTCTCTTTTTTCATAATAGTTTCACTTTGTAAACTGGGTGTCAGGTATGAAAGCGGTGATCGGCTGAGTCCTGAACACGAAAAGGCAATTCTGGAACGTTTGCTTCCATACCATCCAGAATATGATAAGAAAATTGGCTGTGGTATTGACTACATCACGGTATGTTGTCCTTGAATATGGACCAGATAAATTACTCTAGTTATCTTCAAGAAGTGGAGAGTTAAAGAAACATGCACAACTGTCAATATCTTATTGTTACTGAATTTTGAGCTTGAACTCCCAAACAATTGTATGTCAACTTTATGTTGTGATGTGTCAAGGACTTAAAACACAATATAGTCACAAGATGCAGCAAATATAAGAGTTTTTCTGTTCTGAACAGAGATTTCCTTTTCTTTCAGAGAAAATTCGAATAGTTTGTTTGGTTGACTATTGTGCTACACTGGTGAATGGATAGCCCTAAAATTTCAAATGATAGTTTTATTCCAATCATATCTAATGCTGTTAGTGGGTGATGACTTAGTTGTTCACCTGATTTATTTGGGAACTAACGTGTAGTATCATTTTGCAGGTAGGATTACATCCAGAATTCGAAAACTCAAGGTGTTTATTCATAGTTAGGAAGGATGGTGAGCAAGTTGATTTTTCATTCTGGAAGTGCGTCAAAGGTCTCATCCGACAAAAGTACCCCATGTATGCGGACAGTTTCATTCTCAGGCATTTCCGCAGGAGACAAGATTACTGAAGTAGTTGCTCGTATGGTTGTTTCAGTGTAACATTTCTATGATATTGATTTTGCCCAGGCCTTTAATATCATCGTCTTTTCTGAACGAGACCCAGCAGCAGCTTGCATGCTCGCAATTTCTCGCCCAAATACAGCCAGCACAGCAGGATGCTGTCAAAAATACAACTTTACGATTACGAAAACGAGTGTGTTTGCTACGCTTGGTGCGTAGCGTAGCTGCAGCCTGCGGGCTCGTGGCCGAGACGCGCCCCCGGGACGGGGAGATTGGCGTCGTCCAAGAGGCGCCGCTAGCCCGCCCGCCCACCGCCCAGCTGTCTGGCACGTCGCGATGGATGGGCAGTTGGGCACGTCGCCCTTGCATGCGCGTCAAAGGACAAAGGCCGCGGCGGGTGGCCTGCGAACGTGTGGTTGCCCTCTGGTGCCGCCAAGCCACGCTGCCGTCTCGGCCGTTGCTGCCTGCCCGTGCCGGTCGACCCGGCGAGGATCCCGGTCCGTACCACTACCACCGCGGCCCGGTCCGACCAAGAAGAGGGCACGAGAGAAGCCAGTGCACGGCACGCCTCGCGCCGGACACGTGCGCGGGCGTCTCGCCGGCGAGCGACACCGACCCTTTGGGCGGCTCACGGGGCGCCTTGCACTTGCACTGTCGGTGTATCTATCTACTAGACCTTGCAAGCATGTTTAAATTATCGCGGGTTCGTGTATGTGGCCTCGGCGTGATTGGTCAGCTGCTTTAACTAATCCAATCCACGGGCTCTCATGTTTGCCGCGTACTACGTACGTGAGTTTGCTGCCGCCAGATTACCAAACTGTCCGGCTCTTGAGGGGATGTTTGGGTGGGATGGAACGACGCCTCCTCTGCTTCAGCAATAAGCAAGCAGCGGCTGAAACCGGGGCAGTGGCAGCTCCTGTTCGCCTATTCTTCTGCGTTTTCCATTGGTACGAAACAGCTGCTCGTCCAGAACCTTGGTTTGGTGGTTGTGGGGCTTACTCCCTCTGTCTCTGTCATTCCTGAGAAGTCAAATTCTACTGACTTTAACTTATAAGAAAATATTGAATTTAATTTTATAATAAAATTATTTGGAGAGTAAAAATCTCATTGGTATTTCCTATAAACTAGTAGCAAACTTAAGAAAGTCTGACCAACATGAATGCCAAAGTGGAGTACCTGAATGTGAACGATCTAGAAAATTTGGTTTTCCAGAGGCATATAATACTTGAAATGTCAACGAGATAGCAGTAGGAGTGTACGGAGTACGACTGAATGAGTAGTACCTCACAAAGGAAAATCAGCTTCAGGGCAAAGAAGAGACAGAGAAAAAAAACATGAATATAACACATGCTATGCGAGCTGAGAGCGCATCCGGTGGCTACCTGCTGCCACTTCGAGCTGCCTCTGCCTTCCGGCCTGCCCTTTTGAACTCCCCAAGGGCCAATAACCAGCGCGGCGCGCCCCCTCCCGCCCCACAATAAACAACCACACGCTCGCCACCCATGGCCACCACCACAGCACAGGCACAGCAGGAGCAGTGCCACCGCCACCGCTACCACCAGCCATGGCCTCCTCAGCGTCGCTGCAGCGCTTCCTCCCGCCCTCCGCGCACACGGCGACAGCCTCGTCCCGGCGCCGCACCGACCGCGCCCGAGCGGCCGTCTCCATGCCATCATCGTCTCCGCCGGCGACAGGGGAAGTCCCCACCGAGCGGCTGGAGCCGAGGGTCGAGGAGCGGGAGGGAGGGTACTGGGTTCTCAAGGAGAAGTACCGCACCGGGCTGAACCCGCAGGAGAAGGTGAAGCTGGAGAAGGAGCCCATGGGGCTGTTCATGGAGGACGGCATCAAGGACCTCGCCAAGATCCCCATGGAGGAGATCGACGCCGCCAAGCTCACCAAGGACGACGTCGACGTGCGCCTCAAGTGGCTCGGCCTCTTCCACCGCCGCAAGCACCAGTGTACGTCCACTCTGCCCGCCCCTCTGCGATGCTAGTCTACTTGCAGCAGCTCGATTTCTGACGACTCTGTTCTTGATGCACTTCACGTACCGTATTTGTGACAGATGATTGCGCACAGCGTTGTCTCCGAGATACAATGTCTGCCAATCATTGCTTACAGCTTAGACAGTCTGCACGTTCGATGCTTCCATTTGATCATTTTCGTGCGCTCATGTTACTTTTGGGCTCTGTTCTGGAATCTGAATCTTGTTTGGTTTCCTTTCAGAGCTGATTAATCCATATTATATATTAGAGTAATTAAGTGAACGTGTTTGCAAAGTGATTATTCGCACACGTATAACCTGCTATGTTGTGTGGGAGCCTTGTAGTCGGATTTCGGTGTCCTAAAATCACGACCGGTACTAATCTCCCGTATATCAATACTGCTGTCTGTAAAAACCTTTAGACAACTGAAAAAAGAAGTCTCAGCTTGGACTGGCATCAAGAGGTTGGTATGGTACTATTGTACTAAATAGAAGCATCCATTTGCCAAAGGTCTGTACGAAATAAAATAAACCTGAAGAGCCAAAGGTCAAGCATCCCAGTAGTGCAAAACTGCAAAGGAAATGCCACGCGCAGCGCTTGGCAATTGTTTTCCTTTCAAATCTGCTACTTGTAGATTCCTGATTCGTCATGCATTTTTTTTTTTGACCTGATAAACTGGTGAAACTTATGTTATCCTCGCGGTCAAATGTGGCATCCAAAGGTTTGTTTATAGTAGTTTTTTGTAGACACGAATATACGTATATATACCTG
>CM041637.1:5193161-5323548 GCA_023333625.1 Bothriochloa decipiens
AGTAGTTTTTTGTAGACACGAATATACGTATATATACCTGGGTCACAATGATCTATCATACTTTCTGTTATCCCGAACCAGAGGTTTCAGTTTCGTTCTTTCTTGGACCATCCGTTCATTGGTCCTACAGAGGATAGAGACGTCTCGGATTGCGTTCACTTCATTCTGAACCTGAGATCGTGAGGCGAAATGGTGATTTGCTAACTCCTCCATGGCTGTGCTGTGCTTCAGACAGGCGGTTCATGATGCGGCTGAAGCTGCCCAACGGCGTGACGACGAGCGAGCAGACGCGGTACCTGGCGAGCGTGATCGAGGCGTACGGCGCGGACGGGTGCGCGGACGTGACGACCCGGCAGAACTGGCAGATCCGCGGGGTGACGCTCCCGGACGTTCCGGCCATCCTGGACGGCCTCCGCGCCGTCGGGCTCACCAGCCTGCAGAGCGGTATGGACAACGTGCGCAACCCCGTGGGCAACCCGCTCGCCGGCGTCGACCCCCACGAGATCGTCGACACGCGCCCCTACACCAACCTGCTCTCCTCCTACATCACCAACAACTCCCAGGGGAACCCCACCATCACCAACCTGTCAGTAGTAGTGTGTCTGATTCTCTTCTGATTAAGCTGATTGACACTGTCGTCACCAATCTGCTGACACGCTGTTGCCGGTAACGAACTGCAGGCCGAGGAAATGGAACGTCTGCGTGATCGGCTCGCACGACCTGTACGAGCACCCGCACATCAACGATCTCGCCTACATGCCGGCCGTCAAGGACGGCAAGTTCGGCTTCAACCTTCTGGTGGGTGGCTTCATCAGCCCCAAGAGGTGGGCCGAGGCCGTGCCGCTCGACGCCTGGGTCGCCGGGGACGACGTCATCCCCGTCTGCAAGGCCATTCTCGAGGCGTACAGGGACCTCGGGTTCAGGGGCAACCGGCAGAAGACGCGCATGATGTGGCTCATCGACGAACTCGGGATGGAGGTGTTCCGGTCGGAGGTGGAGAAGAGGATGCCGAACGGGGTGCTGGAGCGCGCCGCGGCGGAGGACCTGATCGACAAGACGTGGGAGCGGCGGGACTACCTCGGCGTGCACCCGCAGAAGCAGGAAGGCCTGTCGTACGTGGGCCTGCACGTGCCCGTGGGGCGGCTGCAGGCCGCGGACATGTTCGAGCTCGCGCGCCTCGCCGACGAGTACGGCACGGGCGAGCTCCGGCTCACGGTGGAGCAGAACATCGTGCTCCCCAACGTGCGCAACGAGCGGGTCGACGCGCTGCTCGCGGAGCCGCTGCTCCGTCAGCGGCTCTCGCCGCAGCCGTCGCTGCTGTTCAAGGGGCTGGTGGCGTGCACGGGCAACCAGTTCTGCGGGCAGGCCATCATCGAGACCAAGGCGCGGGCGCTGCAGGTGACGCGGGAGGTGGAGAAGCGCGTGGCCGTGCCGCGGCCCGTGCGCATGCACTGGACCGGCTGCCCCAACAGCTGCGGCCAGGTGCAGGTGGCGGACATCGGCTTCATGGGCTGCCTCACCAAGGACGGCGACGGCAAGATCGTCGAGGCCGCGGACATCTTCGTGGGCGGCCGCGTCGGCAGCGACTCGCACCTGGCGGACGTGTACAAGAAGTCCGTGCCTTGCAAGGACCTGGTGCCCATCGTCGCCGACCTCCTGGTGGAGCGGTTCGGCGCCGTGCCCAGGGAGAGGGAGGAGGATGAGGAGCAGCAGTGGTCAGTGGAGCACCGAGTCCCGGTCACCGTGGACATTCCTTGCTCACGTTTGTTGTAAAGTAGACGCTGCCTTATTCCATGCCACGACTGGTTTTGGTATTTGTCGTAGAAAAAAAATGTCCCCTTGCTCACGTTACAGAGAACGCGGATAATAAATAAAGTAACACGCTGCACTGTCAATGATCTCTATGCTAGTGAAATAATTGGACCTATAAAACATAAAAGAACATTAACCTGCAATGTTGCATCAATTACAGATAGGTATCGAAGTGTAGCTTCTGCACGACGATGGGGTTATCCCTGCTATAATTTTTAAAATATATATAGCTATGCATGTCACCCCTCTCATCTCGTGCTGCTATGTATATAGATGTCGTTGCAAGTCCGGCAATGACAAACACAAGAAGTCAGATTATCTTTTATACTTTTATTTGATCACATTCTCCCAGTGGTCATGGCCAAGATGGCACTTTAATATCCGCCCATTTATCTCGGTACAACTGTGTATGCTTTGCTGGAAATCTTATTACTCCTTCACTAATCTTAATTGTTGTGACCGAAACACTAAGATTGAGAAAGGAATACTAGAATCAGAATACAATACGAAACTATATAGTAATCATTAAGCCGCACCATAGTTTTTAGATCTCGACGGTCCGATACTTCTTGTCCGCATGACATGTAGCATTCAAAACCGCTAGGTACCGGTAAAAATTTTCAATATTAATTAGAAGGAACACCTGCACTAGTATGATTTTATCTTAATTTTTTATCTTAAACTTATTATGTAGATGTTAATTTTGTTAGTTTAAAGATAGAAGAAATTGAGATAAAACTATATTAGTGATGGTCTTCCTTCCAATCAATATTGAAAAGTTTCACCAGTACCTAGAGGTTGTGAATGAATTCTACAAAATGTGATATACATGTCTTGGATTCTTTCAGGCAAGAACTATCGGACTGTTGAGATCTCAAAACTGCAGCAGGGCCTAATGATTTATATAGTTTCATATTGTATTTAATTCTAATATTTCCTTTCTAAATCTTTTCAGCGACAACAGTTTAGAGGACTTGAAAGAGTAATCAAACTTATGCAGAGCATACAAAGTTGTGTCATGTAAGTGAGTGGCATCTTGGCCAATTATCGATCAGATCACCGAGAGAATGCAAACAGATGGGTAAAAGATCACTTAACTTGTTGAGTGGCATCTTGGCCAATTATCGATCAGATCACCGAGAGAATGCAAACAGATGGGTAAAAGATCACTTAACTTGTTGTATGTATATGCCATTACCGGATCGATCTGCAAAGGTATCTGCAAAGGTAAGCGATGTGTGGTTCTAGAACGATGACGAACACAGCAATCTGAGGGAGAAAAATACAAACACATACTTTTTTAACATAGACGCGTAAAAATACGCACACACACTCATGTCTACCTCCGTTTCAATGGTGCAACCATACGTATGATCCAGTATGATTGAGCCACACATCAGTGTATATACGGTGGGGAATAATCTGGTATATTTTCCAAATAATCATTGCAGGAATTAGCCATTGTTTAACAGATATAAAGTACTTAATCTCGAATACCAGCTGTAGCTATCCTGTATATTAGAAGTAAGCTAGGAATCTGCTAAAACTATTCGTGCCTCGGCACAAAATTGGTTCAGTTGTTTTTCTCCCAGACGGCGTAGCCATTTCCGTGCGCTACGACCTGGAAGCCTCCTGGGATGAGCTTCGAACAATCGAATCTTGGCCCAACCTTCACGATGACCTTGCCGTCGATCTCATTCTTGAGGCCCGAGTCGAAGAAATGGTCGTAGAACTGCGGAACCAGAAATATAATCACGATTTTTGTCTTGAGTTCATCATGATTCATGATCTTGCTCGAACATTTGTAGCTTTTCAGATGCAGAATAGAATTCAACAACTCACGATGCATGGGTTGCCCGGGTGTGTGAGGATGTAGGCGTAGCCCTGCATGACCTTGTCTGCGGGGAAAGGCCACATGTTCTGCGTCGAGCCGGTGTCGTGGATGTCAACGAAGGTGACGGCCTTGGCCGGCCACCACCCGATCATGACGGGCGCCTTGCCGTCGGAGCCGTGCAGCCGCCAGAGCTCGCCATTGACAGAGACATTGAGGATGCCCTTGGTTTTTTTTAATTACGGAATAAATGTATCCCAGCCTTCGCATTCAGCTGAATGCTTAGACCTAAAACAAAAGAGCAGGGACTGAGCCCAGAGTTCCGCTAGGCGGATTAGACCTGACAATAGTCTGTAACCTTACAGGAGGCTGAACAGCAATAATGTCTAACAACACTATCAGGTTACTAACAGCGCCGCTATACCACATAAAACTGACCATCGACTTCATATTGCATCTTCTGAAGGTACTATGCTCCCAATCTCTTTTGGTTCTTCCAGTTTTTGGAGCCAAATAGCTGAAGCACCATTCCTTCAAGACGCTTGCAACCTTCTTTCATCAATCTTCCCTCTTCCTCTTTAGACAACATGAACCATTGCCTGATCCAATAAGTTTCTCTGAAAATTACCTGCAAATAGGAGTTAGTAACTTTTCTTTGGAACACTACATCATTTCTATTCAACCATAAGGCCCAACATATGGCCGCCATCCTCACAATAATTTGACATCTTATCCCTGGAGCAAAACCCCTTAACCAAGATCCAAACATATGAGATGTGCTTTTTGGTTGTTGAAAGTTAAAGGTGATATATAACATGTTCCAAACAAATCTTGCCATTCGACAATCGAAAAAGAGGTGCTGAATGTTTTCTTCCAATCCACAAAAGTCACATTTAGAGTCCCCTTTCCACTTTCTTTTCACTAAATTATCTTTTGTTAGGATTGCCCCTTTTTTTAAGTACCATAGAAATATTTTAATTTTCAATGGTAATTTTGCTTTCCAGAACAGGTGCTTTCCCTCAATTTTATCCCTATTCATCATCTCTCTTAATAGAGATTGTGTTGAAAACTTTCCATTTTTCTTTAATTGCCAAATGAAAATATCATTGTCACCATTTAGACCTACTGGTACCACTAAAGATACCAGCCTAAGCCATTCTTCTAATCTCGCCCTACTATCCCCCGTCTAAACGAGATATTCAAAGGAGTTGAGTTAAGCACACTAGCCACCGAAACCCCTTTCTTCCTCACTATCCTGTACAGGTCAGGGAATGCCCGCATTAGCGGTTCTTGACCGACCCATACATCTTCCCAGAATCTAGTTTGTTGTCCGTTTTGAACTTTAATCCTTCCATGTTGTACCAAAATATTCTTCACATCCATTAACCCAGACCAGAAATGTGAATCTCCTGGCCTTTTTTCAATCTGAAATAGACACTTATCTTTAACATATTTCTTCTTAAGCATCCTTTGCCATAAACCATCCTCATTAAAGAGCTTGAACAACCATTTACTAAGTAAACACACGTTTTGGGTTTCCAAATCTAAAATTCCAAGACCCCCTACACACCTTGGTTTGCAAAGGATGCTCCATTTAGCTAGTCTGTACTTTTTTTGTGTTCATCACACTGCCAAAAAAACCTAGAACGATAATAATCCAATCTTTTTCGAACCCCTTTAGGGATGGCAAAGAAGGACATCATGAACATAGATAGGCTGGATAAGACTAAGTTAATCAGTACTAGTCTGCCTCGTGAGGACAGAAACTTCCCCTTCCAGCTACTCAATTTCTTTGGGAACCGCTCCTCTACCGCATTCCAGTGCTTGTTTCAGAGTTTCCGGTAATGCATTGGGATTCCTAAGTACTTGAAAGGAAAGCTTCCCTCTACACACCCAAAAAGTTCCACGTACTCTTTACCTCTGTCCTTAGCCTCACCGAAACAAAACAACTCACTTTTGTGGAAATTAATTTTTAAGCCTGATAGTTTTTCGAAGGCCACTAACACAAGTTTCAAGTTCCTAGCCTCCTCTAAATCATCCTCCATAAATAAAATCGTGTCATCTGCGTACTGCAGAATAGAAAGCTCGTCCTCAACAAGGTTGGGTACCAAGCCCCTAAATTGATTATCTTTCTTCGCTCTCGATACCAGAATGGCCAGCATATCCGCAACCAAATTGAAAAGGATTGGTGACAGAGGGTCCCCCTGTCTGAGTCCTTTTCTAGTCTGAAAGCTATGCCCCACTTCCTCATTTATTTTGATCCCCACACTACCTTGACTCATCACTTCTTCAGTCCATTGACACCAAACTGGCGAGAAGCCCTTCATCCTCAAAGTCTGTTGTACAAAGGACCAATTAACTTTGCCATAGGCTTTTTCGAAGTCCAATTTTAATGTCACCACATTCTTCTTCTTTTTGTGTATCTCATGAATTGTTTCGTGCAATATCACAACACCTTCCAAAATATTTCTCACCGGCATAAATCCCGTTTGTGATTTTCTTACTACCTTGTTAGCCACAATAGTTAGCCTGTTAGCCAAGACCTTAGTAAAGATCTTGAAGCTCACATTGAGCATACAGATTGGCCTATACTGCTAGATTCGTTTTACTTCTTTTTGTTTGGAATAAGAGAAATTGTCCCAAAATTCAGATTAAAGAGAGGCAGGCTACCCTCGTGAAACTCTCGAAACATGGCCATTAGGTCATCTTTAATGAGAGACCAAAACACTTGGTAAAATTCTGTAGGAAAGCCATCAGGCCCAGGTGCCTTATTATGTTTCATTTGAAAGATAGCTTCTCTTACTTCCTTCTCTGTGAACATTCTTGTCAACAATTCATTTTCCTCCTCATTAATCTGAGGTACATCACTTATTGGTGATTCATCCAGGGAGAAGTTATTTCTCTGTGATGACCCAAACAAGTCTTTATAATATTTTGTTATGAAAACTTTTAAGTTCTCTTGCCCTTCAATTATCTCCCCTTCCTGTTCAAGCTGGAAGATCCTTGTCTTTCTTCTTTTCCCATTAGCCACCATATGAAAATATTTAGTATTGTTGTCCCCCTCTAGCAGGTTCTTAGTCTTCGCTCTTTGGAACCATTTGATTTCTTCTTCCCGAAGCAATTGTGTGATTCTTACCTTCACACTTTGCTTCAGGTCAATTTCTTGTTGGCTTAAAAGTTGTGATTCAGCTTTTAAATCCAGTGCATCCGCTATTTGAAAAAGTTCCTCTTTTTCCCTTTTAAAATTCCCATTTACATTTTTTGCCCATCCCCTCAAGAACCGCCTTAATCTTCTTATTTTATTTTGCCATTTTTTCATTGGCGAAGCTCCATAATCAATACTTTTCCAAACCCTTGCTACTGTTTCAGAAAATTCTTCCTGGAGAAACCGAGTTCAAATTTAAACTCAAGCTGTCCTCTCCTCTTTACCTTGTCGCCCGTGTTAAGAAGAAGGGGAGTATGGTCAGATATCTCCCTAGTCAAGGCATCAACAGTGACTAAGGGGAACCTCTGCTCCCACTCTGTGCTGGCCAACACTCTGTCCAATTTTTCATAAGTTGGCACGCTCCTAGAGTTGGCCCAAGTAAATTTTCTTCCCGACATCTCTATCTCCCTTAGATTTAACCTGTCAATGACAGCATTAAATAAGAAGGGCCATCGATCATTGTAGTTATCATTATTTTTCTCAATTGGGCTCCTAATTATATTAAAATCTCCGCCGATCAAAAGTGGAAGTGAGACTTTCCTACAAGCCTATACTAATTCAGTTAGGAACTCTTCTTTAAACTCTGGTTGGGCTGCCCCATAGACTGCGACTAAGCACCAGTGAAAATCATCGCTCCTATTTCTGAGATGGAACTTGATGAAGAAATCTCCCTCCTCTATACTCCCCACGTTACATTCATCTAGATTAACTCCTAACAGCATGCCACCAGACCTCCCGTGTGGTTCTGTCCAGTGCCAAATAAAATTCCTCCCCCAACAATACCTATCAAGCTTAGCTTGTGTAAAGTCCTTTTTACTGGTCTCCAGGAGAGCAATGAAATCTAGTCCCTGCTCTCTTGCCGCGTTAGTTAGAAATTTAGTTTTAGCCAAGTCACGAAGACATCTGATATTCCAAAAAATTCCTTTCATTTCGCACTAATCTTATTAATTTTTATCTTCAGCTTTCTTGATGCCCTTTTCCTTGACGACTTAGCGCCAGGTTTCCTCTGTACAGTTCTAAGATCACTACTTAGGTGATAATTATCATCATCAAAAATTTCTTCCATTAAGTCGCCACACATAAATTCTAGTGCTTTTCTTTCAAAACCTTCCGAATCAACTGAATCGCCATCTGAAAAATCAGCCTCTTCAAACCCCAGAAAAGTGCTCTGTCTGTTATTAACTAAATTTCCCTCTACTAAGTTCCGTACATTAAGTTCAAAAGAATGCAGATTGTTACTACCCACCCCTAAGCCCAAAGCTCGCAGATTAACTACAGCATTTGATAGGGGAAAATAAGGGGGATTAGTCAAATTGTTACCTTTGTTGCACTCCAGATTTCTGGACTGCACAGCACGCTCAGCACGCACCAATGTGTGCTCTGTCACCATGCCTGCCAGCCGAGGGCTTGCCCTAGACGGGGTCGTCATGACCTCAGGAATTAGCGCAGCCCTAGCGACCTTGGGGTCAGCAAGTCCGCCCTGAGCGACCGCCATGCAGCTCTCCTCAATAACTTCTGTACCCACTTCTGAACTCTTCCCCAACTCCGAACCCTCCTCCACCTCCATTGCCTCCTCTCCTGCCACTGTCTCAACTGAGCTATCGCTGGCACGGGGGACCAATGTCAACAGTGGAGGCTCCTCCTGTTTTTCCATCACGTTGTAGCCATATCTTCCAAAACGTTATCTACCACAACATCTAACACCCTGTTGGCTTTCCAATTCAGGAACTCATGAAACTCCTCCTCACTAAGAATGTGACCCATGTTAACTGGCGCACCATTACCAGACTGAGGGTCTGCCCTTTTCTCCTCTTTCCTGCCACCATCATCATTCCCCTTTGGTTTCTTGTTCACCCGCTCTAGGCCATCCCCTAATCCACCTCCACTGTTCTGATCCTGCTCCTTCCCTTCTCCATCCCCATCATCTCCTCCACCATCCCAATCAATCTCCACTTCCTCACTATTCTCATCAAACCCTCTCTTCTCAACTTCAAAATCCAAGTCAAAATAGTGGTCCCCAATTACTACGTCCAGCCTCCTTGGGATCAGCTTGGGATCGAGCACGGCGACCATGATTCGACCGAACTCATTTTTCCTGGTGGTCTCCATATCCACAGATTGAGTGGAGCCTAGCAAAGATCCAACTGCCCACAAGATGAGAAACTCGCGCAGAGGCTGTCTGACACACCTCACTCTCACCCATACCTTAGGTAGAAGAAAACCCTCCTTCTCTTGCCACTCCTCAAACAGAAGCCTAGTACCATCAGTCACTCCCTCTCCTTTAGCACCAACACCTCCATAAGCAATAGACCGTTGCAGCTCAGCTCTAGAAGGGAATTGGGTAAGAAATTTACCTTCCCCAAGTTCCTTTAACTCCCAGTTCCACTTAACCGGCACGACCCTCTTCAGTTGCATAATCAGCTGATCGATGGATAAGATGCCGCCTACCACTGAAACCTGAGCCATCTTGGAATCTTTCTGCGTCCTAGGTAATGGTGGATATGATAAAATCCCAAACCCATCACAGCATAACCCGCCGCATGAGCCACTGGCCTGGGCGCCTTAAGGAGAGGGCACCTATGATTCATATGATCATGCGAATCACATATCACACAGTACACCTCAGCCTTACACGCTGTCGCCTGGTGCCCCTTTTTCGAACACCTGGAACATCGCCCCCTGACCTTAATCATCTCTCCACCATCCTTGATTCCTCCCTGCTCCTCAGACAAACTGAGATCCATATCTAATCCCACTACAATACCGTCACTAGACCCTGCACCATCAGCATCTGAGGCTCCACCCACCTCACCTCCCTTGCCCTGCAATGGTAATTGCTTCTTCTCTTCTTGGCAAACCCATCTTCCCCGCCCTGAACCCTGAGGGCCTCCTCTTCCTGCTCCGGTCGGCGGGGGGAAGTGACCAGCACGTCCCCTGCCAAAGCTCCCAAACCTACCGGGCCTTGCGCCCCTGAAATCACCACGAGGAGCACCACCCCATCTCACTGCACCGTCCCTGCCGCCCCAACTGCGATCCGCACCAAATGTGCCATGATCACGGCGATAAGGGCCATAAGCGCCAGCACCTCCCCTCTCTTCCCTGCCGCGCGCACTAGAGTTGCCTGCCATCTTCTTCGCTTTCGTCGCTTGCTCACAGATGCGCCTCCCAGCTACCACCTCCGCAAAAGAGAGCCCTCGATTTGTATGGGATTTGATCTGTAAAGACCTCACCCCTCCACATAAGTCGACCCGACATGCTGCTAGACGCCTCGGCACTCCCCCCGTATTAAACAGGAGGCATAACCCCTGCGTTGGTTTAAAGGCTGGGTGAGAGCCCACCTTAATTCCCTTAATTCTTGCCAGCCCATCCGCCTTCAAATGGCCCAATGACCGATCCTGCACAGAGCCCAATGTTGTGCCTCCTCTCTCTTTTTCCTCTAGATCGAAATCAATACGTCTTCTTCCCCAGTCACCAAAATCTTTCAAAGATCGTACTGTACTATTGTGACTTGAGGATCTTAAATCCTTAATCGGCAAATCCCCCAGCTGTCGATTGTGTGGGGACCTAGACTTAGGCAACGGCCCCCTCCAAGGCCTCCAGGATTTTTTCATCCACAAATCCGCCACCGCCTCCGAAATTCTTGAGGGCAAAGGTTGGGGATGGTTAACATGTCCAGCCCCTCTGTCCAAAGAGCCAAATTTTGGGGACTGAAAATTTTCAGTTAACAGAGCATCAGCTCTGATCACTTCGTCCACCGAGAACCCAACATGCAGTGCATCGTGCATAAGCTCATTCCCGGAATTGAATGAGCCATCAGCTGACACAACATCATTTGATTTGTTGTCATTGTCCTCACTATCATCTTGGCTGTCATTGTCAAGTGCCCAAAACCTTAATCCTTTCCATGACCGTCCAATTCCAACTAGTGGGTCCGACGTAAATGTAAGGACAGGAGCAGAATGACGCCTTCTCAAACTTCTTGATCCCTCTGAACTAAGTTCTGTCCCAACTTGCTCATTCATTACTAAATTCAGGATGCTTAGATCCTAGTCATTACTGTACTAAACTCAGGATGCTTAGATCCTAGGCATAGTGCCAGTAGGCGGCAGAATTCTCCCTACCACCACCCTAAAGAACTTCTTCGACTAAGCCTTATCAAAATTCACAGACGTACCTGAGCACCAGGTACTTGTTCAGACGCAATTCGTCGAGCAGGAACCGTGCGTCTGCTCCGGTGGGTCAGCTGCCGCCGCCCTGCTTGATCCACCTCCGGTCGTCGACTCCGTCGCCAGGGCCCCCTTTTCCGGGGACCGCGTCAGAGCCCTCCCCCAGCAGGAATCAAGCTCAACGGACCCTACGACCCCGCCGCCGCCCGCGCCGCCGTCGTCGCCGCCCGGCCGCTGCGAAGAGGCTCGCGCACACTGCGCTAGCGTGGGCGCAGTGGTAGGACTTCCACCTTAATTGTTTTTGTTCTCGGTTATTATGCCCTTGGTGGTGAAGTCAAACGTCGTGGCCGGGCTGGCCTTGCCGCCCACACGGTCCACCCAGTTCACCAGCTCCTGCCGGTGCGCGTTCTGATCATGGAGAAGCTTGCCGTCGCCACCGTAGGCCAGCGAGCTCCACAGCTCGGCGACGGCGAACGAAGGCTTCGCGTTTTCGATATAGATCTTGGCTACCTCGGCGGAGTAGCCCTTGGCAAAGTCAAGGCGCCACGCGTCGAAGCCGATGTCCGTCTTGAGCCAGTTGAGCCAGCCGATGAGCTCGCTCTGGACGCGCTTGTTGAGGTGGTCGATGTCAGGTGCGCCGGGAAAGTCCAGGCCGGTGTCGGGGTTCGCCGTTCCATCGGAGTACGCCCTGTCGTCGCTGCAGATCATGTGGGGGCCCCAGTCGAGGCGGGAGTCCGACGTGCCGCCTTCGAAGAGACAGTAGATACCTCGGCCATCCTTGTGCTCCGCCGTGCGGTGGTTGATGACGATGTCGGCGATGACCTTGACGCCCTTCTCATGGAACGCCTTGATCAGGGACTTGAGCTGCGCCTTGTTGCCGTACTTGGACGCGTCAAGATCGTACAGGCGCCCCGGCAGGTAACCTGTGCACGTCGGAGACGTGAAGTAGGCACACACCGCACACGCAGGGCAGTGAAGCACGCAGTGGTGGGATGGGAGTTATTACAGAGTAGAGAGGAGGAGAAATTTCCGAAAAAAAAAAAAAGAGTAGAGATAAGAAAGCAGACACCTTGCTCGGCGACAGAGTGGGACGCCGGAGGGAGCCAGACGTGGGTGATGCCGGCCTCGGCGATGTCGTCCACCTTACCCATCAGGAAGTGGTACCACCCCCCGTTCTGCTTCCAGGATTCCCAGTTGAAGCCCTGATGCAACCACGCATGCACACAAAATTTTAACAGCCTGACCACTACTCGGATCGGCGATCTAGACGGAGCGTGCGGTACAAACGAACAGCAGAGAGTTTGTGGTATACTATTCTTCCTCCGTCACTTTCATCTGTGGTTCGTGCCAAGGATTTTATTTGTGGTATACTATACTTCCTCGTGTCTAACGTATTCAATTTTAACCAAAAAAAACATAAAAAAATATTAATATTTATGATACAATAATTAGATTAGATATTTTTTAAATTTATCATATTTAACTTATTTAGAGATGTAAATAGTGATAATATTTTCTATAAATTTAGTCAAATTTAGAAAATATGACTAATACGAATACCGAAAGACAGATAAAAAAGACCAGAAAAAGGTATGATATTATTTGATGTCAATGTCAATGTTACCTGAAATAGTATTTGGCCGAGTGCTAAGTCAGAGGACAGTCCAAGAGGCACGAGGAAGAAGCACATGCACAAGCCTGTGCTGGCCATGTGTACCCTATTGTTTTGTTCACCTCAAGGTGCTTGCACTGCCTGGAACTCGATGAGGCGTAAAAACTAGTGTGATTGGTCATTATTTATAGACGAATGTGAGGAGAGCAAGTTATGGTGTTTAACTTACATGTCATTCTGTATTTACTGTGACATTGCTTTGCACTGCAAACAAGATCTGATATTTCTTGACATTTTATTGGCCACTTGTTATGGTGTGTTGTTTATTGCTTCTTTTCTAATATAATTTGCATCTTTCCAAGTAGCTTGTCAAATTGGCAACAAGTTAATAATGCACAATTATGGTACACAGTTATTCAAATATGCTAGAAATAGTGAGCAAATCTTAAAGGTAGTCCCAACTCATAAACTAGGGTGGTTTTTATGTTTATTAATTAGAATGTCAACTATATAAGATGGTGATTGATTATAATTAAAGACAAGAGATGAGAAAATAGTTTCTTAGATAAGAAACTCTGTCTAATGAGAGCCAAAATATAAAGACATGTACAGATACATGATGCAGAGAAAAGACACATGACTGGATAAAAATTTTATTTGAAGAAACTATTCATTAGTAGTCTACATGTTTTAGTAAGCATAGAAACTACTCCCTCCATTTTAAAATATGAGTCAGTTATGGTTTTCTATATAGAAAGATTTTATTATATACCTAACATAATTTGTAGTCTCTGGATGTGGTAGAAAAGTTAGAATAAATTTCATTGATGGTCCTCGAACTTGTCCCGAGTTCTTATCTAGGTTTCAGTACTTTCAAATCATACATTTAGCTTCCTAAATTTGTTCCGAGTTCTCGTCCATGTCGTAGTGCTTTTCAGCTCCCTAAGCTTATCCACACAATCGTATAAGCATTAATTGTCTTTCAGGCGATCTCGCCATTCATGATATCAAAATAAGCATATAAAGCGAGTTGTACTACCATGATGCATGTACTAAATGAGTTGTATGTTATTCAAGAGTTTTCTTTGTATTAAGGAATGGGTGATTTTTTTCGAAAGCGTGCCTATGCACATACTATTTAAGGGAAAGATAGAGTTTAGATACAAGCCATGCCTAGATCAAGGGCGAGTTGCCATTGCTAAAACATGGTGAACACTTAAACACAAGGCACCGGCTCGAACGGTGGCGCTAAAAGGGCGTACTAAATAAAAAAACTAGTCCGCTCGGAGCAAAAGACGCACACTCTTCCTAGGCAGCGATAGCAGCGAGCACGAACAGCTCCCGGTAACCCGCAGATATCCATGAGTCGGCCTCGTCCCTAATGCGCTGCAACAACACGGAAGTCGAAGCAAATTGGGCGTCAAAGGTTCTTCGGTTCCGTTCCTTCCAGATCTCCCAAGAGACTAGCAGCACGAGGGTGTCAAATCCCTTGCGGACTGCGTCCTGAATAGCCTCTTGGGATCGCAGCCACCAGTCCACAATAGAGTCGGAGTCCAACGGTGCAAGGTTCTGGAGGCCAACGGCGCTGAGAATACAGAGCCAAACCACGCGGGTGTAGATGTAGGAGGTAAGAAAGTGGTCATGCGTCTCGTCCAACTGGCATCAAAGGACGCAGGTTGCCAATTGCTAGAGACCATGGCTCACCCTCCTCGGCGTAGTCCATAAGCGTCCGTGTAGACCGAGCCAGAGGAAGAACTTGACCTTGGGCGGCGCTCTGACCGGCCACAGTTCCTTGGTGACCAGTAGCTCCGTCGTTCCCGGGAAGAACGCGTAGTACACAGATGAGCTCGAGTATTCCCCACTCGCAGACCATCTCCAGATGAATTGGTCTCGGATGCCCGGTGTGAGGTGGAATGCGGACAGTTTATCCGCCAGCTGCAGCATCTCGAGCATGACCGGCTATGTTCGCATGCTGATGATGTCACGCGCCCATTGTTTTTCGGTCAGGGCATCTCTTACTATCCGCTTCCGCCACCGTGCGCCCACCAGCGTGAATGCATGAGGCGGCCAGCTAGCAATGGGGCCATCCGGTAGCCACGAGTCTGTCCAGAATAGAGTGTTGGCACCGTCGCCCACCTGTACTGTGACAGAGGCCCTGAACATGGCCTTGACGGCTTTCTCCATCTTGTACGGCAGCAGGGCCCATGGTGCCTCTATGTCGGAGCGTCTGTGCCACTCCCAGCGCAACCTCAGGGCGAATCCAAGGATGCGTAGGTCAGGGAGGCCTAGCCCACCTAGGTTCCTGGGGGAGCAAGCGATCAGCCAGGCAACACAGCAGCGCCCCCCAAAACCGCATCCGTGCCCACCCACACGAATGCCCTTCTTCTCTTGTCGATCTCCTTGATCGCCCATGGTGATAAGTCACAGCAAATAGAGACATGAACCGGGATTGCTGACAGGGTCATCTGTGCCAGGGTGGTTCATCCCGCCGAAGTAAGAAGGCTGCCTTTCCAAGTCGGGATCCTTGTGGCCACTGAGTCGACAATGGCCTGCTCACTGGCCCTGCTGGGGTGGGCAATCGAAAGCAGTGCGCCGAGGTACTTCATTGGGAAGTGTACGACGTGGCAAGGGAAGACGTGCAGTACCTTCGCGATCTCCAACTCCAAATAGCGTATCGGCGTGTTATTGAGCATTTGTCGATGTTGGTGGCTAAGCCGGAGGCACCCACGAATATGTCAAGTATCTGCCTGATGCAGGAGAAGTCTAGGGGCGCTGGGGCGAGGAAGATGACTAGGTCATCCACGTAGATGGATGTCTAAAACTTGATGGCGTTACCCAGCAGCGGGAGCAGCTGTCCGCGGCGGTTGGCCTCGTGGATGAGAGCGTTGAGTACCTCCATGACAATGATGAACAAGGATGGTGAGAACGGGTCTCCTTGCCTCAAGCCACGAGCGTGGTAGATCCGTCGTCCCGGACGGCCATTGATCATGACCTTGGTGGTCGCCGTAGAAAGCATGTATGACACCCAATCCCTCCAACGTCGAGGAAAGCCTAGGTGCTCCATGACCTCGAGCAGGAATGGCCAACAGACAGTGGCAAACGCCTTTGCCAGGTCCACCTTCAGAAGCATCATGGCTGTGAGGCGGCCATGCAGCCAGTGGCAAGCAAGCTGCACCATTCTGAAGTTCTCATGGATCTGTCGTCTCTTTATGAATGCCGTCTGGTTAATCCAGACGAGATCAGGCATGTAAGGCCGCAGGTGCATCGCCAGTGTCTTGGCGAAGAGCTTCCCGATCGAGTGGATTAGGCTGATGGCTCTATAGTCTCATAGGGCCTCCAGGGAGTTAGTCTTGTGCAGAAGGACCATGACCGCCTCGTTGATGCAATTGAAATTCCTAAAGTCCATGTCCCATAGTGCATGGAAGGCGTGCAGCATGTCCGCGTCGATCACAGCCTAGGCTGCCTTCAGAAAACCAGCACCAAAGCCATCTGGGCCAGGAGCTCTATCGGACGCAGAGTCCTTGAGGCTCACGTAATCTCATCAAATGAGAAGGGGGCGTCAAGTGTGTGGAGGTCAAGGTGCGGCAGCTCGAGCTGCGCCAGGTTGATCCAGTGCGTGCGGATGAACGGCGTGCCTAGGATGGCATTGTAGTAGTTGTAGACTATCTCCTTCTTCGCCTCATCCTCCGTGAATGTCTGACCCTCATGCGCAATGGCTAGCATGTAGTTCTTTTGTCGACGGTGGCACGCTTGCAAGTGGAAGAACCTGGTGCAGGCATCTCCATCGCGCAGCTGTCACGTCCTGGCGCGTTAGCGGGCCATGGTCCTTGGAAGTGAAGCGAGACCAAGCACGTGCGCCTTCAGCTCTCTATGCAATTCAAGTTCCTTCCAAGCCAGGTGCCGTGTCTCCTGCGCGACGTCAAAAGTGTGGATGATGGCGTGCGCAGCCGTAGGCTGGAATCTGACGCAGCCCACCCACGTGGCGCGCCAACTGCGAAGGGCGCATGCAAGGCGATGGAGCTTGACGTCAAGACACTTGCACGGGTTGATGTCTGGATTTGGTGGCCCCCAGGCCACCGACACCGTGTCAAGGAAGCCGTCGATCCTCGTCCAGCATTGCTCGAAGAGGAAGCGAGGCATAGACCAAGGATGGAAGTTGAGGATGAGGAGTAGCGGCACATGGTCCGAGCAATCAAGGAGAGGCTCTTGAGGTGGTGGTTGGGGTATAGCTGAAGCCACTCAACAGACGCAAAGGCCCTGTCAAGGCGCTCCAAAGTGGGGTGGTCATGACCATTGGACCACGTGTACAGCTGGCCGTTTAGGAATAGCTCCTCCAGCTCCAGTGCATCAATGGTGTCCCAGAACACCCGCATCAGCCCTTGATGTAGTCTTCCATTGCTCTTGTCCACGGCTTGGTAGATTAGGTTGAAGTCACCGTAAACCAACCAAGGCCCGGGATAGGCCGCCCGGACATCCCGTAGCTCCTGCAGGAAGTCATTTTTCTCCGAATGGAGTACTGGGCCGTAGACATTGGTCAGCCACCACTGTTGCTGGGGGTCCACCAAGTATAGTGCAATAGTGACAGACACGCGGCGGATCCAGAGCGAGAAGGCCCTCCAAATGTCCCTCCGCCATGAGGTGCACGCCCCCCGCCACCCCGATCGCTGGGAGAGAGGCGAAGTCATAGTCAAAGCTGGTTAAGTTGGTGTTTATGGTTACAGAAAAGTTCTCAATTTTCATCTCCTGGACGCATACAAGGGAGGCGCGCTACTGCTCAACAATGGTGTGGACGATGTTCCTGCGTGCTCTACTATTGAGGCCACGCGCATTCCATAGAAGTAGGTGGTTGTCACTCATTGTGAAACAATTCACAAGGCAAGGCCGTCTAGGGGATCAGATCCTGCGGCGGAGGACTCGGACGCCCTACAGTTCAACATGGGGAAGATCTGGCGCATTGACTCATGGCGCTCTGGCGGGACATCGTCACCGAAGGCCTCCTGGAACTGTGCAGCAATGGTTGGGTCTAGTTTGTTGGAGCTGTCGTTACCTAGCCGCCCACTCCACTTGTTACCAAGAACTCTACGTGCCTGTGCTTTGGGGTTGGGGTCGCAGAGTGCTGATTTGGCTGCAAGTCTGTCTCTCCGATGGGATTGCCATTCCTCCTGCTGGATTCTCGACTGCCGCGTATGTGGGGGCCTAGGTAGAATTGTCTCATCAAGTGGCAAGAGCATGCTGCCAATGAACTCTGCCATCGAGGCCGCGGATGGCGGCGCAGCTGGCTCAGTTGTTGTGGCAGGCGCAGACAGCGTGGTTGAGGCCTCCGTCCTCAGTGCGCCATCTCTCGAGCGTGGATGAGGCGGCACAGCAGGCACGGCCTCCGGGCTTGGCATAGCATTGCCATTGCCTGGTGGCTCAAATTCGGCACACACCAGGTCTGACCACCAGTCTATAGCCTTTGGCGTCGCTGGAGCATCTTTCACAGCTGACATTGTTGTCCCGTCTGAGGCCCTGCCTCCCAAGTCAGCCGTCAGAGCCTTAACCCATCGAGGGAGAGGTGATCCAGGCCATGAATGGGGAGATGGGGCAAGCTTCGTATCAATGCACATCACCCACCAGTCATGATGGTTCAGGGGTGGCATGGCGGTGCATCTGTCGCCATGTAGTAGGTAAGGTGCGATGTTGAGGAAACAGCCGATGAGGCCCAGGGGAGATCCACCGGGGAACCTCACAATGTTCTATGACCAACAAAGCGTGTTGGCAGGAGGGCTACTACAGAGAGCGCGTCCCCGCCGGCGTGGTTACCTTGGGATCCGGGGGTGCCGTAGGTTTCCTTGGAGGGGACTGGGGCACCCAACGCCCCCAGTCCACCAAGCCTAGAGATGTGGCCATCGTAGCCATCGGTGATCGCACAGGGCAGGACACCGCGCCAACTAGCATGGACTGTTCGTCGTCATAGCGATCATCCGCTGGGTAGTCGCAAGTCGGGTGGAAACAGTTGTGCCGAGGGTTGGTACTTGCCGAGTCTGCATCTGAGTCACGGCGAGACGTGGAGCAGTACTCATCCTTGTCGTCCTCTCCACCTTAGCCACCCCTGTCGTCATCTTTGTCATCATCTTGGTCATTGCCTCCCTCAACCGGTGGTCTGGGAGGGCCTGCATATCCTGGAGCACCACCAGGCGCACACACACCAGGTAGTGCAAGCCACGATGCAATTTCCTCTCTTCGGGTCCAACCGAGTGAATGAGAGGCTTGGGGATGAAGACGATTTCCTCCGGTGGGATGTTCGCGGGGTCTGAGCACCAAGCTTGCATGAAGAACTCTTGGTCATCATCAGCAAGTCAGTCTCGGGTGTTCATGAGCTCCACCTGACAGCAGCTATGCCCTAGGACTGACTAGGCGATCTGCGTGGTCCGGGCATGTGCCGGGACGTACCGGAGCGCAACCACAACCCAGAAGGTGAATGCCCCGGCCTCGCCATTGGTGACCCTGGACCAAGGCCGCCAGCATAGCGAGATGGAAGGACCCCAGGGATGCGAGGCCAAGACACGGTTACGGTCATTGCGGTTGCAAAATCACACGATGAAATCTTTAGGCTCATGCCTCCTGATGTCCACTTGATCGCCCAGGATGCTGAAGCGGTCGTGAAGGGCGTCGTAGACCATGGCAGTGGAGATGTGCGGTCGTGTGCCCCCAATGTATGCCACGAGTGTGGAGTCCAGAGCGTCCTCAGCAGCCTGTAGCTAGGAGGAGCGTGGAACCACGATCGATGCCCGGTGGCACGACGGATCAGTGGGGCCGCCGGCAGGCGCGACAGCATGCGTACCCAGATCCTAGACATTGTGTCCCTCTGGCAGATGGTGGCCAGGCGCCAGAGGCTGTGGTTGTGGCTGTGGCGGTGGCAGAGGTGGCAGCAGAGGTGGAGGAGGCGGCTGCGGAGGAGGTGGCAGCGGTGAGGCCCGGCAAAACTTCGGCACCGAGGTGGATCGACCGGTGGAGACGGATCGGTCGGACACAATCGTGACTGACTCAGCTCGATGCAGGCGCGCAGGTGAAAGGTCGAGATGGCGGACTAGAGGGAGGTGAATAGTCCTTTCTAAAACTTATCGCACCGGCTAACCAAAATAAATGCAGAATTAAAACTATCGGTCTAGCCAAGACTTCACCCCTCTAACTATAACTCTAGATGCACCTTGTAAAAGATCCTACCCAAGAAAGCAGGGTGCTAAACTAGCTGGTGCTCTCCTAATCAAGTCTAGCTGGCAAGGCCACACAAACCTAAGCAACTAGTACTTTAGCAAGCAAGGGAGCACCTACACAAATCTAATGAGCAAAAGCACAAAGCCAACCTAAGCTCACTAGATGCTCAAGGACAAGGCTACACAAGCCAAACCCAAGATCTCAAGTCACTTAGCTACACAAACTAAGCAAAGCTACTAAATATACTACACAAGAGATACTTCTATGCTACACAAGCTAGAACACAACTAGATAGCTACACAAGCCAACTAATTACAAGAGCAACAACACAAGCACAAAATATATAAATGTAAATACAAGCTTGTGAAAGAAGATGCAAACCATCGCGAAGTGTGGAACAAGATGACACGGCGATTTTTCACCAGGTTCACTTGCCTGTTGTGGCAATACACCCACTTGGAGGTTCACTCGCTAATTGGCGTCACCTAGCCAAACCCACAGCCTCGGGTGTGATGAACCAGCACAAGATGGGGATCCTCCAAGCCACGAGCTCAACTAGAGTAGCCAATTTACGACTCCTATGGGGAAGGCTCAAGAACCCCTCACAATCTCTTCTCTGGAGCACCGCACAATCTCCTCGCGTGCTTCAACGGAGTCTCTTGCCACCAAGTCATCTAGGAGGTGTCAACCTCCAAGAGTAACAAGCACACTAGCTTGCAACATGAATACCTAGTGTCACACGATGCAATCTCTCAAAGCAACGCATTAGAATCGCT
Source organism: Bothriochloa decipiens (assembly GCA_023333625.1). Lineage (NCBI taxonomy): Eukaryota > Viridiplantae > Streptophyta > Magnoliopsida > Poales > Poaceae > Bothriochloa > Bothriochloa decipiens. Next base: position 5,213,761 of record CM041637.1, read on the forward strand.
CTCTCACTCGATCGGATGAACACTATCAAGCATGAGTGAGTTAGAGGCTCCTAAGCACTACCACACAAGCCACCAAGGCCAAAGTGTGCTCCCCCTACCGGCCAAGACTGGCCAAAGGGCTATTTATAAGCCCACACTCAAAACTAGCTGTTAGTCACTTCGTCCAGCTCAGCAACACACTCAGGACGTGTCCTGCGCTAACCCCCGGACGCATCCTGCGCATTAAAATATCGTGCGGGAACCAAACTGGTATAGAACCGCCCAATTAATATAAACCCAAGGTACTAAGTAAACCACCGAGGCAATTTAGTTAGCACATTATGCTCATATTAACCCGGTAGTCCGTGAAATCTCGAAGGATTTCAAACTTCTCCAACGACACGCCAGGAATCGCACAGTCCAGCAGTTACCATTCACCTATTCTTATATTTCGCACATAATCAGAGTTGCAAATAAATATATATTTTCAACACATACTCACACCTATGACTTAAATACAGTGCCAGTACGGGGTTGACATCCAGCAACAACAATTAGATGAGATATAAGAGATGACCTTGCCCAAGGTCTAGTCTTTCCATAGTGGGATACAGGTCCATCTTGTCACCACAGCAAAAGTCTTATGATCTGCAACAAGTGGGAATAAAACCCTGAGTACGAGAATGTACTTAGCTAGACTTACCCATCGTAAACCAAAAATAAAGTGACTCCAAAGAGTATGCAAGGCTTTATAAGGAGGCTAGCTGACTCATTTCTTTACATAAAAGCTTGAGCTTATTAAGAACAATTATTATAACCTTCTAGCTTTGTATTTTAAAGTCATTAACCTGATCATGCTAGATTAGCTCCTGATCTAAACAGTCATGGTGTAAATATCAAGCAAGAATAGTAACCAATTTCGATTGAGCATCTTTCAGCATCAACATCATAACCATCTCTTCTCTTTGTTTAAGTTTTTACTATGATGCCGGTGCTCAAGACAGTGTCCACTATCCAGAGATGATGGCGATTATAATCGATTGCAAACCAGCTGGCGAGGTATTCCCCACACAAACCACACTTCCCCCATTAGGGTTGATTAGGTCACCTAGGCCTGTTCGGGTAGAGTCGCGGGATCAACAGGAACCATCGTACCCAGGGGCCGCCCGGCTACCAACAGGTTAGCGCTCCATCAAATGATACGCCCCATCTTAAGGTCTCACTCTCCACGCCCATATGGTTACACACCACCTTCTCCAATACGATGCATTCATGTCAAAACCCGGCCCAACAGAACTCGAGGTTTCGCGGTCAGGTGATCGCACTCTTCCCGCTATCTGCAGGGCATGCGTTCAACATGTTGTGAGGGCCGTGACATTGGACGGGGTCCTAGTTCGACACAGATGGGATAAATAACATAGAACCTTCAGTTCTGTCCACAGCATCAATGCCGCACGGTCTCGATTTATTACTCCAGATGGTTGTTCCAAGACAACAGTGTAGCTCACCATTATGAGTCACCACCTATATCTCGTGGATGACAGGAAATCACCCAAGTTCTACTGATCTAATTTTAGCAGGGCTAAGCATATAAGCGAACCTATACTTAACAAGGTGTTTGGGTACTCAGGTGGACAAGGGTAATCATAATGCATCAGCGGTATCGATCAACTCCTATAAACTTAATGCATCATAAACAATAAAGGACACAAAATTAGTTATTTGTAAATTAGTAGGGAGGAATGCTCCAGGGCCTGCCTTTCTCTGATGAGCGGGGTTGAAGCTCCAGACACTCGATCACTCCACATCTGGCTCCTGGTTCTCGATCACCTCCTGTACGGAAGCTTCCTTCTGGAATTCCTCTTCTGAGTTCCCGTTTTACGTCACGTTCTGTTTCTTCTAGCAATCCTGTATGATTCATATGCATTAATGAATATGAGGAATGCACATGGTATGATAATGGAGTATGATGATGATGAATGCTTGCATATTCTTTCTACAAGATAGACAACATCATCCAAGAACATGTACCATAAGCACATGTCATCTACTGCATTCTCTACTACAAACAAGTCTATCGCCTTCTTTCTGCCTATCGCCAATAAACAAGCCAGTAAAGCAGCTAACCATCTTACTATCACTAGCAAACAAGCCAGTAAAGCCAAAGATCTATACTAAGCATAGTTACTTTAAACTAAACTATTCATCATATTCTAATCGTTACTTACTACAATTCTATTTAATCACCCTAACTCACACTACACTTAGCTTTCACAAGACAAACATGCAGTAGTCATGTATATAACCTACAACTAACCATCTACTGATCACAAACATCATCACATTGCCCTTAACTAACACATCATCATTGCTAAACATATATATAGTGCTATCATATCATGCTATGTTAACCATGATGATCCAATCCTAGCAGCATACACGTAGCCATACATAAATTAAGCATTGCACGCCTTGCCATTAAATTATAGATTAATTATAAGAGGACTATAATTTAGATTATGTACTAACCCAAAGCATTCTTAACATCAGATCATATGCATCCTAAACATCTCTAAAACTAATTATGGCCCCATCTAACTCAATGCTCAAGCCAATTTCATGCCAAAAAGGAAATAGCTATAATAGGGACTACTAGATCAGCATCTCATAAAATTCCTAGAAAATTACAATAGATAATACATGCTAAAGGTTACCATCCAAATTTCACCTCATTTGAACAAGTCTAATGCCCTACACAAAAATCACAAGACAGCACAATTAAATGTACCTAAAAATACTTTGTACTATGAAGCATGCCAATCCTCAAGTTTCATCACATCAAGGGCTACCTTATGGCATATAAGTAGCCTACAAAAATTATCAACCCCAAACTAAGTCCACACAATGCATTTATTATTTATTCAAAGAATGGCCCCTTAATCCCACTTGAACTATAACTTTATATTTTTACATATACATTTTTCATAGCTAGAGCATCACAAAAGAAGACTAACAAAACAAGAAACACATTTTTCTGAGCAACCTAGATTTACGTATGCATTTTCAAAAATTATCATTATATTAAAAATTAATTAAATCTATATATAAAAGTACTATAAACATGGCATATTATATTTTTCACAGATAGAATACATCATAAAAAAATTTAGCAACTTGAACCACTCAAATCGGAGCTATATTCATCGAGATACGAATTTTAGAAGTTTAAAACCATTTTTTGGAAATCATTTTTGGGATTAATTAAAAATCCATATAGGACAAATAATTTACTTCGAGGCCCCTGTAATTTTCACAAATTACACAACCCAGATCTGCAAGTCCACAGAGTCTAGGCACTTTTGCAACAAGATCCAAAAAGAGTAGTACAATTACGTTCACGCCTTCGTCTTCTACGTCCATCGCACGAAGCAGAGGAGGTACCGGCACTCTCCGGCCTCGGCCGATGAGGGCCCGCCGGCGATGAAGCAGGGCGGCGGAGCTGCGTGGAGGCGCTACGCATCCGCTGGTGCTCCCAGCATGGGCGGAGGCGGCTCGAGGCAGTGCAGCCACACGAGACCGCGGCTCTCCGGCTGAGCTGTACGGCGGCGGTGTCGCAGCCGTGTCCTCCGACATAGATGAGGTGCGTCGAGTGGAGACTAGGGCAAGGTGGAGGTGTTGGTGGTGCTTCCTAGGCATGAGGATGGCAAAAAGGCAAGGACAGTGGTGGCCATGGAGCTCAGCGACGACGATGGCGGCTCCGCAGCTCGGCTGTTTTCGCGAGAAGGGAGGGAGAAGGCAGGGGAGTGGATAAGGAGTGAGTGGGGAAGGAGGGGCGCTGTCCTATTTGAGGCATGAGCCATGGGCGGGCACGGCGTCAGTGCCCAGGACATTGAGTGCGCATGCGAGGGTGGCAGCGGTGCAGCGAGCAATCATGGCGGCCAGGCGAGGCGTGCGCGCTTGAGTGCGCAGGCGGGCGGCGCGCGTCGGCTAGCGCGTGGCCGGGCTCGGCGTGGCGGCCAGCGGCGGACGAGGCGTTTCTACGACGCTGCTGCGTGCTGTTCTGGCACCAGAATCATAGGAAGAAGGGGAAAAGTGAGGGGAGCTGGATGATGACGTGTGGGGCCAGTGGGTCCCACCACTATTAAAATGAACTGAAATATTTGACCAACTATATTTTTCAAATGAAGCCAAATTTCAAAAAGACTTTGAATACGAAAGTTCTTCCATTTGAAGATTAGAACATTTCATATATAGGAAGTTTTTGCTAATTCGGCCTAGATTTGAACATGTGAATTTGGGTCAAATTTGAATTATAAAAAAATTAATTTCTAATATTCTACCCACTGTTTTTGCCCTTTTTGAAAGCCTAAAATGAATTTTCATGATTTTGTGAAAATAAAGAGTTTGTTCTAAATATTTTTCTCTATAAACCATATTAAAGGTCCAACTTGAGATAATCAATATAAATAGCACTTCTAAATAGGGATTGAAATCACACTTTAGAGGGAATTAATTTAGATTTCGAACTAAAATCTTTTTGGATCAAATGACCAACACATTTATTGATCCTAGCCACTGTTGACACCGTTTTTTGACACGTGCCAATATAAGCCGAAAACTGTGCCGATCGGCAAGGGAGTGGTTATTCTCCAGTATTGCTTCTGAGTTGCCGATGGATGATTGCCGATGAAGGACATGTTGATCTCGTACATTGCCGATGAAGCCAGAGGGCTGTTGCCGATGAAGAGAGAGGCATGGTTGCCGATGGAAAGCAGAGCTGAAGGATGTGGAAAGCGGATCTGAGTCATTATCGACAAATTTTGCCGATGAAATCTACAGAGATGAGGAGCGTGCCGATAGAGGTTTCATCGTAGAGCAATGGATAAGGAAACTGGCAATATTTATGTCATTATTTTAATAGTTTATTTTTGAGTCCGACCTTGGTACGAGTCGTTATTTTTTGTTCCTTAGAGATAAGACTTGTTTAGGTAATACTTTGTCGTGTCTGTTTAGGACTCATAGTACCAGGGTATAAATATGTACCAAGAGACAATGTAAAGATATACACAATCAAATACAACAAATCTATTACTTTTATCTACTTTTCAAGCAATCTACTTTTCGACGACTTCGTCACCAGTACCTTTTCATTTTTCAACGAGTTCTTTCAAGAATCGGCGGGCTGCATCAACTTGATCTCCGGTGACCTTGCAGGTTCCGCGTTTACCGAGCAAGATTCAGGCTTTGACGTCCGAGCGTATCGCTGTCGTCTCGTCTGATCTGTTCAACAGTTATCGAATATCATCTGAGCTTTGACGTCCGGGCGTATCGCTGTCATCTCGTTCGGGTTTTATTCAAATTTATCATTCCTTGTCGATTAACAGGTCAAATCGACTGGCATGCCTTGATATGGAACTAGGGTATTAGCCCGGTGTGTTTGCATATCCAACGCCTTTTTGCATCAACAGCCACATTATAAACATATCAATCCAAGCATGAACTACATAGCAATCAACAACCTAGCAATCGAATATTCTATTAGAAATATAAACAAGCAAGCATCAAACATCATGGCCTAATTATGTGATTACCATGCAAATGATATGATTATGCTCATGATGTGCAGAGCAAAAGATATAGTTAACACCTGGGGTGTTACACAAATCGATTCAAAAACCATCCTCCGGACACGTCCTGCGCAAAGCCCCTGACGCGGGAGGATCACTGTTCAGCGTCCGGCGTGTGTATTCTCATTCAAATGCGAATTTAACCGTTGGAGCCCCGCACACATCCGGACGGGAGCCCCGGACGCGCGAGTCCAGCGTCCGGCGCTCCACGCGGCCTGATGGTGCTCTGAGTCGCGTCCGGACGGCTCCGGACGCGTCCGCACTTGTGCGTCCGGTGCGTTGAAAAAAGGCCACTCAGCAACTATGAATGCCCTCGAAAAATGAACTATCTGGATGCATTCGGCGCTCTTAAAGCCATTGTTCGGAGCTCTCAGGAGGCGTCCTACGCTGAGCGTCCACACAGTTGAAGTCTAGCGCTAAAACGAGCATATCTCTTAGCTCCGAACTCCAATTTCGATGATCTTGGACTCATTGGAAAGCTTACTCAGAGGGCTACATAACCATGTACCCCTATTGATCCAAAGCACAAAGGATCAAAGAAGTTTTCTAATTCAATAGCCATCATCTCTCTTTTTCAAGCACATGAGTTCTCCGAAACTTCTTCTCCTTTGTAAATGTGCCAACACCACCAAGTGTACATCACCATGTGCATATGTGTTAGTATTTTCCAGTCATTTTCAAAGGATTTTCTCTTGCTCTCACAACGCCACTCAATCCTAGCTTGTCACAATGTTAGAACACTCAAGTGGCACTAGATGATCGATATGCAAACAAGTTCGTCCCTCTTGATAGTACGGCTATCAATCCTAAATCCCGTCATCAACTTCTCTACTCTCCTCATGACCGATGAAATGAAATGCCCTAGGTTATGCATTTCTATTTTCACCGTCTTCCTCCAATGTGCCGATGCAACACATCCACCGACACAATCACCAAATGATATGATCCACTTCATATCATCATGCAACCTTCTTGGTCTATCGATCTTGACCTTACTTGCTCTTCATCATCTCATGGTCCATTGGCACCAAGTCTTGCTCAAGCTTCACCGTCTCATAGTCCATCGCTTCAAAGCCTTGACTTGTCCTTCACACATCCACCGGTCCATCGAGCCAAGCCTCATCTTGATCTTCTCCATCTCAGTCACATGACTCTATGTCATGTCACATACGCAATTAATCTCCTTCATTGCACATTATCACATGTGGACTAATCTCCTATGTATTCTCAATTTAATACATTAGTCCAACCTAAAGTTGTCGCTCAATTGCCAAAATCACATAGGGACCTTTCAACAGGGGAGTGTCGAGGTCGGAAACGTAGGCGTGCTGCCACACGCTGGTCCTCCTCATCAAAGCGCAGCGAGCGTGCACGCTTGTAGCCAGCTCGATGTGGGTGGCGGTCCTCCTCAACTAGGCATGGCGAGCGCCGGTGGCCGGCGCGTTGAGTGTGGCCCTCCTCAGCAAGGCGCGGTCGTCGGGACCAGCGGCATTCCGTCGCGTGATGGCCATCATACCAGCAATTGTAGCAGCGCGCTGGATACCAGCAGTGGGCTCTGACATGGCCGAGTCGGAGACATCGATAGCAGACCCCGGCCAACTCCGACGGCACATAGGTCGGCGAGCACGATGAGCGAGGCGGCGACCGACGCGGAGGGGTGTGCGTCCTGCCGAAGCGCCGGTTGTGCACGGAGTAGAATCCGTCCTTGTCCTAGGGCCCATGCGGTTGGGCAGGGTGGGCGGCCGGTGAAGTCCGACGCCTGGCCCGGACCTCCGATGGCGGCGGTGGTGGTGGCGATGCCGTCCTCGGGGCCATGTACTCTGCTTCCCGGAGAGATGGGTGGAAGCGGTGGCCACAGCCATGAATCCTTCCACACTCCACTTGTGGCGGTGACGGCGGGCGCGGTGGCGCTTGTGGCGTGGGGGTTGGACCAGGATATCTTTCTCCTTTCCTTCCGGCGGAGCGGTGACGGCGACGGTGTCTGTGTCTTTAGGCTCGGACTCATAGTCCGACTCCAGGGAGGCCTCCGAGTCACTGAGGGAAACGCGGCCCCTAGGACCGTGGTCGAGGAGCTTCCAGAGTAGCCCCGGGGAGCCAGCGAATAGCTCCTGCGGTGGCGGCAGTACATCCCCATCCTTGTGGCAGAACCTCCTAAATCATATGGCCCACATGCAGTATTATTGTCTAAATAGACTCCTAATAACCATGAATGTGTTCCATAAGACTTAAAAGGTCTGTCGGGTAAATCCCGAATCATCCATGATTCTCCGAGCAGGATCAATCATTACAAAGAGACATTACAGTATTACAACAATTTTATACAAATAAGATACCTCAGAGTAAAGTAGCGAAAGGATTACAATAACATAAGTTTACAAACGTTTAGTTTCAAACCTTAAAACCATAACTTTAAATTGTACAAACCATAATAGTAGTGGAGTAGCGATAGATAACTTTATTACAATACCAGGCGATAAGCTCTGCCCAAGAGCCAAACATTCTACTCGTCGTCACTCTTCGCAATGACTGTCATGCAACAGGGTGCAAAGCACTCCTGTCCATGGAACTCACCTGCAACAAGGGTTCAACAAACCCTGAGTACAAAAGTACTCAACAAGACTGACCCGACGAAAAAGAGGGGTGGAGACTCAGGAAATGCAAGCTAGAGGGACAAGGTAAGGCTCTTAGGAATTTTTGCAGAAAAGCTCAATAGAAAGTAAAGTTGTAAAGCTTTATATCAAGATTATCAACCAACTCCATTTATAAACCTTAACCATAATTCAAGTTGTTACTACAATGATGAACACCGATCGAGTCTTCTTCTCCGAGAAGCAACGATGATTCAAATCCATTTTATATACCTAGCTAGGACCTAGGTCACTGATATACAGGAGACTCTAACTCCTAAGCATATCAGACGAACCGATATACCAGGATAACAACTGCAGCCATATATCATCACATGATACACGTGAGCACTTTAGACCTAGTGTACCGATATACGTGGGAACTTAAACCCACAGTATACCACACTATGACATATGTGGAGACTTTGGCCCCACTATATATCACTCCATGACATACATGGGCTCCAACCCTTAGTATATCACTCATGCATGTGGATTTTCTAGTTTCTCGATATCACCAATTCACCATCGACACGGGACCTAGGGCATCAATAGACGAAAACATTATAGAGGGACTCCTTTCCCAATGCAAGTCAACCATCCGAACTTGATTTATTAACTATTATCATGATTCCAACAGGTAAAGCCAACCTCATCTTTTTCATTCTTTTACCTTTTGAAAACCTAACTAATTAAGCAGGGCTAAGCATTACTATGCATTTTTCAAATAACAGGTAACAAGGAATATAGAAGTAAGACAGGTAATGCAATTGGTGGGTTATCACTCAACGCCTATTACTTAATGCAACATTTCATAACTGAAGTGATAAAACTTTTATAAAATAAGGGTAGGGTTTGAATGCATCCGGGGCTTGCCTTGGTGGTCGGGGTAGACGGCCTCGAGCTCTAGATCAACTCCTAAATTCGGAGTCTGCTCTTCCTTGGGATCTGGTGTGTCGGTGTTCTGACCCTCGAGGGGTTAACACCAACGAGTAATATTTATAACTGCGTGCTCCCTTAATCCGGTGGGTGATGCAAGAAGGACACTGCGATTTATCCTGGTTCGGGCAAAGAAGGCCCTACGTCCAGCGGGGGGAGGATAGTTCGTGTTATCTTGCACCGAAGTGCTAGTATAGGGGAAAATACAAGCAGGTGTGAGGAGCGTGAGTTGGAGCTTGTGCGTTTCAGACGCCTGGCTCTTGACCTTACACTGTCTCACGGTATTGTTCTGTGATCTAGAGACTTAGCGTTTCTATGCTCTGGATCCTCTCGTTCGGGCCCCTCTTTCTAACGCCCTGGTGCCTCCTTTTATAGGTGAAGGAGGGGCACAGGAGTAATATATTTAGCGTTCACGTGCACGGTGACGCATGGCGTTGAGGCCGATCACGTCGGTGCTGCTATAGTGATGTACATCGGTATGGGAGGCCCTGCAGCCATTGCGTCAGGAGTTGTTGAGTCCCGCTCGAGGGTTCCTTTGATGACGTCGAGGGGCGGCGGTCGAGGGTCTTGGCTTGAGTCAAGGGGGTCGAGTTGAAGGGGTCGAGCCTCACCGGATAAGGTCGAATCCCAGGAAATGCGGGAAACGTACTGATTCATACGTCTCGAGGGGGTGCTGGACATGGCATAGTGCTCGGCATGGTGCAACAGCGAAGTACGATCCGCAGGATTCCGGGGCATGGGCGGTAAAAGCCAGATTTGACTGCCACACCTGCAACTGTTACCGTAACTGTGGCCATACGGTTAGGCGGGGGTAGGTAGATCGCATTGAATGCGCCCGGATCCGTACGGGAGAGTCGGTAAGCCAAGGGGTGCACTCTCCTCGAGGACCGCCCATTCGTCCGAACGAAGTTCCGTCCTCGAGGGCAGGCTCGTTCGGCGGGCGAAGTTCCATCCTCGAGGGGTCGCCCGAATTATACCCTCGACTGTACAGTCCCGGTCCGTTCGGTAGCCCCTCGAGCAGGCTTTGGCTTTGGGCCGTTGTTGTCCGTTCGTGGGTCAGCCCGATACGTCTTAGCCTGCGGGCCTTCGTACGTTAGCGCGGGAGGTCACTGGAGGGTTCATGTTGCTGATTCTGTGGGGTTTAGTTCGGTAAACCAGGGGTTTGGGGTACCCATTTCCTGGGTAACGACATGGTGCGACAACGTTAAACTCTCCGTTAACGGAAACTATACGATAAAATGATATGCTTCAACATGATGGAATAGTAAATATGATGCTCGATGGATGCATGACCAGATTAAGGACTTGAGTATAACTTTTCTTCATGATAAATTTGCAAGCCAACAATCTTACTAAGTTCATTTGGGTTAACTATTTCATTAACAAAATTTATTAAGCACATGAAATAACGTTAATTAAGCCCTAATGACATAATTAAGATAAGCATAAACAATTAATTAAAGTGCCAAAGGTCATTAGAGTTAATGACCTAAGGTCATCAATCAATCCCAAAGTCAAACATATCCTATAATGAGGGCTTCGTGGGTCAGCCCGATACATCTTAGCCTGCGGGCCTTCGTACGTTAGCGCGGGAGGTCACTGGAGGGTTCGTGTTGCTGATTTTGTGGGGTTTAGTTCGGTAAACTAGGGGTTTGGGGTACCCATTTCCTGGGTAACGACAGTAGCCCCCGAGCCCCTACTCGAGTGATGACACTCGGGCAAGGGGTCAGGAATTGGAAACGGGACGTGATTCGGATTTTTTCGTGGGGGGCGCGCGAGCGACCCCCGCGGGGGTAGCCCCCGAGGCCTCGTAGGAGTCGAAAGACTCCTATGAGGGCTTTATTTGTCTTTGGTTGAAGGGTGCTTGTCCAGTCGGGTGTAGGCCTGAACTAGAGTCGCAGCGCTTTACCGAGGGGAGCCCCCGGGGGATTTTCGACCCTCTTTCATCGAGGGGTGCCGGGCACAGTCGAGCTCCCGAGCCTCGTGCGGCTGGGGCGTTGCTGGCCTCGGCATTCATCTCACGAGTCCTTTCGATCGGACGTGAGGCGAGAAGCGTCGGACTACCCTCGATAGGGCGAGCCGCGAAGTTCTCAGTGAGCTGGTAACAGGAAAATCCAAGCGAGAGCCCGTTCCTCGTTCGATAGAGGTCGGCAGGAGGCCTGGAGGCGGTCTCATTAAAGCAAAACACAATGGACCTACAGATACCGATTCCATTCGATAGGTCTCGGTGGCTCGATGCCTCCCTTCGGGGGGATTCCATAAAGTCCGTAGCGTTTCACCTTGGATGCGTCTAAAGGGGTCTCGAGAGTTCATTCTCGAGCAGGGCCTCATGTTGGCTCCCCCTTGGTCATCCCTGACTCGGGTGCTCGAGGGTGACTGTCGAACCCTGATCGTGGGGCCAGCCTTCGCTCCCTCGAGTCTTAGGGCCGGAGCCCGATTTTTCTGGTGCTCAAAGGCGGCCGTTGAGCTCTCACTCGAGGACCGGCCTTCGCTCCCTCGAGACTTCGAGGCGGGGCCAGAGCCCGTATTTTTTTGGTGCTCAAGGGCGGCCGTTGGGCCCTCACTCGAGGACCGGCCTTTGCTCCCTCGAGACTTCGAGGTAGGGCCAGAGCCCGTATTTTTTTGGTGCTCAAGGGCGGCCGTTGAGCCCTCACTCGAGGACCGGCCTTCGCTCCCTCGAGACTTCGAGGTAGGGCCAGAGCCCGTATTTTTTTGGTGCTCAAGGGTGGCCATTGAGCCCTCACTCGAGGACCGGCCTTCGCTCCCTTGAGACTTTGAGGTAGGGCCAGAGCCCTTTTACCTTCTCCTGGAAGAATCCGCTGGTAAGCGACGCTTATTTTTCTTACCGTTAGACGCGCCTTTTGAGGAGGAAGCTAAAACGATGCAGTAGTGGAGATCGTGGTGGGCCCGAGCAATGGCTCTTTGCCAGAGGTGTGACGCGTGCATCCGGTCTAGGATCGAGGGGGGAACGGTCAGGTAAACGCATTAATTGCGGGAAGTTACCTTTTCCCTGCCGCCGGACTCCGCCTCGTTGCCCTTCCCGGGTATAAAAACGGAGGGGGACAGGCGTTGTTCGCCCCTACTTTTGCCATCCTGCCGAACTCCTGCTTTCCTGCGCGCGTGAGGGTAAAAACTTAGAGCGAGAAGTCACGATTGGGAACCTTCCTGGTCGTCCATCCGCCGAGGAGATTCGTGCTGTAGTTGCCGCCGTCGCGCCCACCGAGCAGATCTGTGCTGCCACTGCCGCCATGGCCCCCATCCTCCAGCCCACCGAACCCTGGCGTCCGTCGACCGTCACGCGGCAAAGGTTGAATGAGCTGGTGGGGGAAGGACTTCTCCACCCCGTCACCGATCCGAATCGGCCGGAGTGGGTTGCGCCGCCGAGGAACCACCAAGAGCCAAACCCGCCGGAGGGCTACGTGGTGAGCTTCCTCAAGCATCATCGGCATGGGTTCGGTGTGCCCCCGAGCCAGTTCATGCGGGGATTGATGAACTTCTACGGCGTCGAGCTCCAGCACTTCTCCCCTAATGCCATCTCCAACGCCACCATCTTCGCAGCCATCTGCGAGGGCTACCTCAGGATGGTGCCACATTGGGAGCTATGGCTCCACCTTTACAAGGGGGAGTGGTTCGCCTCCCCGGTGGCGCCAGGAGTAAGGCGAATCGTCAGAGCGGGGTGCCTCAACTTCGCGTTGAAGACCGGGAGGTCGGAGGAGCCACACGAGTACATCCCCACCGGGTTGACGTCCAACCACTCTCGGTGGGACGAGTAGTGGTTCTACCTTCGCAACGACGGCGGCTACCTCCCGCCGTACACCGGACGGCTTATCACCGAGCGTCCATACAACTGGTCACACGGTGTCATGGGAGATCTACAGCGTCGACTTCGTCCCCTTGTCGCCGCGATGAAGACCCTTCGAGAGGTGGGCCTGATGGCGGGTGTGGTGGTCTCGGCCTTCCACAGTCGATGGGTGCTCCCTCTGATGGAGCGACCGCTGCGGTTGGACGAGATGCTCCCCTCGACGGCGCCCGAGGTTCTCGAGAGGTGCCAGATGTCCGGCAAGAAGCCATCCGCCGTGGAAGTCATCGCGCGGGTAAAGGGGATGGTCGCGGGCTCGTTCAGGGTAGAAGACGTCAACTGTAACACTCTGGTGTTAAGCAAGCCTAATCATTTGCATTCTTAAGCATAAGCATCATTATGCATAGCATTAATGGAAAGAGTGATTGTCATTTCATGTATCATGCTTGATTATTCGAATTTTGCTTGCCTTTCACATAAAGTGCATATGTGGTATGAGTGTTTGGTGTTTGATGACCCCTAAGGTAACCTAGACATGATTAGGACACCAAATTAACCTAGGTTTATGTTCATGGTTTTGGCTAATTAAGCTTTGTTGTCATGGTTGACCAAGGTAGACCATTAAAGTAGTTTTGTTTGACTGAATTGGAAATGATAGCTAGATTGCTTGCATGTGTGTGCACCCTAAATGAAGTTTGTAAAGAATTTTATAAGGAACAAAAGTTGTTTTTACCACTTTTCATGAAAATGCCTGGAAGGTGTTCAAAAATGTTGAAAAAGGGCAGAACTGGGGGCTGATTTTCCATTTTGGGAATTTTTAAAAGGTATTTTATTTGGATTTTTGTATTTCAAAATCTAGGCAGAATCTGGTAAAACTTCTTTAAGAAGAAATGTTCTACTCTTCAAAATCTACATTTCATCTATTTTGAGTTTTTGCTAATTCGGCTTAGTTTATGAGTTATTAAGCAGCAAAGTTTGTCCTGAATTCATGAAAACAGCTTTTCGGTGACGGTTGTTTCCTGGCCGTCAGGGAAATCCCCGACCAGGAAAGCGCCGTGGCCGCCTGCGGCAGCATGCATCAGCCGCGTGGCGCTCGGGGTCTGCCGAGACCGGGCTGTTTCGGCCGCGTGGGGCGTCGTCCGAACGCGCTCACTCTTTCACTCGCCCGAGCCCTCACTCTCTCTCCCTCACCCCCGCACATTCTTCTCTGCTCGCCGCCGCGTCGCCCGAGCTTGTCTCGCCGCCGCCCGAAAAATTCGCCACCGTCAGCCGGGCATTCTCTCGATTGACCCCGCAATCAAACGCGCCCGAGCCCGCTCCACCTTCCTCCACCCTTGCCTCGGCCGGTTACGTCGAGGTATACCCGAATCGCTCCATTTTCTCCCCGGCCGCCATTGCCGCACCTCGGCTTCACCGTGGTCCCGCCGCTCTGGCCATCCTCCCTCGCCATTAGGGTGCTAATCAGACGCGTCGTAGTGGATAGCTGCTAGGACGATGGTCAATGGCATCGATTAGGGTTTCCTGGGGTCGGATTTCCGTCGGGCCGCCGCTCGGAGTGCCGCCGCTCCGCCGCGCTCGAGCTCCGACCACCTCCAGCCGCTCCCTCCCATCTTTAGTACCCTCGATAGATGCGCGCTGCTCTCCTCTCTCTTCTCCGCCGGTTAGTGACGCCGGAGCGCCGCCGGGACGGCCGGCCGAGCCTCACCTCCGACGAGGACCATCGGGTTAGAATTTAGGAAACCCTAAGGTTCTCGGTGTAAAGTTGCCAGACACAGAGATTTACCTAATTAGGCTTGGTTAGTTTCTGGAAATGTCAGGGTCCCCGGTGTAAAGTGCTTTTTCTTTTTCTTTTACAGAATAGATTTCAGATTTTGTTTAAAGCTTTGAAAATTCATAACTTGCTCATTTTTCATCCAAATGAGTTGGTTCAACTTGCAGTATTTTTCTTATGAGATGATCTATGCATGAAAAATATGAAATGTGGAATTTGTGAAACTTTTCTGTATAGCTTTATTTATCTCTATTAATTGTATTTATCTTAGGAAATGCATAACTAATTCTCTGTTGCTCAGAAAAATGTGAGACCAAGTTTGTTAGTCTTCTTATGTCATGCTCTATCTGTGAAAAATGTTATGAGGTTATGTCATATGTAAATTTTGCTATGTCTAGTTATGGTGCCTATTTGCATGTGATGATAAATAATTCATAATAAATAATGTATGAGGAATTTGTGCATGAAACTTTTTGGAGAGTGTTTTTATGTCAATCTAGAGCTAGTTATGTTCTGAGATCTGTTGTTTGATATACTTTTATGTACAAAGTATTTTATGCCCCTGGAATTGTGCTGCCTTGTCATTTTTGTGGAGGATAAAATACTTACTGTTTTGACTTGAAATTTTTATGGTAGTCTTTATTTGGTATGATTAAGCTTTTGTAATTTTTACAGAATTTTCTGAGTAGTCTAAATCCATGTTGTAGTTATACCCTGATTTCTTTTATTTATAAATAATGCTTTAGAGTTATCATTTCATGTGTGTAAAAATGCTTTTTATGCTATTCATGATATGTATGATCTTCTATTGGTTGTGGTTCAGTAGAGTGTAGTGTGCAAAATAATGATTGTTTATAATTCTGTATAGTGTGCAAGTAAATTTTAATGCGAGGCCTATTTGGAGATTTATCGGTAGAAGAGAATGCAGATGACATGTGCTTATCATACATGTTTTCAAATATCATATCATTCATCTTAGCTGAGCTTTCATTCACCATCACCATCAGCATTGTATTTATATGTATGCACGGTATTCATACACACTATGCATCATACAGGATCGTCAGAGCTCGCGACGGTAGTTCCCGGAGCACCAGGAGAGGAAGGCCAACAGGAAGCTTTGGTTCGGGAAGCAGCAGCCGAAGAGGATCCCGAAGCTAATCTTCCGGAGTGTCCCGACCACCAGCCAAGCGCTTTCCTGAAAGGCAAGCCCCGGAGCATTTTCCCTGTGGTTTGCAAAATATCTTACTTGAGTCTTTTACTTGTTGTTGCATTAAGTTATAGGCGTTGTTTTATACCGTTGCTGCATTACTTATATTCCTTGCCACTGTTTATACTTCAACCCTGTTAGGTTCAGGTACGATTATATGCTTAGTCCTGCTTAACTAGATCGGTAGAAGTCGGGTGATTTCCTATCATCCGCGAGCTATAGGTGGTAACTCGGAATGGTTGAATACATTGTTATCTTGGATAACCATGTGGAGATAATAAATCGAGACCGGGCGGGATTGGGGTTGAGAATGAACTGGAGGTTCAATGTGGTTTATCCCGTCTGTGTCGAACTAGGACCCCGTCCGTTGTATGTCCTCAAGTCATATTGAATTTATGCCTCACATTTAGCTGGAAGGATAAGTCGTTCCGACCGCGAAGCCTAATTTTGATTTGGGCCGGGAGTCGACCTGCTGTACGCATCGCATTGGTGAAGATGGGGGACCACGGGTTACGCGGTTGTAAGGCCTGAATATAGCATGGTGCGCCCTGCTGGCAGCCGGACGGTGCCCGGATGTGATGGTACCTGTTGATCTCGCGTTTTTCCTGAATTGGATGTCGGTGACCTGTAGCTCATCGTGGCTGGTGAGTGTGGTTTGTGTGAGGAGTACCCGCCAGCTGGTTAGTAATCGATTATAATCGCCATCGTTCCTGGACAGTGAACACTTGACTTGAGCAGCGACATCGTAGTAAGAATTTGAACAAGAGATGAGATGGTTGAGCTGTTGAGACTGAAAGATACTCAACCGGAATTGGTTACTTTCTGTTGAATAATTATTACCATGCTTGTTTAGTACAGGTGCTAATGTAGCATGATAAGGATAATCAGATTAAAATACATTGCTAGAAGGTTCTTATTAATTGTTTCGTAATGCAAGCTTTTCCGCAATTTAAATGAGTCAGCTATCCCACTTATACAGCCTTGCATACTCCTTGGAGTCTTTTATTTTAGTTTATGACGGGTAAGTCTAGCTGAGTACATCCTCGTACTCAGGGTTTTATTTCCCATGTTTTTGCAGATGGTGAGATGCTTTATGGTTATTGTCAGAACTGTTTCTATCCCGCCTTGGGAGATGACTAGACCTTGGGCATGGTCACTCTTCTCGACTTGATGCTTTTGCTGGATGTGGACCAAGGACCTGGCACTGTATTTGAACTAAATGCGTGTGTGGCTTTAAACTAAATCGCTTCCGCTTTTATTTGAATTTGAACTTGGTTTTGTAATAACTCTATTTCATACTCCGATGATGTTTTAAACTATGTTCGAACTGTGTACTTGTGAATGGAATCGCTAAACTATTACGATCTTGGTCGTGCCGAAAAAGTTTGAAATCCTTCGAGATTTCACGGACTACCGGGTTTATTAGGTCTCAATCATATGATTTGCTGAATTAATGGCGGATTATGTGCTTGTGCTCTAATAAATTGGTCGGTTCTGTCACATCAACCGCCTCCCCATGCGGCCAGAGGAGGGTTGCCTCGACCTGGTGAGTGCCCCAACCCATGCCTTTCACGTTTTCGTCCTCCCCCTTTCTCTTGTCCCTGTGACTAAACGTCTTCGTGTAGGGGAGAATCGACTACCGGAGATCGAGGCCCCCGTTGAGGCTCCCGATCATCACGTAAGACGTTTCACCGCCCAGTAAGAAAAACAGTGTAAGGACGAAGAGGAGAAGAAGAAAGCCAAGAAGCTCCGGGAGCGTGAAAGGCTTGCGAAGCGCCGCGCTGAGCAGAGGCGCGATGGGCTCCCGGAGGAGGAGTCTCCCTCATCCGAGGGAGATGAAGATGATGATGATGACAGCGATGACGTCAAGGGGGTGGAGGGGTGCCTCGACCGCGTCTTGTCAGGTTCCTCCCATGTTGACCGCCCCTTCGTGCAGGAGGAGGTGGCGGAGCAGCGCGCCCCCCAGCCGGTGGCGTCCGCCTCGGAGCGCTGGCGTGGGAAAAGGGGGGCCGAGGCCTCGCCTCGAGGGGGTTCACCCCCCTCTCGTCGTACTCGAAGTGGGACCCCACCCACTTTGATCCAGGAAACCCGGTCCCGGTCTCGGCGCGGGCGGAGCTGAGCCGTGCTCAGGAGGCCCCGTTGGAGCGAGGAGGCGCGGCGACCCCACCGATGGCCCCGAGTAGCTTGAGCCCTGGGAAGAGCTCGGCTTTGGGAGGGGTCTCGAGATCCGCTGGCGGTTCGAGGGGGACACGAAAGGCCTCTATCCCCTTCGGGTAAGTGTTGCTGATTCAATTATTTTTTGTTGCATCTTCCTTGCGTAGTTTAATAAACTTTTTGCCGTCCTCTTCTCATCCAGGCCCAAGCGCCGAATCGAGGAGGCGTCTCTTGCGCCGGCTAAGTGGCTCAAGGTGGGCGCAGCCACAAAGATGGAGGCCCTGGTCACAGGTGCGACGTCGAGGCCCTTGGCTCCGTGGGAAGCCAAGTGGTTGTCCTCAGCCCTCGGTGCTATGGCGCGCGGTAGGCTGATGGGTTCCGCTCTTGCTGTAGGGTCGAGCATCTCGGGGGCTGCGACGGGCGACGACTCTGAGCCAGGGAGGATGCAAGAGGGAGGGAGCACCTCCTTGACGTCGTCCTCTGCGGCCCTCGAGCTCGGCCCGGCGCCAGGGGGCGGAGCCCCGACGTCGGGAGCTTCCGCTCCTGGCCGACCGGAGGCCTCGATCCCCGCACCCCAGGCGGGAGCCCCCGAGGGCCACGAGTCGGGAGAGGAGGTAGTCATCGTCGACCTCGAGGGTGAGGAGACCACACCTCTTCCCCCCTCGACGGGAGAGCGGAGACCTTGGCCGGCGGGGCTACGCGAGCTCGAGGCCCAGAGGAAGCAGGAGCAGGGGGGCCTGCAAGAAGCGGAGCTGCCGCGGCCACAGCAGGAGGGGGAGAAGGAGCCGCTGGAGCGGCGGGAAGAGGAGGAGGAAACTCGGGGCCAACCCCAGCATCAGTAGGCGCAGCAGACGACACCGGGGGGCATGGCGCCACTGGACCCGCCGGCGCAGCAGCCGCCCGAGACGTCGGAGGCAGAGGGGACATCGGGACTGCCCAAGTAATGGGTGTCCATGATCACCCTGGACGAGCTGCTGGCCGAAGAAGAAACGGCGTCGAAGGCGTCGATGGTCCCACGGCTGCCGGGGGTGCAACTGGAGGAGGCCTCGGTACCGAACCCGACGAAAGACGTGTCGATGGTAGTCCGGCTGGTGCCACAAGTCATGGTGTTGGGGGAAGCGATGGCCTCGACACCTTCGCTGCCTCCGAAGGCGCCAGAAGTAGCGTCGAGCCAACCGCCGTAACCGTCGACGGAGCAGCCGGAGAAGACGGCGGCTTCTGGCGTGCTGACGAGGTCGACTTCCGACCCCAGGCTGAGGGATGCCAGCACCGCGTCGGAGTTCCGCACCCCAGCGGAGTTGGCCGTGCCCTACGGCATCCCCCGCGATGTGGTGGATGAGATCGAGTCCTTGGCGCGAACCAAGGTCAAGACGGTCCTTCCACATTGGGGCAAGGGGCGCATCGTACTCTGGGAACTCGGCGACTCCAGCGCTCTGGGGATCGAGATGGACGACCCGGCGGAAGTCAAGTGCTGGGAGGACGCCGAGCGGTCCCGGGCATGGCTGCAGCACTTGCTGAAGCTGGGCATCCAGCTCGCCGAAGGCCTCGACCGAAACCTCGCGGTGAGTCCCTGTGTAGACCATATGCGGTTTTTTGAGTTGTTTCGTATGAAATGCCTTAACCCTCGATTTCCTGTCCCCAGGAGGTGCGGAGGCGTTCCTACTCCAAGTCAGACTTCCTCCATGAAACGCACAACAGCCGAGAGGAAGTGCTTCACCAACTCGAAGCCGGTCGCTCTGCGTAGGGCAGGGTGGCCGGGATTGAGGAGGAGCTGAAGCGGACCAGGGAGGAGGCCGCCAAAACCAAGGAGGAGGCCGCCCGGGCGAAGGAAGACGCCGAGGCCGCTCGAGCGTAAGCTGCCCACCTCAAGGAGGAGCTCAAGCATGCCAGGGAGGAGGCTGACGCGGCCAAGGCTGAAGCGAGGAGGGCCGAGGGCGAGAGCATCCGAGCCCAGGAGTGCATCGAGCTACTCGTGGGGAAGGCTCAAAGCTCCGTGGAGCGCATCCGCTCGCTCGAGGCCAGCTTTGCTGAAGTCTCCACGGCGTGCAACACTCTCTCCGCCATGGCCCAGGAGGAGAAGAACTGGGCTGCTAGCCTGGAAACCCAGCTCAGGGTGATGAAGGCTACCCTCCAAGAGAAGGAGCAAGCCATCATCTTGGCTGGCGGCGCCCTCGAGACCCTCCACTGCGAGAAGACGGAGGTGACCCGGGCCTTCAAGGAGGCCCAGCGGGAGCGGGACGAGGCCCGGGGGGAGCACGACGCCATGCTGGGGGATCACCATGCCCTCGAGACTCGCTGTACCGGTGAGTTCCTTGAAGAGCCTTTGTTCTTTTTTCTTCCCGTATGGTTTGTCTAACTCTTGTTTTGTGTTTCAAGCCTCGAGTCGAAGCTGCTCGCTACCCAGACTGCCGCCAAGGCACTGCAGGAGAGCCTCACGGCAGAGGGGGCGCTTCTCGGCCGGCTCTGGGTTGCCCTCGATAGGCTCTGCACCTCCTGGGAGGTCGGGCCCATCGAGGGTGCCGAAGAAGACATCCCGGGTGCCACGCTCGTCGACCGGATCTATTACCTCGACGCCACCCTTCGTGATCACGTGTGGGAGGTGCTTCATATTGGCGTGAAGCGCACGCTAGCAGTGGTCTCCTCCGGCTTCATCTTTGACATGAACGTGGTCACCCAAGGCTTCATTCCTGATATCTCGAAGACCGACGCCGAGAATGAGGAGCGATGCCGAGGGCTCATCAATGACGCTGAGAGGCCGGGGGGAGCGCTGGCGAAGTTATTCAAGGATGAAGTCCTCCCCCCCGCAGATGAAGGGTACAGCGTCGAGGAGGGCGGTGACGGAGCGGGCTACTCGATGTTCCATGCGTTGGTGAGGATTTCGCCTTTGTCGTTAGCGAGCTTGTAAGTCCCGGGCTTTAGCACCTCAGCTACGGCGTATGGGCCTTCCCATGGCGGGGTCAGCTTGTGACATCCTTTGTTTCTTTGTCGTCAACGTAGGATGAGGTCTCCAACTTGGAAGTCCCTCGGGCGCACGTGCTTGTCGTGGTAGCGTCGAAGTTTTTGCTGATACCTCGCGGAGTGAATTAGCGCCATGTCTCGAGCCTCCTCGAGCTGGTCGACGGCGTTTGCGAGGGCTTCTTTGTTGCTTTTCTCGTTGTATGCCTTTAGTCGAGGGGAACCATACTCGAGGTCAGTGGGGAGGACGGCCTCGGACCCATAGACCAAGAAGAATGGGGTGAAGCCCGTGGCTCGACTAGGTGTTGTCCTTAAGCTCCATAGGACCGAAGGCAGCTCCGCGGCCCATTTTTTTCCGTGCTTGCTGAGGTGGTTGAGGATCCTTGGCTTGAGGCCCTGCAAAATCATGCCATTGGCGCGCTCGACCTGGCCGTTAGTTCGAGGATGTGCAACCGCGAACCAATTCACACGGATGTGATGGCGATTGTAGAAATCCAAGAACTTCTTGCCAGTGAACTGTGTGCCGTTGTCAGTGATGATGACGTTCGGGACCCCGAAGCGATGGATGATATCGGTGAAGAACTCGACCACCCGTTCGGAGTGGATGTTGCCGATAGGCCAGGCCTCGATCCATTTGGTAAACTTGTCGATGGCAACGAGCAGGTGCGTGTACCCTTTGGTCGTCCTCTTGAGAGGCCCCACAAGATCGAGCCCCCAGACCGCGAACGGCCAGGTGATGGGGATCATTTGTAGGGCGTGAGCTGGGAGATGCATCTGCTTGGCGTAAAATTGACACCCTTTGCACGAGTGGACAATGTTTGCGGCGTCAAAAACGACTGTCGGCCAGTAGAAACCCTGTCGGAAGGCATTGCCTACGAGGGTCCTTGGCGCTGCGTGATGGCCGCAAGCCCCCGAGTGTATGTCCTCGAGGAGCCTCCTGCCTTCCTCGATGGTAATGCAGCGCTGAAGAACGCCTGAGGGGCTTCGCCTGTAGAGTTCCTTGCCGTCACCGTAGATGACGTAGGACTTGGCTCGTCGTGCGATCCAGCGAGCTTCGGTCTGGTCCTCCGGGAGCTCTCCCCGAATGAGGCAGTCGAGGAAAGGGGCTCGCCAATCTGGTGGCGAGCTCGATGGAGGAGGAGTCCCCTGGATCTCCATAACCTGTGCCACGATCGAGGGGGCCCCGGTCGAGGTCGTGGGGTGGAGCTTCGAGGGTGTAGTGCAAGCCCCCGAGCCCAAGTCGATGGAGGGCTCGAAGAGGTCCCTCGAGAATACGTCCAGAGGGACTGTACCTCGAGTCGATGCGATTTTCGCAAGCTCATCCGCGGCTTCGTTGTACCGTCGAGCAACATGAATAAGCTCGAGGCCGTGGAACTTGTCTTCCAACTTGCGCACTTCGTTGCAGTAGGCTTCCATCTTGGCATAGTGGTAGCTTGAGGCCTTCATCACTTGGTCGACAATCAGTTGCGAGTCACCTCGAACGTCAAGGCGTCGGACCCCGAGTTCGAGGGCGATTCGTAATCCAGTGATAAGTGCTTCGTACTCCGCGACATTATTAGAAGCGGCAAAGTGGATGCGAATGATGTAACGCATGTGGACTCCGAGGGGTGAGATGAAGAGCAAGCTCGCGCCTGCTCCTGTCTTCATGAGCGACCCATCGAAGCACATCGTCCACAGCTCGGCTTAGATTTGGACTGGCGGCAACTGCGTGTCGGTCCACTCAGCGACGAAATCCGCCAGTACTTGAGACTTGATGGCCTTCCGCGGTGCGTAGGTGATGGTCTCGCCCATGAGCTCCACCGACCACTTGGCAATCCTTCCAGCGGCCTCCCGGTTATGGATGATCTCCCCCAAGGGGAACGAAGATACCACGGTAACCGGGTGGCTGAGGAAATAGTGCTGGAGCTTGCGACGTGTAAGGACGATGGCGTAGAGCAGCTTCTGCACCTGTGGGTAGTGAATTTTCATTTCCGAAAGCACTTCGCTGACGAAGTAAACCGGCCGCTGGACGGGCAAGGCGCGCCCTTCCTCCTGCCTCTCAACCACTATGGCCGCGCTGACCACCTGAGTGGTTGCGGCGACATAGAGGAGGAGGGGCTCGGGCGGTTCAGTCGACGTCGCTGGTCGAGGAGGGACGAGAATCGGAGTGGAAGTTAGCATGCCTTTGAGTTCATCGAGGGCCTCCTCGGCCTCCACGGTCCATGTGAATCGCTCGGATTTTTTCAAGAGGCGGTACAGAGGCATGGCCTTCTCCCCTAAGCGTGAGATAAAGCGGCTAAGGGCTGCGAGGCAGCCCATGACCCTCTACACGCCCTTGAGATCCTGAATCGGCCCCATTCGCATGATGGCCGCCACCTTCTTGGGGTTGGCCTCGATCCCGCGCTGGGAGACGATGTATCCGAGGAGGATGCCCCGAGGCACTCTGAAGACACATTTCTCGGGGTTGAGTTTTATGTTTTTGGCTCGAAGGCACCCGAACGCGATTTTGAGGTCATGGATGAGGTTGCCCACTTTTTTGGACTTGACCACGATGTCATCGACATAGGCCTCGACCGTGTCGCCTATGTGTTCGCCGAAGACGTGGAGCATGCACCGCTGATACGTTGCCCCGGCGTTTCGAAGGCCGAAGGGCATGGTCACGTAGCAGTACATGCCAAAAGGTGTGATGAAGGAAGTCGCGAGCTGGTCGGACTCTTTCATCTTGATTTGGTGGTAGCCAGAATAAGCATCGAGGAACGAGAGGGTTTCACATCCCGCGGTAGAGTCAACAATTTGATCAATGCGTGGTAAAGAAAACAGAACCTTGGGACATGCTTTGTTTAAACTAGTATAGTCAATACACATCCGCATTTTTCCATTCTTTTTCTTAACTAACACGGGATTAGCTAACCACTCGGGGTGATGGACCTCCTTGATGAATCCAGCCGCCAAAAGCTTGTGAACCTCCTCACCGATGATCCTGCGCTTCTCCTCGTCGAAGCGACGCAGGCGTTGCTTCACCGGTCTGGACCCGGCCCGGATTTCCAAGGCGTGCTCGACGACTTCCCTCGGTATGCCCGGCATATCCGAAGGACTCCACGCAAACATATCGGCATTCATGCGGAGAAAGTCGACGAGCACAGCTTCCTATTTGCCCTCGAGGTCGGCGCTGATCGTTAGCACCTCTTGCTGGGGCAGCTCGGGTCGAGGGGGACCTTCTTGGTGTCTTGTGCCGGCTCAAAGTTGTCGGCGTGTCGCTTAGGATCTAGCACCTCATCGACGAGGTGCTCGAGGGTCGCAGCTATCATGGCATTTTGCTCGACGGCCTCCCCATACTCGACGCATTCGACATCGCAGTCGTACGCGTGCTTGTAGGAGGAGGCGACGGTGATGACGCCCTTGGGTCCTGGCATCTTGAGCTTGAGGTAGGTGTAGTTCGGGATCGCCATGAACTGCGCGTAGCCCGGTCGGCCGATGATAGCGTGATACGTTCTGTGAAACCCGACCACCTCGAAGGTGAGGGTCTCTTTCCTGAAGTTGGCGGGGGTGCCAAAGCAGACAGGAAGGTCGATACGGTCGACGGGGAGAGCCTTCATCCCTGGCACGACGCCATGGAACCCACCAGCGCTGGGTCAGAGTTGGCACCTCTTGACTCCCAGGAGGTCGAGGGTCTCAAGGTAGATGACGTTTAGGCTGCTGCCGCGTTCCATGAGGACCTTCGAGAGGCGAGTGTTTATGATGATTGGGTCGACGACGAGCGGATAGGCCCCGGGGTTGGGGACTCGATCCGGATGGTCATCGCGGTCGAACATGATGGGCGCGTCAGACCAGTCGAGGTAGTGAGGTGTCGCGACTCAGACGGAGAAGACTTCTTGACGCTCCCACTTACGCTGTCGAGGCGTGAGCTGGGTCGAGGGGCCCCCGTAGATCATGTAGCAGTCATAGACTTCGGGGAATTTTTCGTCTTCCCTGTTGTCTCCCTCACCACCGCCTTGGTCTTTCTTGTCGTCACCTTTCTTCACGCCCACTTGCTCGAAGTGCTTTCAAAGCATGCGGTAGTCCTTAAGCTTGTGCCTTGCCCCGTCCTTGTGATAAGGGAAGGGCTCCTCGAGCATTTTATCGAAGATGGCGCCCTCAGGGGGACCTCGAGGTCTTTTGCGTTCGGTTGCTACAACGAGATCGTCTTCTACAGCCTCACGCTTACCTTGCTGATGTTTCTTCTTCTTGTTATTTCTCTTCAGCCCTTTGCTCGAGCCTCCGGCATCGTCGGCTGCCGGCGCCTTTCCCTTGTCCTTCCCGTCGCTGAAGAAGGCGCCGACCGCCTCCTCGCCGGCCGCGTAGTTGGCGACCACATGTTATGCCCCAACTTGCAAACTAGGTCCTTACAGGTTGTACCCGCAACGAACGCTAGAATGACGTCGAGATCGGAGATGTGGGGTAGTTCGGTGCGGAGCTTGGAGAAACATCAAGCAAAGTCGCGGAGAGACTCCCCTGGTTTCTGCTTGCAGTTGCGCAGTTCCCAGGAGTTCCCGGGACGCACGTAGGTACCTTTAAAGTTCCCCTCGAAGATCCGGACAAGGTCGATCCAGCCACGAATCTGGTCAGGGGGAAGCTCCTCGAGCCACCTACGCGCGGTGTCAGACAGGTACAGGGGAAGGTGACGTATGATGGCGTGATCGTCACGCGCCCCGCCCGTCTGACAAGCCAGCTGAAAGTCGGCTAGCCAGAGCTCAGGATTGGTTTCGCCGTTGTATTTGATGATGCTCGTGGGGGGTCAAAACTTGTCAGGCAGCTGGGCGCAGCGGATCGTCCTGCTGAAGACTCGGGGACCCGGTGGCTCCGGGGCCGGTCGATCTTCCTCGCTGTCGTAACGTCCTCCACGATGAGCGCTGTACCCTCGATCCTCGGCATCCCCGTGCTTGCGCCTGCGGTTCTCGACAATGTCAAGGCGCGCGTCGCGGGGAGCGCGGTCGTCGTTGACACGTTCTTGGGCCGGCTTTCTCTTCGGTCGGGGGGCCGCCCCCTGATCGACTGAGCTCTCCCTTTCGGGCCGGGAGGGCTCGACCTGAGGTTCGGAGGCTGCCCCTCAACGCCTCGAGGCTGAGCTCTCGGCTTGCTGAATAGCAGCTACTTGGAGGAGGTCCTCGACCTCGCGTTGTATCCACCGAGCTTGCGAGCTGGATGGCGCAGGCATATTGCGAAGGAGCATAGCCGCCGTGACAATGTTTTGGCTCGCTCGGGGGTAACGGTTGGCGGGTTGCTCGGGTGCCTCTGCCTCGTTGATCTGTCGGTTGACCTCTCAGGCCCTGGCTCAGGCTCTACCACCGGGCGGTCACCGCTCTCGCTCGAGGGTTAGCTCAAGCAGGTCCAATCGTTCCTGCTCATCGGCGAGCTTTGCCTGCAACTCTTGAATTTGTGCCAACTGTGCGTCCTGCTCGCCAGGACGGGGGCACGCCTCTCGCGGTGCGTCTGGTTGTTGGTCCTCTGCTCTGGGGAGAGCATCTCCCGCCGCAGCGGTAGCTGCCACGGCCACTGGATCGATGGTGTCCTGATCGGAGTCGACATCACCATCGATGTGGAGGCACTCGCGGGCAGGATCCCAGTGATCAGAGTCAGAGTCGGGGTCGCCGCAGCAGAAAACGGGGAACTGTCCCCGCGCCTCCTCCTGCAGCTGCCGTCGGAGTGTGCCGACGGTGTACCTTCGGGGGCCGGGCGTTCTCGTGAAGGCCAAACCCTCGGAGGCTGGTGTGACAGTCCCCACGTCCGTCATTGCACGGAGAAGGGCGCCTGGGCGGTCCTTTAATGTGCTCATGTTGGAGCGGGTCGCTGTCGAGATCATCGTTGTGGCATCGTTGGAGTCAAACGAAGGCCACTGATGGCGCTCGAACAGCTCGTGCGGGAGCGGGCTCGATCGAGCGGGGACTTCGTCATGCTTCCTCGATGAGCGTACTGTGAAGGTGGAGTCAGGGTTGTGGTAGGGTCCTACCGGTTTGCCCTCTACCTCTGAACTCGGGTCAGACAATCTCTCGACAAGAGGTTCCTCATCTCTGGTTAGGGGCAACGAGAAAGCGGCGGGAACCATCCTCGACTCAGGTTGATGGCGATGACGGTGTCGATCGTGCCTCCTTCCGGACGTGGAAGCATGGTGGTGAGACCGGCGAGCGGCCCCCCATGAGCGTGGGGGCGTACCGCGACCTCCGTTCGGGTCACTGATCGAGAGCAGGGTCATGTCATAGCCTTGGCCGAGGGTCATGAACTCCAGGATCCCAAACCAGATCACCGTAGTGCATGGAAGTGGTGAAACAAAGTTGCCCATCCGGAAAAATGGCAGGAAATCGTTAGTGACACGCGGCTCCCCTACCTGGCGCGCCAACTGTCGGTGTTTTGACCCTCGAGGGGTTAACACCAACGAGTAATATTTATAATTGCGTGCTCCCTTAATCCGGTGGGTGATGCAAGAAGGACACGGCGATTTATCCTGGTTCGGGCAAAGAAGGCCCTACGTCCAGCGGGGGGAGGATAGTTCGTGTTATCTTGCACCGAAATGCTAGTACAGGGGAAAATACAAGCAGGTGTGAGGAGCGTGAGTTGGAGCTTGGGCGTTTCGGATGCCTGGCTCTCGACCTTACACTGTCTCATGGTATTGTTCTGTGATCTAGAGACTTAGCGTTTCTACGCTCTGGATCCTCTCGTTCGGGCCCCTCTTTCTAATGCCCTGGCGCCTCCTTTTATAGGTGAAGGAGGGGCACAGGAGTACATATATTTAGCGTTCGCGTGGCCGGTGACGCATGGCATTGAGGCCGATCACGTCGGTGCTGCTATAGTGATGTACGTCGGTATGGGAGGCCCTGCAGCCATCGCGTCGGGAGTTGTTGAGTCCCGCTCGAGGGTTCGTTTGATGACGTCGAGGGGCGGCGATCGAGGGTCTTGGCTTGAGTCGAGGGGGTCGAGTTGAAGGGGTCGAGCCTCACCGGATAAGGTCGAATCCCGGGAAATGCGGGAAACGTACTGATTCATACGTCTCGAGGGGGTGCTGGACATGGCACAGTGCTCGGCATGGTGCAACAGCGAAGTACGATCCGCAGGATTCCGGGGCATGGGCGGTAAAAGCCAGATTTGACCGCCACACCTGCAACTGTTACCGTAACTGTGGCCATACGGTTAGGCGGGGGTAGGTAGATCGCATTGAATGCGCCCGGATCCGTACGGGAGAGTCGGTAAGCCGAGGGGTGCACTCTCCTCGAGGACCGCCCATTCATCCGAACGAAGTTCCGTCCTCGAGGGCAGGCTCGTTCGGCGGGCGAAGTTCCATCCTCGAGGGGTCGCCCGAATTATACCCTCGACTGTATAGTCCCGGTCCGTTCGGTAGCCCCTCGAGCAGGCTTTGGCTTTGGGCCGTTGTTGTCCGTTCGTGGGTCAGCCCGATACGTCTTAGCCTGCGGGCCTTCGTACGTTAGCGCGGGAGGTCACTGGAGGGTTCATATTGCTGATTCTGTGGGGTTTAGTTCGGTAAACCAGGGGTTTGGGGTACCCATTTCCTGGGTAACGACATGGTGCGACAACGTTAAACTCTCCGTTAACGGAAACTATACGATAAAATGATATGCTTCAACATGATGGAATAGTAAATATGATGCTCGATGGATGCATGACCAGATTAAGGACTTGAGTATAACTTTTCTTCATGATAAATTTGCAAGCCAACAATCTTACTAAGTTCATTTGGGTTAACTATTTCATTAACAAAATTTATTAAGCACATGAAATAACGTTAATTAAGCCCTAATGACATGATTAAGATAAGCATAAACAATTAATTAAAGTGCCAAAGGTCATTAGAGTTAATGACCTAAGGTCATCAATCAATCCCAAAGTCAAACATATCCTATAATGATTAAACATAATTAAAGGGGTTCATTAATTATTTAGAACATAAAATAAAGGCATAAAATTAAAATTACCTAATTGAGCTTAAAATTTTATTTTGGATAGATCATGGTTTAATTAGATGGTAAAATAATTTTTAGAAATAAAAGCCAATTATTTTATTTATTAAAAATCATTGAAGATGCATTTTTTAATTAAAAGAGCTAATTTTAACTAATTCAAAAAGTACTATAAATTGGTATTTCATATTTTTTCTAGGTAGAGGACATCATAAAGAGCATACACATAATTTTTTAGAATTTTTAGAGCTTTACATGAATTACTATGAATTATAGAAGAAAATGGCATTTAAATCATTTTCTAAAAAAGAAAAAAAGAAAACAGAAAATCTTTCCCGACGTTGACCGGCGGCGGCTCAATTTTGACCGGCCAAACCTCGCCGGCGGTGAGGTCTCCGGCGACGAGACTTGGCCCTACAGGCTCAGCTCGGCACGGCGAACCAGATGAGCTAGCTAATGAAGCGGCGGAGCAAGAGCAGCCGGCTCGCCGGCGGCCATGATGGCACGGCGGAGCTCGGGCGCGGCGGCAAAGCTCACCGGATCTATTTCCGGCGACAGTGAGAGCACGGGCATGGTCTACACACCCACGCAAACACAATTAGCAACAAGATGAGGCCAAACCTGACCCCTAGCTACGACGGCTATGCGCGCGGCGGCTCTGGCAAGGCCATGCCGGCGACGAGCCATGGCGGCCGTACACTACGGCATGGTAGAGGTGAAACTGAGGGCATGGAGGGGCGCAAGAGCTCACCGCGGTAACGATGCGCACGCTAGCTGGCTTGGAGGCAGACCGAGGAGAGCTGCAGACGGCGACGCTGATGGTGGCGGCGGTGCTCCGGTGGCAAGGACAGCGTCACGGTGGTTCCTGTGCACCATCGGGCCGATAAAGTTGCGCATGAGATGGAGGAGATCATGGAGATCACGAAGATATAGAAAATGGAAGAAAATAACCGGCGGTGGCGGCTGTCGTCGGTGAACTGGTTCGCGGCGGCGCCGTTGCCGTGCGCGAAGAAGACGACGGCGCACGGGCAACTCGGGCGGGGAGAGCGAGCACGGGCTAGTTTAAACTGATCACAAGGATGTGGCGTAGATGCTGGCAAGAGCAAACGGGCAGCAATGGCACGGCGGTGGCGAATTTGGGCGGCGGAGGACGGTCGTCGGCGATGGCGGACGGGAAGAAGGAAAAGCGAAACGGCGACTGGCTAGCTCTATTTGAAGCGGGAAGGCAAGGAAGGGGTGGCCGACACGTCCACGGTGAAGTTTCGCGCGCGAGGGGGCAAGCTGGCAGCGGGGCAGGCCGGTATGGCGCAGCGGCCACGGCGACGGCGAGGAACAGAGTGGGGAGAAGACGATGGTGACGTCATCGGTACTGTAGACAGGTGATGTCATTTTGAAACTCTACAAATTACTATAGAATTTATATGGGAACATGAAAATCTCCAAAAATAAAATTTGTATAACTTTTCAAGAGCTATACTTTTCATTTAACAAATATTTTTAAATTCTACATAGTTTATGAAATATGAATTCAAATTCAAAAAAGAATAAAACCCTAAAAACAAACATTTAAAATTACTTTTGATTTTTCAAAAAAACTTGAAAATATTCAAATCTATGAAATTCTCAAATTTTCAAACCAAACATTTTTCATATATAAAGTTTTTCCAAAATATGCATAAATTTTGAATTATGCTTTTAAAATAAAAAAGGGGCAAATACAGGAAAACTGTATTTTCAAATTCATTTGAAATTCTTTTTGGAAACTTGAAAAACTTTGAATACCAAATTTGTAGCTCTTGTCAAGATATACAAACTATACTTTAAGAGTATCTCCAAATTCTATATATATTTTGAATTATCCCAAAGGGGATAAAATAAGCTTTTGAAATAAAGTTTTTTTTTAAATCGAATTCAAACTTGATTTGGTTTCTAAATTAATTGGTTGGTCATTAGTGATCACAAACATCATCCAAGGATATTTTTAGGTCTATGACCCAATAGTACCCTTGGTTGACCAAGTTGACTTTGAAAATTCATTTTTAAAGCTTTCAAATTTGAATTTAAATTTAAATTGCAAAACTTAAGAATAAGCTTTGAAATCCAAATTCAACTTCAAATCTGGAAATCATTTTTTTGTTTACAAGTTGAGCATTCAGTTTTTTTCTCTATCCCTCTTTGTTTACAAGTTGCAACCTCAGCCAATTAGTTTTTCTGTTCTGCTCAACAAGTTGAGCATTCTAGTTTTTTTCTCTATCTCTGAATCTCTCTCTGTTTCTCTTCTTTTTACAAGTTGAGCATTCTAGTTTTTTCTCTATCTCTCTCTGTTTCTCTTCTTTTTCTTTATAATATATACCTAACATGACTACAGGAGCGCTTCATTTTTCTCTGATTATAAGATGATAAAATTGAAGGACCTGATCTATGCTTGTTTCATTAAGAGCATATGTTTGTTATTATATACAGATATACCAGGGTATCAAAACTACTCTCTGTTTTGAAGAAAAACTATTTGTGCTAGTTCTGCAGAGCTGGTTCAGCATCTGACAACTTATCAGCCAACCATGGCTACCGGCTTGGTAACGGAGTCTGCTTATACAGAAGAGCCAGTACCAAAAGGATGCGGAGAGCTGCAACCGCAAGGCAAAGCTTGGAGTATTCCTTGGACAGTTTAAATCTGGGTGAAACATGCTGTGGGCTACCTTATCCACGTCAAGAAATCGACGTGGATCAGTTATGGTTCTCGAACGAATACAGCTCCGATAAACTTCCAGCATCGCTTTTGATCCGAGAATGGTGTATGGTCCAGGAGTAGAGCTGTCAAGTGGTTCAGGCTCACTTGCTGGAAGTTGTTGGACTCGATACTCATAGCTCCTAGAGTTATCCGCTTCGAGAGACGAACCATATCCTGAAATGAACCTGTAAATACGTACATACTGTTACTCCTGCAGTAGATCGAAATAGTATGCAGCCTGCAGGCATGGTCAAATACCACTGCATGCCGTGTCCATGGTTTTCTTTCTTCAGTTGTGCACGAAACGTTGCATCGGCATGTCTGTGGTGACCTTGGTCTTGGCTTTGAGACGTGCAAAACTGCAAATACCTGAACGCAGATTTTTCGTCAGTGACAATAGTAAACTGTAAATGGCCTCTGAGGACATCTAGACTCTGATTCTCTGAACGTTGGTGTCCCTGCAGATTTTCTGTTGCAACTCGCGTCGTTTCTTGATCTTTATTATGTCACCCGGCATCCTCGCAATCCGCAAACGCCATGCCGTTCGTGGTTGCGGGTTGTCTTCTCCAATCCATCGTTTGCGCGGACGCAGTTCCGCCGCGTGGTTTTGCTTCAGGACTGCTCACGTACGTTACCGATCAGCATCCGGGGTAACAGACAAACGTCTTGACCGGGGCTGCCTTTCGAGGGCTCCACCGTCATTGGTCTTTAAATCTCCAAGCTATGGATGGGCTCACCCGCCGATGTCAAGCTCCGGCGGCGGCCGGCCAGCCGGTTATTAAAGCACTGTGCGAAAGCAACGAAAGCCTCGAGCTCAAGCACATCCAGCATGCATGCTCGCCTATAAATACCCGGCCTGTTGCACCGTCCAGCTCCATCCAGCCATCTCCTCCAGTTCATAAGCACACCAGCAGAGGCGCGGAGCTGAAGAACATGGCGAACAAGCACTTGTCTTTGGCCCTTTTCATCGTCCTTCTGGGCCTGACGTCAAATTTGGCAGCCGGGCAGGTCCTGTTCCAGGTAAGTTCGTGCCACTCATCAGTCATCACGCATCAGTTGCTAATGGTTTTCCACTGAGCTTGAGTTCGTTCCACCTTCCACCAGGGCTTCAACTGGGAGTCGTGGAAGCAGAACGGAGGATGGTACAACTTCCTGATGGGCAAGGTGGACGACATCGCCGAGGCCGGCATCACCCATGTCTGGCTCCCTCCGGCATCGCACTCTCTCGCCGAGCAAGGTTCCTGCTTTCTCCTCTACTACTCTTTAACTCCCACGTACCACGGCGCTGCGTGCTCCACTGTTTTGCGTATGCTAACCTGTCGTGCGGTGTCGTGCACAGGTTACCTGCCGGGGCGCCTGTACGATCTTGACGCGTCCAAGTACGGCAACGAGGCGCAGCTCAAGTCTCTGATCGAGGCGTTCCATGACAAGGGCGTCAAGGTCATCGCGGACATCGTCATCAACCACCGCACGGCGGAGCACCAGGACGGCCGCGGCATCTACTGCCTCTTCGAGGGCGGCACGCCGGACTCCCGCCTGGACTGGGGCCCCCACATGATCTGCAGCGACGACAGGACCTACTCCGACGGAACGGGGAACCCCGACACGGGCGCGGACTTCGGCGGCGCGCCGGACATCGACCACCTGAACCCGCGCGTCCAGCGCGAGCTCATCGCCTGGCTCAACTGGCTCAAGTCGGACATCGGCTTCGACGCGTTCCGCTTCGACTTCGCCAAGGGCTACTCCGCCGACGTCGCCAAGGTCTACATCAACAACACCGAGCCCTGCTTCGCCGTCGCCGAGATATGGACCTCGCTGGCCTACGGCGGCGACGGCAAGCCTTTCTACGAACAGAACGCGCACCGGCAGGAGCTGGTGAACTGGCTGGACCGTGTGGGCGGCAAGGCCAGCCCGGCCACGGCGTTCGACTTCACCACCAAGGGCATCCTCAACGTCGCCGTCGATGGCGAGCTGTGGCGGCTGCGCGGCGCCGACGGCAAGGCGCCCGGCTTGATCGGGTGGTGGCCGGCCAAGGCCGTCACCTTCGTCGACAACCACGATACTGGCTCCACGCAGCACATGTGGCCATTCCCCGCCGACAAGGTCATGCAGGGCTACGCCTACATCCTCACACACCCCGGGAACCCGTCCATCGTGAGTTCTTGATGACTTCTGAAAATCTGAAAATTTCTGTCCATGGTCGTGATGAACTGAAGAAAAATTCGTGACTATATTTCTATTTCTCCAGTTCTACGATCATTTCTTCGACTGGGGCCTCAAGAACGAGATCGCGCACCTGGTGTCCATCAGGGACCGCCACGGGATCCAGGCGGACAGTGAGCTGCGCATCATCGAGGCCGACGCCGACCTGTACCTCGCTGAGATCGACGGCAAGGTCATCGTCAAGATTGGATCAAGATACGATTGTGGGCACCTCATCCCAGAAGGCTTCCAGGTCACGGCGCACGGAGATGGCTATGCCGTCTGGGAGAAAAACTGAGGCAAACCTGTGCTTCGTCCGGCACGAAGAGTTTTAGCAGATTTGACCTGCATTTTTCTTAGCTTATTGATGCTCCTACTAATATGGGATAAATACAACCTGTATTCGAGATTAAGTACTTTATCATCCGTAAAGAAGAGAGGATGAGGGGCATGCATCTATATAATTTTGAGGAATAATGGCAAAATAACTTTTTTCACTGAATATTGATAGGTGTAAGGTTCTTTGTACTGCATTTACCAATAGCCAAGATGCAATAGCTGTGGCATAAGAAAACATGTTTCAGGAAAAGAAAGAATGTTCGAGCAAAAGAAAACAAATGCTTTTGATCGGTGATGTGAATATTGTCAATCGCATATGCTAGCTATAATATATCAGTATGGCTAGCGCAGACGCTTAGCCCCTGTTCGAATGCCCGTTGCGCATGTTACTGTGCATGTTCACGTATGTCGTGCCTACCCGCCCGCGCCTGCTGCAGTTCCTTCCCGACGTCCACGACTCCACGCTCTCATTGGACGGGCTCAAAGTTCCTCGGCGAGAAGGAAGGAAGAGGAGGGAGGCTTGAGAGAGAGAGAGAGAGGAGAGGAGAGGCGGAGGTGCGCGAGGTAGGAGGCGAAGCCCTATGGCAGGCCGTTGTCCGCCAGTCACCGACACCTTTGCAACATGTGCAACTCCTAGTCTACTTTTGAAACATACAAACGAAACATTTGCAACATATGAAACAAATAAAACACCGCAACTGAAACATGCATGTATAGCTATTTGCAATATGCTACACCAAGATCTACTTTAGAAGCATTCAGATAAACATATGCAACATACGTCTGACAGAAACACATGCTTGCAACAAGCGTGTTTTGTCATTACAACATATATATCATCTAGATCTACTTTTGCTATCCAAATGAAACACTCTTGAAACAAAAAGTCTAAAACGTTTGAAACACTTGAAAACATTGCAGTATTTGGATCTACTTTTACTACATCCAAATGAAACACTTGAAACAAAAGTATAAAACTTCTGAAACACTTGAAAACATTGCAATATTTGAATCTACTTTTGCAACATACAAATAAAACACTTGAAATAAAAGTCTAAAACACATTGGAAGTTTTATTAAAAATGCTACATCTTTTTCACATCGAAAGCTCTAATTTATTCGATTATACGATGGTTAAAAATATGTTATATATCTAAAAGAGTCTAGATTCTCGCCATCTATACCTATAGATAAAAGGAGAAAATTTTAGTATGCCAATTTTCTTTCGCCTCCGTGTTCTGATTGGCGATGGAGAGGTTTCGTAGTCTATGTAGAGGATGAGAAAAAGAATAAAAAAAAGTAATGACTCCAGGTGCAAAATTGCAAGAGAGAAAGAAAATATGGAAGGATATAAATTGAATTTGAAAAACTCAAAGATTCCTGATATAAAATTTAGTCAACGTTGGGCCTTCTATTACTGGGTTGGAATGTGCCTCGTGGGCCTATATATATACCTATATCTATAAATTTATCCTAATAATAAAGAGATAAAATTCCTAACCATTTTTTCTGTCATTTTCTTTATGTCCATCTCCCTCTATATACCGGACAATAGATAATTTCTTTCATCCCGGCCTATATATATAATATGTGTTCATGTGAGTCGCGTCTAAATCAATTAAATGTATTATTTGAAGATTATTAGGTTTTGTTGTAATTAATGTAATTCTAAAAGAAGGGCCGGTTTGGTGCCATGCCGCTCGAGCAGCAGCTCGCGTCGATCAATACATTGCGAGTTGTAGTCTTCTAGACGTATTCATGGGATGATCCAGATCGATGGTAGATGACCGTGATGCAACATAATAAAGAGCAGCGCGTTCATGGTGCTGTGGAGAGCCACCACATCGGACGTAGTCGAAACAAACTCGCTGATCAATTTAACATGGTTCACACACACAACCTACATACACATGTTGACACTATCATGTTATATATGAAAAGAATAGCTATATTATGGATCATGGTTATCAAATAATTAAAATTTTTGATTTTTTTTTTTATAATGTACAGACATATTTTGCTAGTTGAATAAAAGAAATAGAGAACAATAATGCTACGTGTGCTCGCGAGAGATAGACAGGAGACACACTTTTTGATAGACTTGGACTAGCCCACGCCCACCATGACACAGCATGGAGGGTTAGCCCATTACGACACACCGTGCCACACACCTATACATGTGCACATGCGGCACACCTTTCACTTCTTTCAACTTCTGATAGTTATCTAGTCTCTTCGTTCTAACTTTATTGATGAGACAAAGCATCATAAGTTTCATCAAAGTTATAAAAAAGGCTATAAATATTTATTACATCAAATAGGCATACTAATATAATTAATAAAAAATCTAATAATATTTATTTGATACTAGAAATATAATTATTTTATATTATATAAATTTGGTCAAATCTAAGATGATTTAATTCTTCAAGAAAGTTAGAATGACTTATAGTTTAGAAAATGACTTATAGTTTAGAATGGATGAAGTATTTAAGTTAACCTTTAGTTACAATCCCACGTGGAACTAAACATTTATTGTACCTAAAATGAAGATTTTTTGGGCTTTATAATTTATTCAAGTATAATTAAATCAGACCAAACTTGATAATTATAATTAATAAAACCCAACGTGATGACCAACTCATCCGCCGTAGATTTTAGTGCTTCATTGATGTCTTGATGAGTGTCACGCTCTCTCTCCTTGAACCACCGAGAAGCCGAAGCCCTCACAACTCACATGTACAAGCGTTGTTCTTGTGAGATGGCTTTGTACAGTTCAGTTTATGAGAACAGGACTCTTTTTAGTGGTTTGGATCACCCGGTCGACATGACAGGTACGAGTCAGACCAGCCGACCTCAGTCCTCCGCTGACAAGAACACCGCCGCGCCGATCCGAAACCCACTGTACGCTCGTCGACATCCACGACGTCGATGAGGACGCGCGCGGGACGCACACGCACCGCCGGCCCAGCCATCATGTACTGGGTTGGTGGGCCGGCCGACGAAAAGGCGATTACAAAATACCCCACTTGAGCGGTCGACGGTATTATCTGGATCTAGTACTAAAAAAACAATTGTGGTCCAGTACCTTGCCACCGCGAGGCCGCAGTCTGACTTCCCTCATGTGGAGTTGTTTATTCAGTTCAACGACCGGTCGTCAGGGTCGTCCAATTCCGTTCCACGATCCACATGTAGTTTCAGCGTCCAGGTCGCTAGGGACAACCCCAGAGTCACCAAGTCGATCCAAGGGGTGGTAAAGAGTACGTGCAGATACAGGCTGGGCAAGAAAACACTGCGTTTTTTTTCTACACAATAGCAATACAGTTGGTCTGAATTTCTCTCTTTGGTAATTTTCATCTTGATTGAACGCTAACCCCTGTGCTTATGAGCTGTTGTCTTATACTATAGTACAAAAAACTACGAAAGCTGAAATAATTAGCTAAGATCTCCTAGCACCAAGCAACTGCTAACCAAGGACTGAAAGGGGTACTCCATTTTACTTTCTTATAGCGATAGCAACATACCAATGGTATCTTTCTGAAAAAGGGGTATATTTATTGGTCCAGCACGGAATTAACGTGCGTTCACAGCTCATGATATGCACTAATCATAAGATAAGAATGCTAGACCCCAGTCTGGACACTATAATAACAATTAATATACCGTAAGAACCTGCACAGATTAAAATACCACCTTAATCGAAGCCGCTTGCATCCACCTAATCATATATCTCGGCCAGCCACTTCTATTCTGATCATTCCATCCATTCATATCTTAAACTAGTAGTATCCGCACCGGTTCACACTGATGACGAGAAAACGTGCGCCAAAAACACCGCTTGGACTCCGCGTGAGGCTCGTGCCGGTGGGCATGCACGCGCGCCTAGTATTTTTCGCGGTATAAAAACCCCACGGCACAACACCCTGAAACATCATCGCCTCGCCGCGACCTCGGAGTCCGAGCAACACCTTTTCCCATCACTTTCTCTCGACACCGACGCCACGACGTCGCACAGCCACCACCCCGCCATGGCGCCGAGGCTGGAGCGCGGCGGCGGGTTCCAGCTCCCGAACACAGAGCAGGAGAACTCCCTCTTCCTCCGCGCGCTCATCTCCGTCGTGTCCGGGGACACCGCCGCCGCGTTGCCCCCGGTGGCGTCAGCGTCAGCGTCTGCGGCGGCGGTCGTAGAGGCTCCCGCGGCGTGCGCCAGGTGCGGCGTGGACGGGTGCCACGGCAGCGGCTGCGAGCTCGTCGCCGGGTCGAGCAGCGACAGCGACGGCGACGGCGACGGCGCAGAGTGCTCGGCGTCCGCGAGCCGCGGCACCAGCGGCACCGGAGGCGTGGGCAAGCGGAGAGGGAGAGGGAAGAGGGTGAGCCAGTACATGGGCGTGCGGCGGCGGCCGTGGGGCAAGTGGGCGGCGGAGATCCGCGACCCGCGCCGCGCCGTGCGCAAGTGGCTCGGCACGTTCGACACCGCCGAGGAAGCCGCGCGCGCCTACGATGTTGCCGCGGTCGAGTTCCGTGGCCGGCGCGCCAAGCTCAACTTCCCGGCGGACGCTGCCGCCGCCGTCGCGGCGCCGGCGCCGGCGGCTGTGCAGCTGCAGCCGCACCACCGTCCATTGCCCGATCATCAGAGCCTCCGCGAGAACTGCGGGTCCAACGCCGCGTCGCCCGTGCACGTGGCGCAGGCGCCGACCACGCAACAACAGGGAATAAGGACGGCGCCCAAGGAACAGGAGATCTGGGACGACTTGAACGAGATCATGATGATGGATGACGGCGGCTTCTGGTCCATGCCATGATCCTGCTCGATCCTGCTGTCCTGGACCTTCATCCATCCAGCTTCGGATCTTTCTCTTGTTTTAGTGCTTTTTTATTTTATGGTGAGATTCCATGATTGTTTTTCTAGGGAAAAGATTCCATGATCTTCCTCTGCAAAGAAAACACTTCGGCTTCACGAGATTTGCTGGGCATGCAGACGTACGTAAAGTGAGTTTTTGGTCCATGGACCATGTAGCTTACGTATTACGGTGGCCACCAGATGACTGTACTGTATACGACTTTTACACCGACCCGACCTCTGACCACCGTCGTTGTCGTGTGACTACAAACAATCCACCTATTCCAGCTAGCGTTCCTCCCGTTCGTTCGCCTTCGGACCTTTGACCACGGGCGATGCACGTGCACCCACCTCCACCTCTACCGAGAAAGTATGTCCGTGTCCCGACCGATGTCGAATGATGCACTGCATGCCGATTCAAGATGCGGACAGAAAACTCCGACCCGTCACGCTTTTCGCTAGCTGTTCACTCTACAAGCATGCATGCGGATCCGTTTGGAAGTTCCACTTCATTGGTAATGTACTAGTTTTTTTTTTTTTTTACTTTGCCTGATGAAGCAGCTCCATTGATAGAGGTTAAGAAAAATATTTGATAAAGTAGCCTTTTTCTGATTATTGAAAACACCAGAATTTCTGTAATTTCTATTTTATTTGTTCTTTCTTTTTTTTCCTTTCTTGCTTTTTTCTCAGTCCTCTACGTGACTTGTCTTCTCTACGGAATCCTTCTCCACCGCACGCTGCAGTGGCTAACGATGCTTAACTAATGAACTAGATATCAATTTATTATCCCAGTCATCAAATTACCTGCAAGTGGAACCATGTACTTTATTTGCCCAAAGCTGTGCTTCTCGATGCTTGAATTCAGTCCTGTAATGTGCAGTCATCGAGGCTATGAGCCTATGATCAGAAAAGTTCCTACACATTGTGGCTAACATGACAACTTTGATCCTAAACAGTTACAATCCTACATGTGAGAATGTTTTGCCGGCCTACTAGACAGATTTATCAGGTGTTGTGTCAAACTAGAAGATCCG
This sequence comes from Bothriochloa decipiens, assembly GCA_023333625.1. Classification (NCBI taxonomy): domain Eukaryota; kingdom Viridiplantae; phylum Streptophyta; class Magnoliopsida; order Poales; family Poaceae; genus Bothriochloa; species Bothriochloa decipiens. The sequence goes on from CM041637.1 coordinate 5,253,893, forward strand.
TATTTTATTGTTTTTAGCTACCATTGCACGTGAATAAAGTACTCTCTCTATTTCAAACTATAAGTCATTTCAAGAACTTTGTAGAGTCAAATCATTTCAAATTTAATAAAAGTATAAAAAATTATAAATATTAAAGATATAAAATAAGATATATCATAAAAAATATAATAATATTTATTTGGCACACAATGTTATTAATTTATTATATAAATTTGGTTAAACTTAAAATATTTTGAGTTTTTAAGATTTTTGAGATAAATTATAACTTCAGACAGCGGAATATTTGGTTCATGGGTCAAATAATCTCTGCATTGCACTAAAAAAATAATCTCTGATTGCATGGAAGCAGAGAGCTTGACAAAACACGAAGCCAGACGACAACGGGCAAACGGGCAACGCGCAGCACCGCCCGGAAGAGCTTGTAGTAGGGTGTAGCAGACCACGTGGATCGGACTGGCGGCTTCGGAGTGATATTCTTGCTTTTTCTTTTATACGCCTAGGCTCCGTTTGTTGCAGCTTCATCCGCTGCTGATTCTACTGTTTATTTACGATTCCTCTCTCATTGTTTATCATCTGATTCAACTGATTCATCTGATTCTGAAGCTGAAACAAACGCACCCTTTTTTGGGAGCAACTAGATGACCATAGGAAAATACTATTCTATTTTGAACAGTACAGGCAATTAATACGGAGCACATACGAGGCCGGCGCGCTCCTACGCGGAAAGCACGTCGGTGCAAATCAAACAAATCGGTCTTAGCTGGATCACCATCAATCACAATCAGGAGGGTATTGACTTAGAAATTTGTTTGTTGATTTTTTTAGGATTTTTTGTGTGGCGGCTTAGCACGGCTTGAGAATAAATATTGGAATATGATGCTTTTTCAAAAAAAATATTGGAATATGATTATGCTAGTTTTTAAATAGCTTAAGACTCGCGTGTCCTGCGCACCATTCATTTATAGTTTTGTACTGGAGTACCACTAGAATGTACTTCTGCACTGCTGTATGACAATTTTATCATGTTGCTCTCGGTGGTTACAAATGCTTGTCATCTTACAACATTTTGTTCAAAACAAACACCCAATTTTTTTCGAAACCAAAGAGAGAAAACCGAACCAGTGAATGCAGACGAACCCGGTCCGGCAGAGGCCCCTCTTTTGCTTCCCGTCTCAGCCTGCAAAAAGGAAGGAAATACCGGCCACCAACCAGTAGAGCTCGTGCAGTCCCACAGACCACAGATACTGTGGCCCAAGTTCTCATCTTATCAGATCGGAGCCTGGCAAACAACCACATTTTTGCGCTTTTCCGCCCTGGCATCAGCATCACAGCCCGTCCGTCAGCCTTTGAACGAAGCAACGAACGCCTCTAATTCCATATCCAGAACCGAGAGCTTCCTGTCCAATACCCCCCGGCAAAAGACAAGATCAAGCACGGAACAACCATTCCCCGATTCCCGGCTGTAGTTTGTCGGCAAGCAAACGTCTCCAGCAGCGAGGGTGGGCAGTGGCAGCCATGGCGTCCACAGTGACAGCCGCCACTAGCCATGGAAGCGTCATGCGTACCCGTACCGCCCCTTCCTGCAGGCAGCTCGCAGGTTGGAGCAGCAGGCGCACTCTGGCCATGCCCATGTCTCCACGCCACGCGTGGTCACCCAGAGCTCGGGGTGTCACCGTCCGAGCCGCCGTGCAAGCACCCAAAGCTCGGGTTGTCACCATCCCCACCGGCGCCGATCGGCCGACCTGGCTGCCCGGACTGGACCCGCCTCCTCACCTCGACGGCACGTCGGTTTTCGATCTGGCGCTCTGATATATGTGCCGGTGTTTCTCTGCAGGCGACGATGATGTTCGTCAGCTGACAGTGGAGTACTTGTCTCTGATTAATTGCAGACTGCCAGGTGACTACGGCTTCGATCCCCTGGGCCTCGGCGAGGATCCGGCAAGCTTGAAGTGGTACGTTCAGGCCGAGCTTGTGCACTGCCGGTTCGCTATGGCAGGCGTCGCCGGCATCCTCTTCACTGACGTAAGTTGCTCCCTTCATCAACTACTGAAAGATCAAATATTATTGTAAGCCGCTGACAAATCAGCCTAAGTGTCCGAAGCAGTAAAAAAAATCAAATGTAAGCAGGCCTCAAAATTTTAGTTATGAATTGTAGGGCTTTACCCTGGTTAGAGGGAGCCCTTCCAGAAATTCTCGTCAGCCCTTGCGGGCTTCGGAGGGGGTTTGGAAATAGTTTTCAACCAGCAATTGACGCGCCTCGGTATTACCTCATGAGCTGCGTCATTGCCCCAAGCGCAAAGATGAGTTCCACCGTCCGCCCAGGGCCTACTTTTATACATCCCTTGAGACGAGCGTTCGCTAACATAGGCGATGTGGCACCAAACGGCAAACCGACCTACTGCTTCTATAAACCGGGCTCGACCTGCAACGCCAAGTCCGAAGTGCCGATTTGGGCTTTTCCACTTCTATTTTACGCCCTGCTAATCATGGGCCTAGTAACTAAGCCAAGATTCACATGGGGGGTTTACTGATTTGGAGAGCAAGGCTGCTGACTGAACCCTTTCTTTGTTTGTGACTCTTTGGTTTTGCAGTTGCTCCGTGTATCAGGGAGCGACCTCCCCGTGTGGTTTGAAGCAGGTGCGGCCAAATTCGAGTTCGCGAACACCACGGCGCTCTTCTTCATTCAGCTTCTCTTGATGGGGTAAATTTTCAACCTAAACAACCAATCATTTCGTCGACATTGTTTTCTATTCAATTCCGATCCGGACAGGTTCGCTGAAACCAAGAGGTACATGGACTTCAAAAATCCAGGATCACAAGCAGAGGAAGGAACATTCATAGGGTTAGAGGCTGCACTTGCAGGTCAACAGCCAGGGTAAGTGATCAGCGTTGAAGCATAAAAATTTACCTGACAGCCCTTTGCCTTAGCTAGGCTCATTACATTTTTTTTAAAATTTCCACAGCTACCCTGGGGGCCCACTGTTCAATCCACTAGGACTTGCAAAAGATATAGAGAGTGCTCATGAAGAGAAGCTCAAAGAAATCAAGAATGGTGCATTCCTCTCAGTACAATTTGTAAGAAATGTAAGCTTACACTTAGGTTTGCTAACAGCGTGATTTCTTACTGTCACAGGGAGGTTGGCAATGGTAGCCATGCTTGGCTTCATGGTGCAAGCATCCGTAACTCATGCCGGCCCCATCGACAATCTCTTGACACACCTTTCGGATCCGTTCAACAAAAATATCATTCACACACTCTCCTCTTCCTAAGTACTCGTCGCAACTCCCAAGTCCCAAAAGCTTTGTTTTCACTGTCAAGTGCTATGACACAAAAAGGTCTCAATGTTTCTAACAGGAAGTGTCCCTTGTTAGCTAAGCTCTTTGCAAAGTTTTCTATCATGAACATTAAATAAAAACCCCTCTTGATTACATTAAAAAGTAGCCGACGAACTGTGTATTTATAGCTCATGGTAGGGGCCTAGGGGGAACGGAAGACAAGGAAATACAGCTTATCATTCTTTGCTATTGATCATAGTCCTCAGTATATTTGCTCACTTTTAATTTTCATGGTCCATTTTTTCTCAGTTCAAGCACGCTATAATCGCATGAACAGATGCTATAAGAGATACAGATAATTTATACGGACAAAAATGGCATAGTTGCACTAAGCTTATACCTGAACCTGATCACAATCAGCACTCTGCGCCATTTTTCATATTAATTACGTCACTCAAATCTTGCATTCAATATATAAATACAAACTCGAAACTATGTACCTGGGTTGGAAAGGAAAGTTCCTCTCATCAACAGGTGGGGAGGTATTAGTGAAATCGGTGCTTTCCTCACTCCCAATTTACCACTTCACGGTGTTCCAGGCACAGAAATGGCTTATCATAAAGATTGATCAGATTCGCCGAGGTTTCCTATGGCGGGGAGAGACTCCAGACAAGGTGGGTGGGTGGGGGTGTGTGTGTGTGGGGGGGGTGGGGGGGTGTCGGGGGGGCGCATTCGCTCCTGAATTGGCCTACCACATGCACGCCCAAGGACCTAGGGGGACTAGGTACTCTGGATTTGGAACGGTTCACCAGGGCACTAAGAATCCGATGGTTATGGTTTCAGTGGAGACAACCCGATAGAGTATGGAGCAAATTGGAAGTACCATGCGACAAGGTCGATCGTGAGTTGTTCAATGCGTCCACGATAATCACGGTAGGCAATGGAAGAAAAACATCCTTCTGGAACTCGAGCTGGCTAAATGGATCCACTGCCAAAGAGATCGCCCCTTCACTGTATCGCAAGCCCAAACGGAAAAATTTCACGGTTGAGCGAGGACTTAGGAACAATAAATGGATTGATCACATTTATCCTCCATCATCAACTCAGGAAGTAAGTGAATTCATTAGTCTTTGGGAGGCAATTGGAGAGGTTCCAATCTCTGATGCAGTTGATGGTGAGATAGTATGGAGATGGACATCAGATGGCGAATACTCCACTAAGAGCGCCTACCTAGCACAGTTCGTAGGAAGATTCAGCAAACTAAAACTCACCCAAATTTGGAATGCTAGAGCGGAACCGAAATGCAGATTCTTCGCATGGACGCTTCTCCATAAGAAAATCCTCACAACGAATAATTTGATCAAAAGGGGATGGACTGATAACACCAACTGTCGGCTTTGTGCAAATGCATTTGAGACACCAACACACATATGTAAGGACTGCCCATTCGCCAAGGAGGTGTGGGCCATTCTACAACAATGGCTACAGCTAACGGCCATCCAATCAGTCAGCACATCGGGCTCCCTACACAACTACTGGTGGCGCTGCCGACGTAAGGTTCAAAAGAATGAGAGAAGAAAGTTGGATGGCATCTTCATTTATTTTTGGTGGAGCGTATGGAAGGAGAGAAACCGAAGACAATTCCAGCAAAAATCGCTTACTCCAACCCAAGTTGCTGCTCTTTGTAAAGATGATATTATGCAGTATAGGGCCGCGGCGTCAAGAAACGCGGAGGCAGGACAATAGAAGATCAGGTTTAGCCTTCAGTGGTTTTTTTCTTTGTTTGGTTGCTTCTCTCTAGTAGTCTTCTTATTTTCTTTTCGGGTGGTCCAACCCTGTAAGTTGTAAGTTGTATAAATCGCTGTAACTTCTCCTTTTTTCTCTTTTTCTATCGTCTAATAAAATCTGTAACAAAGCTTTTGTCGTCCTTTCTAAAAAAACTATATACCTGAAAAATCCATAGCACAAAGTGTTCGGTTGTACTGTACATATGTGATTCAAACAAAGAAAAAACACCGCATCTTGTCATCTAAAGCTCATCCGTATCGACTAGCTTGAGCCCCCAGCTCATATCTTCACAGTGTCTTACATATGGAACAAGCTTCCCTGTATCAGTTCCCTTCCTACCTTTGCAATCATAGAAAGGTGGAGCATGAAAGCACGGCTCTATGGACATAACTTGACGGCAAGGCGGATTAGGTGCAGTGCGATTTTCAGGCTTGAACAGAAGCCACGTCTTGGAACCACTCAGACCCTGAGCTACATACCCAAAAGTTGACCATGCACTTGTTACCATAACATCAGATAAGCTCAACAAATAAATCTCTGCCCATGCTTTCATGTTATGCATTTTCTTGTCTGAATCCTGATGCTCCTCATGACTTGGCTGATGGAAGCTAATTATCTCACCATTCTCTGTTGGGTGTTCCCAATACATGTTCCTGATTCTTTCATAGTATCCTGAGTTCAAAGAAGTAATCAGAACAACTTTGGACCTGATGTTCCCTGTCGAGACAATTGGCTGTTGTGCATTAATCTCTGGTAGTAGTTTTTCCTTCAGTGTGCAATCAAGGACCTGATCCAAGACATGTTGAAATGGACCGGTTTCAGTATCAAAGACTCTAATCTGGATACCTAACTTCTCATCAGCTTTGGCAAGATAAGAATCATAGTACCTTGTAATCAAGCCCCAGACAACATTTGTAGGGTGGAACAAGTAACGTCCCAAGTGATGAAAAACAGCATCTTTCTGAGGAAACATCCTCGTGAGTTCCTCTTGGTATGATGGGATCAGAAAAAGTGAAGGTACAAAGTAATTATCTGATCTTAAGCTCAGCCATGGGATCTTCTGAAGATGTTCCTGACTATGTTCACAGAAAAAAAGCTTATCATAATCATCATAGTCATGAGCCATGTGAAGATATAGAAAGGCTGGTTTAGGACCCTTAAATGAACCATCAGAATTAATAGCTTCAGCTTTCACCATGTTTCCGTAACTCTCAGGGGAGCCAATACTGAAATTCTTAAATCGAACAATAGGGAAATCCGGCGGTAGTAACCATGAAGTTTCAGGGAACGGTTCACAGAAAAGATCTGCAGTGCCTTTATCTCCATCTACAAGTAAAACTCTGTTTGTAAGGATGGCATAGAGAAATGCTGAGGCAATAGTCAAGATCCTGTTCCCAAGACCACTATAAGATACCCATACCAAATATTTGCAATCTCCCACCATAATATCCCGACCAGATTTTAGTTGCTCAGTAGCTTTCTTGTACGACTCTGTATTCGGGCCACATTTCTTCTGGAGAACCTCATGTTCTCTCAATCTCTCAAGAAGGTATGTTGATATTAAATGGGGAGATTCTTTACGATACGATGCTGATTGGTACCTACTTAGACATGACTGTTCATCAAAACCAGGAGCTAACAAGCCACCAATTAGTCTGTCCCTTTGAACTTTGGAAGACGCCCTAGTTCCATGCTCCCCTGAACACAGGAAGTGAATAGTTTTAAATCAGACTTCAGATGGGATAATTTTACTCCATTTTGTGCAAGACAAATGCTGCTTTTCATACATGCATGACATTGAGCGGTATATTTAATTATCAGAAGAGAAAAAGAAGGAAAGGTGAGGCAACAGTGAATTATTAACTTTAATTATCAGTTTCATAAAACATAAATCTGTTTTTCCATGAACAGCATCATGGCAAAACTTAAATGAGACCTTTTGCCACAGTTTAAGTGGCAAACCAGAACAAATTACTTTATCATAGATCCTATGTGAACGGTGAACTGCCTATAAAACATAAGTACTGGGGATGATACCTAATAAATCTTAAAGCACAGTACCAAGTGCAAATCACATGTCCACTGTACTTCACATGAAGCGACAAGCGAGATCATATTGCAAGATCAACTCCACATATACACACTGGTTTTACATTGCAGGCGTCAACCAAGGTAAGACCACTTCGCCTAAAAGTTGTACCGTGAGAGTTAAAAAAAAAACCTTTTCAGTGACAATTACTATCCCTCTGCAACGATCGATGTCTGCTTTGCATCACTCACTGAAAGCTAAATTGCTACTGGGCTAGTCCTTACATATAGCTGTATAAAAAGCACTACATATGGTTGTAGGAAGAACAAATGCGTGGTAAGTTTTTCATTTTTTCAAAAAGATACACCAACTACAGCTACAGTAATAAAGAGTAGTATGGAGCATGTAGCATGAGAAAGTCACGAAAACTCAAACATTCACTAAAGAGTGAGGTCATGTCTAGCATACAACACGCCAAGACCTGACGAACACGCCAATTTCAGAAATGCGGCCAGATGGCGGTCCCAAACAGTCGAAGTCCAAACGGAAACTGCCAAACCCGACGAACACGCGTATGTAGTTTACGTTACGTACCATCGCGCGGTCCGGCCTGATCAAGGCTGCCACGGTCGCCGCCGCCGGACAGAGTGGTACGATCCGCGCCGGAGAATTCACCGCCCCTCCTCGCCGCGGAGCCGCCCGCGAGCAGCAGCAGCAGCGTGACCCCGCACGCCACAAGCGCCGCGATCGACAGCGGCAGCAGCGCGACCCGGCCCTTCCTCCCGCGCGCGCACGCCGCCTCCCCTACCGCCTGCTTCGGCGTCGGCGGCGGCGATGAGCGGCGGATCCGCTCCTTGATGTCCATGTGGCGCCCGAGCCGACCCGCAGGGCTCTTTGTACTTCAGTTCTCCGCGCCTCCCACCGCGCCGCCGCGGTGTGGTCGATCTTTGCCTCCTCCGTGGAAAAAAAAAAGCACAAAGGAGTGCGCGGTCGCGAGGCGCGACGTGGGGCGTCGTGTCGCGCCACGAAAGGCGCAGTTCGGGCGCGGACCCGCGCGGCTGAAATAGAGGGCGTTTCTTTACGAGGCTCAGCACGTGGTGTGGGCAGAGTGGCACAGGGGTTTTCGATGCGTTTGAGGTGAAAAACGGTGGGGTCTCGTATAGTGGCGACGTGACGGCACGGTGGTCGAGTGGGGGCGTTCGTCGTCCTCGGCACGACGTTGTCGGTGGAACTGGAGCGCCAAGGCGTGGCGATGGAGTCAGGACATCCGACGTGGGGTTTTCGCCTGTTGCACTTGCACAGTCGTGCCGCGGAGTGTGGGTTCCTGGCCTTGCTGGCCGCGGGACGCCGAGCGCGGCTCGTCGGATCGTGGTAGTTGGGTCGTCGAGCACTTGAGCTGGCGGGCCGCCGGCCGACCGGATCATGTCTCTGGGTGCCGGGTTCGTCTTCCGCTTTGGGGCGCATTGACTGGCACTCGCGGGCGTGTGCTTCCTCACCGCTTTGTTGGGGGCGCATCGCCTGTTTGGATCCGCCTATTAGGTACGACTCGTACCGTACGAGTTTTTTTTACAAGTCATTGTTTGGTTCGTGGAGAGAGAATAAGAGAGAGTTGAAGAGGAAATTCATAACCTCTGTTTGGTATGAAGGTTTTAATTGAAAAACTATATGACACTAGTAATGGTGATGATGCATTTTTTTTCTTTAAGAGCATACTTTCCACCCAATTGCCACCCCTTTCTAGAAAATTGATCGGTGGGAGTTGGTTCTCTAAACTCTCTGTTACCCAAAACTCCAACTTGCACGAAACAAATTTACTATGGAATTTGAACCAAATTCTAGTCTAATTTGTTGGGCTATCCCTTCACATGGAGGATGACATTTGAGCCCAACAACGCAGCCCAAAATAGACACAAGCCCAGTAATTATGCACTGTCGATTTCTGTTGAATCAACGGTTAAGAATGCTTCTTGGGATGAATAAAAGAGGGGAAATCCTAGCCTCCATTCTCGGGTCATTAGAGAGTGTGAGAGCTGCTGCTGAGAGCACAACACAAGAACACACAACGTGAGTAGAGAGGGAAAAGCAGGAGAACCAAATTTGTCCAGATTTTGTCACTCTGAACCGGTCATCTTCAAGCTAGTGATTGAAGGCTCCAACGTCGTTGGATTGGCACCAAACTTGGGAGATCGTTCCTCACTTAGAGTACTTCGATCTCTTCAGTTGGTTTGAGGATTTGTTGAGCAGAGGTTCATATTTGAGAGGGATTTTGTCAGTTCGGGTCGTGTAGTTCCTGGACAGAGTAGTTTTGGTAGAGGATCAGTTAGAATGGTCTAACGGTGTCCGATTGAGTTAAAATTTTGTCAGTGGTTAGGGGACTCGTGGATCCACTTGCCTACCAAATTTCGTACATATTAGGGCTGTGGTTTGGGAGATACGAACTGATTACTTAAGAAGACAGAATATGTGTCTTCTTTATTTGCCCAAAACTCTCGTTACCCAAAACTTCAACTTTGTAGAAAATTGATTAGTGGGAGTTGGTTCTCTAAACTCTCGTTACCCAAAACTCCAACTTGCACGAAACAAACTTACAATGCAATTTGAACCAAATTCTACTCCATTTCATCCCCAAACACACGTGGATTGAGGTGAATATAAAAACATCCGATCAAAACACGGTGGATTGATTTTCACCCAAATAGGGCCTTAGGGATTTAAGACTCCGATCTGCGCATCTCGAGAATCCCTTTTCCATGTTTTCGTACTCCCCGGCGGCACGTTGCTGGGATTTTTGGCGATCAAAGTTAAGCAAATTGAACCCTGCCGCTTGTCAGCGCCTGATTGATCCACCCAAAATCTGTTCTGAAATTTCAAGCCTTATTATCCAACTTTGTATCGACAAGTTTCAGTCCCCAAGTCACATCCACGCAGTGCCTCACGTGCGGCAGCATTTTCCCTGTGTCTGCTCCGCGCTTCAGCTTGCAGTCGTAGACGTGCGGCGCGTGGAAGCACGGCTCCATGGACACGTCCTGGAAGCACGGCGGGTCCGGTGCCGACGTGGCGTTCGTGTGCTTGTGCAACACCCATGGCGTCATGCCGCCGAGCCCCTGCGCGACGTACCCGAACGTGGACCAGCCGCTGGTCACCAGCACGTCGCACAGGCTCAGCAGGTACATCTCCGCCCAGGCCCTGTCGTCGTGCGACTTCTTGCCGTACTGCTGCTGCCCCTCGTGGCTCGGCTGGTGCACGCTCACGTCCTCGCCGGTCGCCGTCGCGTGATCCCAGTACAGCCCCTTGATGCGCTCGTAGTACCACGACCGGAGAGAGGTGACCAGAACGGCCGTGGTTCGGGCGCCGCCGCCCGGCATCGGCACGGCGTGCTCTTCCGTGTCAAGAACCTCCGGGAGCAGCTTCTTCCTCCACAGGCACGACGTGATCTGCCGGAGGACGGCCGGCGATTGCAGCGTCCAGGGCTCGAAAGTGCGCACCTGGACGCCGAGCCGGAGCTCCGCGCGCGCGAGGTACGCGCGGTAGTACCGCGTGACGAGGCCCCAGACGCGGTTGGTTGGGTGGAAGAGGTACCGCGCCAGGTGGTGGAACACGGCGTCGCGCTCCGGGAACAGCATGTCGAGCTCCTCCTGGAATGCCGTGACCAGGAACAGCCCCGGCACGGTGTACATGTCGGTCCTCATGACCAGCCACTGCACGTTCGACAGCAGCCGCTGGTCGTCGTCGCAAAAGAACATCTTGTCCTCGTCGCCGTAGTCGTGGTCGAGGTGGAGGTACACGAATGCCGGCAGCTGCGACGCCGTCGGCGGCGGCGGCACGTCGGCGCTGAGCACCTTGTTCTTCAGCATGTTGCCGTAGCTCTCGGCGGTGTCGATGCTGAAGTTGGTGTAGCTTGCGAGAGGGAAATCCCGCGGGAGCAGCCACGTCGTGCCGGGGAACGGCTCGCAGAAGAGCTCGTCCATCTCGTTGCTCGGGTCCACGAGCAAGACGCGGTCGGTGAGCACCGCGTAGAGGAACGCCGACGCGGTGGACAGGATGCGGTTGCCAAGGCCGCGGTACGAGATGGAGACCAGGTACTTGCACTCGGGCGAGTCGACGCTCTTGCCGGCCCTCAGCTGCTGGACGGCGCGGCTGTACGCGTCGGTGTTCGGCCCGCACCATCTCTGGAGCTCTTCGTGTCTCCGCAGCTTTTCTATCAGGTGCGGAGAAGGTCGCCGTGCCAGGTTCCGGCTGTACATGGAAGACTCGTACCTGCTGCGGCATGATCTCTCGTCGAGTCCATCGGGCAGGAGGCCACCGAGAAGTTTGTCTGGTGGGCTTCTTGTGTACTTGAAGGAGCCATCGCTGGAACCTACACGGAGCAGACAGAATTTATCAGGTTTGATTCAGAAATTCAGATTCATTACTCCTACTACATTTCCAGATCGGCATATCATGAAACTCTGTCCCTCTTTAGCTGATTCATTTCTCTAAAGAACAAGGTGATGCTCTCTCGTAGTCTCGCAGTAGACGACATGGAAGTGCACAGTACAGTACAGTACAAAAGGGAAGGATGTCACCAAATTGCAGATGGAAGTTCAACGAAGAAATTTGTAAGATGCTCAAATTTTAGTTCAGAATACCTAATCGGACATGTCACAGAGGACGCAGAACTGCAACAAATCTTCAGGCATGGTTATGCTTCTAAGCAATGACGGACATCTCATAAGCACCGGCGTTGTGATCTACCAAACCTTGTGTGTAGCACTAGCACCCAAATCCATATGCAGCTACCACGAGGAATAGAACAACAACATCGAAGTGTGGTGGAACTCACCTCGGCGCAGCTGGGCCTTCGCCGCCGCGATCCAGACCGATGGCGCGATGCCGCCCCGAGCGAAGACGACGATGACCGGCGGCACGGCCATGACGAAGGCGACAAGCATGACGTTGACCGCAGTGTTCCATCGCTTCCCGTCCAGGGCCAGCCTCTTCTTCTGTGGAGCCCCTTCGGCCTCAGGCCAGCTGCTGTTGCGTGCCATCGCCGGAATCTCCTGCGCCACCGCGTTCTCGGCGCCACCCCACACGACCTTGGCCTTGCGTTGCTGCATTTCTGCTACCTTGCCGACGCGCGGCGCGGGTCGCGTGTGCGTGTCTCCCTGCTAGCTCAAGATGCAACGCGAATCCACAGGCTAGGAGGGTCGAAAAGTATGCCCCTGGGTGTGTGCGTATCTGGAGCAGTATAGTAGACTACAGCAGTGGTATTTGTTTTAGTCGATCGATGCGCATTGGATTTGAAACTAATCGTAAGCTGCACTCCAGATGGGTGATGCTACTGCACTGTCGCTATCAGCAGGACAGGGTTAATTACTGCAGAAGAGCATCTCTACTGTTCAATCGTCAGTGTCATAATACACTAACCAGTTTACTAGCATAACCATTAGTTATTCAAGTACTATCCGGTTCGAGTAGCCCAGCTGGTGGGCATCTCGAGGTGTGTCCTTTCTGACTTATACAGATTGGCCATTGTGGAAAGCTTTCTTACTTGAAAAAAAAAAGCACCCGAAACTCCGTAGCCCACTGCTCCCGGGAGCGCCATGGCCGCCGCCGTCCTTTACACACCTCCTACTCTGTAGTCCGTACCACTCACTCAATGACTCAAGGGCGTCTCCTCTCCACTGACTTAGCATTAGGGATTTGGGAGCAGAGACGGCGTCTGCGTCTCATCCCTCAATGGCTCCGTGATGCATTTTGCCTGACCACATTGCAGTAATCTTTCTGACTTCTTTGTTCTCTCAACACATTTGCCTAGCTTAATGGATGGAAATGGAACTACGAGCGTCTTGCATCATATCATGCTATAGACTCTCAAAAATCACAAATGAATTGCAGGAGGGTTTTAGTCATATTAGTCACACACAAGGAAACCTAGGACATGACAACGAATTGGTCAAATGAGCAATGATCAGAGTTCAGACAGTAAACACGTTTGGTTTTAGTCATGGAGTCTGGTCACACGCAAGGATACTAAAACATGCCAACGAATTGGCCAAATGAGCTATGATCAGAATTCAGACAGTAAACATGTTTCTCTTCTTTTTGACATCAGAGAATGAACAGATTAATGGATCTGTTTATCAACTATCTACACTTGGATCAGATACAGGAGGAAAAGAATACATTTTGTATAGTTTCTTTTACAAAAAAAGAATTGTGCCCTAGTTAGCAATCAAGTCTGTCGTGAGTCCTCTGACAAAATTACAGCTACAAATGAGTTTGATTTACAATCTTCAGACCCCAGCTCACGTCTTCGCAGTGCCTCACATAAGGCACTACCTTGCCCAAATCAGCGTCCTTCTTGGCCTTGCAGTCGTAGAAGGGAGCTTGATGGAAGCAGGGCTCAATGGACATGGCACGGCCGCACGGTGGGTCTGGCATCACGTGGTTCTCCGATCTAAACATGATCCATGGCTTCAGGCCGGCGAGCCCCTGAGCAGCGTACCCAAACGTGGAAAAGCCACTGGTGATCAGTACGTCGCTCATGCTCAGTAGATAGATCTCAGCAAGTGCCTTCAAGTTGTGCTTCTTGTTCCTTGACCTCTGGTACTCCTCGTGGCTCGGCTGGAACACTTTGACAGTTGTGCCATCCACAGCTGGTTGCTCATCGTACTTCTTCTGAATCTGATCACTGTACCAAGAGCTCAAAGAAGTCGTTAGAACAGCAATCGTTCGGTTATTCTGAGTCCCAGCTGCTGTTCGGTTATTATGAGTCCCAGATCCTGCTCCCTCTGTCATACTAACTTCTGGAAGCAGATTTTCATTTTGAGCACAAGAGAGGATCTGATTCAAAATGTGTGGGAATGGACCATTTCTTTGTAAGATACCTTTGGTTTCATATATTCTGATCTGAATTCCCACTCTTTTTTCCGCTTTGGCCAGGTAGGACCGGTAGTATTTTGTAACCGAATACCAAGCATTATTTGCTGGATGAAAAAGATACCGTGCCAAGTGATGGAAAACAGTGTCTTTCTCAGGAAATAGCCTGCTAAGTTCATCTTGGAAAGCTGGAATGAGAAATAGGGACGGCACAAAGTACATGTCTGTTCTCATGATCAACCATGAAACACCTTGCAGGAACTGTTGGTCGTCTTCACAGAAGAAAAGTTTGTCATGGAAACCATAGTTGCCATCAAGGTGGAGATACACATAGGGAGGTCTATTACCAGCCAAAGATCGATCTGTATTACCACCGAAAACTTTATTCTGCAGCATGTTGCCATAGCTCTCAGGACTACTCTGACTGAGCTCGTCATTGTTCAGAGGGAAATCTGAAGGAACCAACCATGATGTTCCAGGAAAGGGTTCACAGAAAAGGTCTGCAATCTCCTTATAACGGTCCACAAGCAAAATCCGGTTTGTAAGTAGCGCATAAAGGAATGCTGAAGTGATCTCAAGCATCCGGTTCCCTAAGCCAGCGTGGATAATCAGGAACAGATAGTTGCAATCTGTCGTATTGATGCTTTGGCCGTACTTCAGCTGCTTTGAGGCTTCCTTGTATGCTTTGGTGCCCGGACCACACTTCTTCTGCAAAGTTTCTTGTTTCCTTAACCTCTCTATGAGGTATGGAGAAGGTATGCTTGGTGAATTGTGATAGCGTGCAAACTGATACCTGCTTCTACACGATTTCTCATCAAAACCCTCAACCAGAAGGCCACCCAGAAGTCGGTCATACGCTATTTGTGGCGATGGAGATAGATCATCGGAGATATCATCTTGCATATCTGAATAATATAAAGAGTTTTGTGTCAGTCAACTGCACCTTGTAGTTCACTATCATGGAAGAACATGGTGTTGGCACATTTGCGCTGTCAATGCCAGAGGAGCAGCGGAGCACTACAACTACAACTACAAGCAGTCAATACGATGTAGAAAAACATGATGCCAGGAAGGACTAACAGAAAGAGTGGCTATTCAATGAATAATGCTGAAGCATGCAACAAGGACCAGTGCATAACAACTCCAACTCCACGGATTAAATGTGCACATCTACTGTTTTCAACGGCTGGTAGGTTGTTTCTTCTTTTCACAATTAAAATTGCTTGCAAGTTGAAAGAAATGATGCATCCCACTTGCACTTTGGAGGTCGATCATCATAGGCATGCCCTTTCAGCAATTCAAGGGACTAGGAGAAGGGAAGGACGCAGTCCTTTGCTGTTCCCTCGTGCTGGGACAGTATAATATGCACATTGTAAAACCATCGGTTGGATATAAGGATGGCAGCGGGTCGGGTTCGGGGTGGGTATCCGCGGGTTTCGGGTCCTGCGGGTTCGGGTTTGGGGCTGGTTTTTCACCCACGGTTTTCGGGTTCGGGTACCCGATACCTATCGGGTTCGGTTTTTCACCTATAGATATCCAATGGATATCCAAAATATGTATATATATATATATGTGAATATGTGTATATATACATGTGAATATGTGTGTGTGTATATATATATGAATATGTGAATATGTGTGTATATATATGTGTGAATATGTGTATATATCCGCGGGTTTCGGGTATTTATTCGGGTTTCAGGTATCCGTTTGGGTTTTGGGTATCCGCGAGTTTGGTTTTGGTTATGAAATTCCATCCGAATCGGTTTTGGGTTCGGGTTCGGGTTTTGACTTCGGGTTTTGGGTTCGGGTGCACGAAGACTCCACCCAATCCGAACCCGACCCGTTGCCATCCTTAGTTGGATATGCATGCACCTTCACATGGTCATGTTTGTATAACCAAGTGTGACAGTTTCTCTATGCCATTCACACTTTAGATGCAAACAAATCTCCCAAAATGAATTATTGTACTTTCTGCGCTGGCCATGTTCGTCTTTTAGTGCGCTCTTCTCTTTCTTAGCGGACTAGTTTAATCCTTTAGCACAACCTTTCTGCGCCACCGTTAGAGCCGGTGCCTTCTGTTAGTGTGTTTTTGTTTTTGCTTTTGCTGTTATGACAATGGCAACTCGCCGTTGTTCCTAACGCGCCTTGTATCCAAACTTCCTTTTTTCCTTGAAGCAGTACGTGCTAATGCACGATCTCCAAAAAAAAAATATTGTACTTAAGATTTTTCCTATATGCGAAGTGTGAACCTTTTCTGTGACTGGAGTAGTAAAGCAGTGAACTTGATTGTAGTTGTAGCTAAACAGCGGCAGTTTCTTCTCATAGCTAAATCATTTCAACATTCATGTGAAGATGCTGTTTATGTCTATGGAGAACAAAACTATACGTTAACTTAAAATGACTCACACTCCATGCAGAGCCAACTAGTGATTAGATGAAGACCACATATTTCTTTGTGGATTCTTCACCTCTGTACGCTGCTTATCGTCATCAACCCCCATGGCCATGGACATGAGCTTGTCTCGGTCACATTGCCTGACCAGCGGGCAGCGGCTCTGCTTTTCCTACGCGCGTCGGCGCGTGCGTGCAAGTGCAACCGAGCATCGCTGTCGGTTTTGGCCTTTTGGGACACCAAGGGAGGAAGGCAGAGTCAGCCAAACGAGTCGGGCCATCGCTATGCTTCCTCTCCATGGACTGTGTGGGAACAAGGTAGCAACTACAGTACTCTAGCAAGTAGCAGGCGAGGCAAGTGTCGCTACCGGCTAGTGGGGTGAGCACTGCGGCTCAGGTAATCCAAGGCGTGGCCAATACTACATACAGCTTTCCAAAGTTCCACACAACTATCGTCGTCCTCTTTGCCCACCATAGGAATTGAAGGAGGAAAGCGTCAATTTTGTTTGATCACCATCCACCACGAGCTTCATGCTGGGGCCCCCACCAATACGATGCACCGGACCGGGCCGGGCCGCCGGCAAAGTACGTGGAAGCTACCGCGTGGGCACGGGCGGACCGGCCGTCCCTGCTCGGATTTTCTGTGGCCATCCATTGCACTGCATCGCGTTGAACTTACCTGGCGATGGCTAACCATCCGGGCTAGTATACATTTGCGCATGACGTCACCTCTGAAAACTGTTTCAACTCGGATGAGGCATAAATTATTTTTGAAAAAAAGTTCAAGAGGCACAATAAAGTAATATATACTGCTGCTACTGATCAACTGATGGGTGCTGCCAGACCAGACACCACCCGAGCTGCTCCGAATAAAATAAGCTGGAGACGGCAAAGGAATAAAAATAAGCTGGAGACGGCAGAGGAATCTGCTTTGCTGGTTCGATCCGATCTCCTCGCAACACCCCTCCAACGACGGACTCTCCAAAGAGCGAGAAAGCTTCAAAGCTCGATCCATTCCAGCTTTGATTTCCTGTCTACTCCCTTCGAAGCTCGGTCCATTCCCGCTTTAATTCCCTGTCTACTCCGTATACCCTATCGGCGGCAGCTGGCAGGTGAAGACGACGAGGCATGAGGCATCGAGCCAGGGCTATGCCGCACTATCGCTGTGGCGCTGTCTCTTCGATCGGAATCGCAAAAGCAAAAGCAAAAGCAAACAGGTGTGCGAATTCTGCGTCTGCGTGTCCATCCATGAGCGAAGCTCGGCTCAGGTGTTTTAGTGTCTAGCTATGGATTATCACCATCCATTAACTGGTGCAAAGACGACGACGACAACTGGTACGGACTAATCGTCTGGCACAGTTATTGCGTAGAGTTGAAACAAACAGAGACGAATGGTATGAATAGTATATACAGATCGAGCACCGGGAGTAGAGACGCGTACCTTGGTCGTCGTCGTCGTCCACGGGGGGCTCAAAGTCGAAGACCCACAGCGGCGAGGCGTCGGCCTGCCACCGCAGCAGCAGCAGGACGGCGGGGACGCTCAGCAGGCAGAGCACCAGCCCGGCGCGCACGGACGCGCGCCAGAGCTTGCTGCCGCCCCCGCGCCTCGCCTCCTTCAGCTGCTCCGCGGCGTGCTGGGCCGGCGGCGGCGTCCCCGGCGCCCGCTGCAGCGTCTCCAGCGCGCCGCGGAGGGGCAGCCGCTCCTCGTCGCCCCCGCCGCTCCCGTAGTTGTTGTTGCTTGGCCTCCCCATCACCATGAGCTAAGGCGACCGTCCCCGTGCGCGTCTCATATATGCTCGCTCGCTCGCTGCTCCCTCGGTCTTCGCTTCTTCGCCTCTTCGGTCTTGTGCTCTGTCCTAGTCTGAGACGGAGTGGTGAAAGTAGTACGGCCTCCACCGCGTGGGAGAAGTTTTGCAGGACTTCCATGGATGGACTTAAATGGCCCTGGACGGCCCAAGAGGCCGAGATGGGTTCATGTCGATTGCATGGTTCGGTGGATGATGATGGTATGGAGCACGGAACACAACTATCGAGTTCACGTGGCAAACTTGGAAAAAAAATCTTCATCTCACATGTCGAAGTTTTTTTAAGAAGTATACTGTACCTTTTTATTAATATAAATGCAATATACATGTACAAGTGAAGCAACTTTGAAGGAGTACTCCCGCCTAGAAAACTCACATATGTATCCTATCATCAAAAGTTGTTCAGCGTGTGATAATAAGTTTTGGTAGAAATTTTTCGCAAAGTTGTTTTCAAAATTATATAATAAATGAAACATGCAGAAACACTCGTTCTTAATATAAAAGTCTTATTTTTATGATTTTATATAATTTCATGACTTATAGGAACTCTCTCTATCTATCTCCATGATTAACTTGATAAGTCATCAAATTTGTCTGTGTCTCGTATTATTAAATGCAAATGAACCTCAACATACTTTACCCGCTCATGCAGGTAACCAAATAGTATCTTAGTTTTTTTTTTTGCATTCTCTCGTGCAATCTCAATAAAACATTTCTTGTGAAATACAGTTCCACTTAGCATGTGTTCGCTCAGCCGGTGATCTGTATATACTAAATATCTTCAAATTTGAGTTTATTCTATGCATAATTTACGTTTCAGTTCGGTTTGTGTTTGCTTAATATCTGCAAATTTGGGGATGATTTGTTTGAAAGTCTAAAAAATGTAGCCAACCCATAGTCTTTTTGGATATCCATAAAAATCGTCGATACTCCACGCAAGTGCAAAGATGATCTGCAATTTTATAAATACTTTGTCTGATTCAAGTTTATTGTTTATTTTAATTAGGTATCTTATATCAGCCTCCCTATATGTGGCATGTCGATCTTTTACATAGCACTTTATGTGACAACCAACAAGATGGGTGAGGTAAGGGTCCATAAGCCGGACGTTTCTGCCATCACTAAGCATGTGGACTCCTAGACAACAAAACCAGCAAGCTGTTCTCCCTCATTGCTCGGGAAGTATGGAAAGAACGAAATGCAAGGTGCTTTCGAGGAGCGACTACCGGCATTGATGCCATCAGGGCGGTGATCAAGCTTCAGGCAGACCACTGGGTGCAGGCGGGTGCGAAGCAACTCGGTTGTCTATTCAATGAGTAATACACTAGAGAGTAGAATAGAGCGGGTGCGAGCTTCATTTCTACATCATATATGAGCACCATATTTGTAACAAACAAACTCCTTTCTTAATACAAAAACACGAAGTCTTTTGCGTGATTGAGAAAAAACCAGCAAGATGTGCAAATGGAGAGATCAAAAAAAGAAGAGGCGAAATATTCAATGCAAACCACATATTCGGTGAATCGTGAAAACCCTTTGCAAAACCATATTTAGGAGTTCTCCAAAATTTTGAAATTATGCAACACTAATAGTGTACCAATAAATATGTATTGTCCCAAAATTTGAGATTCAAACTCGTTTAGTAAAATTTTATATGAAAATAACAAATTTCACTTGCATATCCACTAGACGACAAAATTTCTAGAATTTTGTCCTGCGGTGCATATGCAAATAGAATTGGTTATTTTCATATAAAATTTTATAAAAACTGTTTAAATCTTAAATTTTAAAACAATGTACATTTATTGATGCACTATTAGTGTGTATAGCTTTAATTTTTTTGAAAACTTATAAACATATTTTTTTAGGATTTTTATGAATTACACTAAAATATATGGTATGCATCGAATATTTTTTCGAAGAACGATCCAATTGTCCCTTGGGAGAAAACGTGGTGCTCGGAGGCATCTCAATTGTTGGCCCGCTTCCCCTTCTTGCCGTTGCCCACCAGTCCACCGCATAAAACACCACCACCAACCAACCGGACATCGCGTGGTGGCGGCCACCACCCGCAACAGCAGCAAATCTTTGAGAGGCTGTGACTTTTTCATTTGGAGTTTAGTTAGACCGAATTTGGTGGATGTAAGGATTATGTGTCCATGACATTCTAGCAGTCCAGCCAGTATCAAGTGCCGAGGCATTGTGCAAGTCATCGAACTGGATAGTCTGGCAAAGTGAACGAACGAAAAAAAAAAAAAAACAATGCCAGCCAAACTGTACCTGAACGCTCTCTTTACACATGGTCAACGGCCACAATTTGGCCTGCAGGTGTTGACCTGTATCCAGACCCTATCTGCGTTATCTCTCTGGTGATAAGTTTGTTCTTTTGACAGCAACCACGAAAATAGACGAAGTATACATCTATTTACACAAACTGCAATAAACGCCAAGGCCTAAGGGAACAACTTGAGACCTTTGTGCTCGTCCTCACAGTGCCGGACATAAGGCACTAGAGCTCCAGTGTCAGCCCCCTCTGCTGCTCCGCACATTTGTCGCGGCGGCGCCTGAAGACAGGGCTCAATGGTCTTCGATTGAACGCACGTTGGATCAGCATTTGTTTCGGGGGATGGCGGCCGCAGCAGCACCCAGGGCCGCACGCCGGCGAGCCCGTGGGCATGTACCCGAACGTCGACACCGCGCTCGTCACGATGCGATCGCAGAAGCTCAGCAGATATATCTCCGCTAGGGCCCCGCGAGCCTCCGTGTGCTGCTCCCTCTCGTGGCTCGGCTGGTGCACCTCCACGTACTCCCCAGTCTCCGTCGGGTTCGCGTAGTACACGCCATGGATGCTCTCGTAGTAGTCGGAGAAGAGCGACGTCACCAGCAGTTCGTCCTATTATTCTCCGGCGGCGCCACGGCCGGCGAGGAGTGGTTCGCCTTGCCGTCGTTCCGCACAACCTTCGGCAGCAAGCCCTCCTGCTCCGAGCACCGGACAATCTGGCCGTACATGTTGTCGAACGGCACGGGCATCTCACTGTCTCCGGGAACACGCGCACCTGGAGGCCGACGCGCTCGTCGGCCCTGGCAAGGTAGGCCTCGTAGGACCGGCGCACGATGCCCCACACGTCGTTGGACGGGTGGAAGAGGTACCGGGCGAGGTGGTGGAACACGGCCTCCTTCTCCGGGAATAGCAGCTGGACCTCGCGCTCGTAGGCCGGCATGAGGAAGAACATGGCCGCGAAGTACACGTCGGACTTGATCACCATCCAGTTGAACTTGGCGAGCACGAGCTGGTCGGCCTCGCAGAAGGCGGCGTCGGTGAACGACTGGATGAGGTCCAGGAACACGTACGCGGGCAGACTCTCGGCGGAGACGTTGCGGTGGTCGCCGGTCACGGCCCCCGCCTGGCGCTTGTCTTGTAGCTCGTCGGCGACCGCATGGTGAAAATGCCGGCGAAGTCGGTGATCGGGAAGTCGGCGGGGATGATCCACGAGCTGCCGGGGAAGGGCTCGCAGAAGAGGCCGTAGAATTCCTGCGGCGCGTGCACGAGCAGGACGCGGTCGGTGAGGAGCGCGTACAGGAACGTGGAGCCGAGCGAGAGCATGCGGTTGCCGAGCCCGTTGAGCGGCGTCCAGACGACGTACTGGCACTCGGAGCGCGCGGCGTTGCGGCCGGACCGCAGGTGTTCGACGGCTTCCTTGAAGAGAGGCCCGCTGGGTCCGCACCGCCTGTGCCGGGCCTCGTATCGCCTGAGGCGCTCCACGAGGTAGGTTGATGGGCGGAACGGTGACGGACGGCGGTAGAGAGACGAGGCGTACCGGGAACGGCATGACTGCTCGTCGAAGGCCGGCGAAAGGAGCCCGCCGATAAGGCGGTCTTGATCGTGCCGAGTCGGCGGCGCGGGCTTGGCGTTGAATCCTGCACGGCAAGTGTTGATTAGTGTCACGGTAGTATTATTTGTGAACGTCTTACGTTACAGAAATGGGGTGGTCTAAAAAAGCCTACAAAGATGGGCTCCATCCATAAGTCATGTATGTTCAAGATTTACGGCCCATGTAGCGTAATGTTGGTGGCTCAAACTTCAAACGCGCCAAGGATCTAAACATGCGTCCACGCGGCAGCGGTTCATTTTCAAAATTAAAATGGATAGATTTTACAATATATCTAGATATAGGGTCTCCTTGGTTTCCGACCAAAAAAGAACATGCCAAAGATTTAACAACAAAAGGTTGAAAAAAATTTACCATAGATTTGACAAGCTAAATGTAAGAGATTGACAAATTTGGTAGCAAACCAAATACAAGTCAAAATCATGGTAATTATGACCTTGAAACAGACCAACTTATATTTCAAAATGAAAAGGAGTACATTATAAAAGTTATGTATATAGAAAAGCCAAAACGACATACAATTTAAAATGGAGGGAATAGATGACAAATCTAATTAAAATAACAACACCACATAGATTTTAGTTCACTCTATGAAATAAACCGCTAACTTTTGTGCATCAATCTTTGTACAAACGCTGAAAAATATAATTGAAGTCAAGTCTCACAGAGGGGTTTCACTGTCATGGTTTTCAAAAGTTCATGTCGGTTGACTCTCTATGTCATAAATGAACAACAGGGTAAAACTTTGCAGGAGGTGTGGGGTAAGGACAATTTGATGTTAACTTTTAGGAGATGTGTTTCAGCCAGGGGTATGAGTCTTTGGGCTGAACTATGTAGCTTATGGAATCAGTCTTCTTGACGGATGAGGATGATCAATTATTATGGAACTTTACTTCCTCAGGTAAACATTCAGTGCAGTCTCTATATGTTGTGATTAATCACAGAGGGATTATCCCCATGTTTGTGAGTTCAGTTTGGAACGTGACAATCCCCCTGAGGGTGCAGTTCTTTTTATGGTTGCTTTCTAATAACATGGTGCTTACAAGAGATAACTTGGCCAAGTAGAACAGCGAATGATCCTTCCTGCTTATTTTGTGTTGAAGATGAATCAATTTCTCATTTGTTCTTTGAATGTTTTGTGGCTAAGACTACTTGGAACATTGTTAGTCAAATCATGAATCTTAATGTTGGCTAGTGCTTTGAATCAGTAGCATGTTTATGGGTTGCGCATAAGCGTCGTACTATTGCTAATGTTATATTTATGTTGTTCTATGGAAACTGAGAAATGAAATATGCTTTCAGGGGGTGACTTGGACATGAATGGGAAGGGTGCTGTTGCGGGTTGTAAGAATGATAAGAAGATGGAGACTATTGTTCAAGGAGGACATACAACTGCAAACGGAGGAGGTCACAAGAAAAACCAGAGATCAAAGCAAGCTTATTGCCTCAATTGCAGTGGGCGCCAGGGCAGTCAGTTCATCATCAGGGTCGGGACCATCGGGTGCTCAGCTTTCAATTTCTCAAAATCGGCATGAACTGTCGTCTAATAGCTGGGCTAGTGAGCTTATGCTCTAGAACTAAATTTTGTTAGTTTAAACCTTAACTCAAGCGGGCGCGCCAATATGCCAGAACTGTAAACATTGTTGCTTTTGGTAATACAAAAGCGGGGGAGACCCTTTTCTCTAAAAAAAAAGGGTCATTCCATACTTGAAATTTTCATCATATCTCTCTTCCTCTATTCTAAGGTGCAATGTAAGCTTATTTAATAACATGAAACTTCTATAGAACTCTCATTGAGACTTGTCTAATGAAAAAAATTAAAGTACTGCCAATGCCAACAAGTGGAACATTCAAATTCTACTTGTTCCCGAAGGTCTCTCTACAAACAAATTCGGACACATGGATATTGGAATATTACCTCCTCTGTCCTAAAATATACAGGATTATGAGTATTTATAAGAAAAACACAATAATATTTACATGTCAAATTAGTACTCTTCTCATAATTCACTTTTACGTGGTACTTCGTAGATGTTAATACTCTTCCCTATGCTTGAAAAACAAGAGCACGTACACTCAAAATTAGCCATCTATAAAGATGGGTAGGAAAGGTTGCTGTCATGATGGTGTACGTATGTAATACGATTCTATTATAGACGAAAGAGAAGGCACGAAATCGTGATGGATCACTGGATTTGTATCATTCGTTTTTCTCATTTATTTGTCGAACAGTCTGCTATCCATGTTGCTGTCGGAAATTTGCTTCCGTGAAACCTTTACCACATAATGCCATTAATAATTCGTGAAAGTTCCAACGTCATGCGTGTGTATCCCGCACTCATCGGGTTCGCATGGTTACCTGGCTTTTGCACGAACTGTATAGTCTTCGTCGGCGAGAACGCAGACAGGCTACCGCGGCCACCGACGACGCCGAGCACGAGCACAAGCAAGGTGAAGGTGGCCAAGCACCCGACGACGACCACCTCCGCCCAGGCCGACGACCACGCCTTGTGGCTTCCGTCCCCACTCCTCTCGCCGCCGAGCTCCCCGCCGCCTATCGCCACCTAGTGCGCTCCCCGCGGCGTTCGCGGCCTCGCCGCCTCCATTGCCGCACCCGCTTGCTCTTTCTTGGACGGGCGCACACGCTTCCCGCCTCTCTGGCCTAACAAGTTACAAGCATATATCATATATGCCAGCACACCATCTTATGATGATCGTATACGGATATGTAGAAAGCTTCAAGTTTTCGCAAGCCATTGTTTTTTTCCCTCGAAAACTGCTGGCAGGAAAATATATTGAATATAGAGGAGATCTCAAGACATTGTTAACATTGTACCTTCCAGACGCCAAAGCTTGCAGTCAACGACTTCGCGCTTCATGTCGCCGCACGCCAGCAAAGGTTTAAGCACGGCCGCGCAATCAAGCCAACCGAGAGACCGACCGGTTATACTATATGCAACACCCAATGCAACGAGGCATGTGACAGTGACATGAACGCAGCAAGTAATACGCAACGCGCCGGGGATCCGTTGCACGTGGATACTCCCTGCTGGCTGCTGGGAGTCGCACGCATGGCAGCATACAGTCACATGGACACCTGGCATCCCCGTTGAGTTGCCGTTAATTCCTATACGCATGCCGTGGGCGCAGAGGCAACTGGAAGCGGTCGGGCACGTCGCTGATGGAACGCATGAGAACCTCCACGGAACGGGATTAAATTACTGAATGTTATTGTCGTCATCAATTTGCATTCCGGTCAGTATCTGTATCTGTATGACAATGAAATTCAGGTAGGAGGAAGCATCTCTAGCCGTCGTCTATTGTAGTGTATGCGAATGCGATTTGCTTTCTGAAGAACGGATTTGAATACAGTACTGAAAGCCATTTTTTTAAACTTAATTGCACTTGTAGAAGACTACAGGTAGGTAAGTACACTATACCGCGTAAACGAATACAACGAATCTCGAAATGCCTAAAATTACTACTCCACAGGCCAGGTACGCACGTAGTTCAGAAAAAGAGAGGAATTGGATCGTGGAGCTGTCCGTCCACTCAGAGAACTAGCTATCGAACAACTTGAGTCCGAAGCCGACGTCCTCGCAGTGCCGGACGTACGGCTTGACGCCGGCCACGTCGACGTCCCTCTTGGCCCTGCACCCGAGGTTCGGCGGCGAGTGCAGGCACGGCTCCACGGACGTGGACCGGACGCACGCGACGTCGGAGGTCTCCCTGTTCCAGTCCGGCCGGAGCAGGATCCACGGCTTCACGCCGGCGAAGCTGTACGCGACGTAGCCGAAGGTGGACCAGGCGCTCATGGTGATCTTGTCGCAGTAGCTGAGCAGGTAGATCTCCGCCAGCGCCTTCTGGTTGTGCTCGTTGGACGTGTACTGCTGCTGCTCCTCGTGGCTGGGCTGGAACACCGCCACGATGTCCCCGTTCTTGGTGGGGCTCTCGTAGTACATGCCGCGGATCTTCTCGTAGTACCCCGAGTAGAGCGACGCGATCAGCACCGCCTTCACCTTCCCGTCGTTCCCGGCGTCGACGGCTGTCGCGTTGTTCGTCGTCTCGGCGGTGCCGAGCTCCGGCAGCAGGCGCTGCTCCCTGATGCACCGCATCAGCTGGTCGTACATGTTCTCGAACTTGATCGGCTTCTCCGGGAAGATCCGGATCTGGAACCCGATCTTCTCGTCCACTCTGGCAAGGTACGCCTCGTAGTACCTCCTGATGATGCCCCAGACCCGGTTCGTCGGGTGGAAGAGGTACCGTCCCAGGTGGTGGAACACGGCCTCCTTCTGCGGGAACATCCTGGCGAGCTCCGCCTCGAACGCCGGCGTCAGGAACAGCGCCGGCGCGAAGTAGCTGTCGGACTTGAGGATCATCCAGTTGAACTTGGCGAGCATCGCCTGGTCCTCGTCGCAGAAGACGTTGTCCGACAGCTTCAGCTGGAACTGCTCCACGTGGAGGTACACGTACGCCGGCAGCGACGACGCCGGCACGCTGGCGGGGTCGACGTCGTTGCGGACGAGGCCGCTCTTGAGCATGTTGGCGTAGCTCTCCGGCGCGCCGATGTGGAGCTTGTGCGGGTTGTTTTGCGGGAAGTTCCCCGGGAGCACCCACGAGCTGCCCGGGAACGGCTCGCAGAAGAGGCCCTCCTGCTCCGCCGAGACGTGCAGCAGGAGCACCCGGTCGGTGAGCAGCGCGTAGAGGAAGGTGGACGCGATGGTAAGCATGCGGTTGCCGAGGCCGTTGCAGGGGAACCACACCACGTACTTGCACTCGGAGACGTCGGCGTTGCGCCCGGCCTTGAGCTGCTTCACGGCCCGCTTGTAGCGCTTCGTCCCCGGCCCGCACTTCTTGTGGTACGCCTCGTACTTTCTCAGCTTCTGGGTCAGGTAGGGGGAGAGCGGGAAAGGGGACGGCTTCCGGTACAGGTTCGATTTGTAGCGGCTCTGGCACGAGGATTCGTCGAATGCCGCGGACAGTAGTCCGCCCAGAAGCTTATCCGGGGACACAGATGTTGCCGTCGATGCAGAGACGTTCTTCAGAGCAACAGGTTCTGCAGAGAAGATTTTGAAGTGAATGAATGAATGAGTGTTATCAGAGAGGAGTTGAAAAATGAAGGAAAAATGGAAATTCATTGCGAACATGTGTAAATTGAAAATACAGAGATGAGTTGAAAGTTGCAGGAAAAACTTATTGCAACAGAACATTTGTAAACTGAAGATTTTCGCCTAATGTGAGACTGCCAAGTGGGTCCCGGGGCTGCATGTCATCATTTTTTAACTCCGATTGTTCCTTCTAACTTTGATTATCTTTATGACGATAATCAGAGGAGTACAAGTGACTATATGAAACTAAAAGGCGGTACAAAATAAAGCATACGAAGCAGCACCGATTTTGGAAAATGAACTGTTCTTTTCTTTATTATTTGAATGTATGTTTTCTTTTTTCTTTTTTTACCAAGGCAGCCCCATTCCATTAAGACTAACGGAAATACAGGAATTATCAGGCTACTTCATTTGAGTGTATATGGTGTTGTCTTAATATCAATCATCTCATTCTTCACAACCACATAAGAAAGACTAAGACATCTTTCATTTCCTGAAAGCAATTGATTAGATGCTTCTTATTCTGGCTAGAAACAGGGCCATCGAGCTGTCAACAAGAAATGAGACCTGAGAAAGAAGATAAGGGTGGGTCGCTGCAAACTAAAGGCCTCGGCATATTTTTCGATTATCTTTCTCTCTTTAAAAATAAAAAGAGAGAAATACAGATAGAACATAGCTCAATTATTTGGGTTCCTTGTGACGGTCCTTGACTTGATGCGGGCGATTGTGTGGTTTATTCTAAGATCAGCTTTGTTCTTTCGGAGTAGATCGTCGACAGCGAACCGTCTTTGACGATTTCATTAATCTTGAATGTGTTTATCAGAGTAGGGCGTAGGTGCATGCATGAGAATCTACGTCTACACTGTGATTTAGTTAAAAAAAAAAGTGGGAGAAACAAAAAAAAAACTAAAAGCACGTCCATTTTCAGTAATGCCGTCAAGTCCCATTCTCATCACACATTCTCAACTAAATATAGTAGCGAAAAAATACGTCTCATTCTCAATTAAGTATCGTAGCAACAATATACGGCAGACAATAAAAGTGCAATTCATCACTTCCTATGAGTGGACATTTGGCAGCATCACCTTGTTTGGACTTGGAGGGTACTTAGTATTTTCTTTTTTTTTAAAAAAAAATTACATGACCAAATAAGGCCTTGGTTAAGGCAACTACTTCAAGAAGAAGAATATACGTAACAGTTTGGTCTCCTAAAGCCAGGGATCATTCAAGCAAAAACCCGGGCCCATCTACAAGCGTATAGAACAAAAAAACCCCGGAATTTTCGCAGAAGCCTTTGGAAGGAACTGTGGTGACTGATGAGGCAGGACAAGATCCGGGCAGTGATGCATCACGCACCGGCGTGAATCGTGATGGCATCACGACGCCATGCTGAGTCCCTGTCCCTGACACAACAACATGATCGCCTCTGTACATGTCTACAAACTCACTGTTGCAGTGTTGCTGCACGCAGCAAGCAAGTCGGATCTGAATTTCCGACCCTGGCCTGCCTGCACGAGCCTGGTCCGTAGCGCTTGCGCGGAATTCATGTAATCTGATTAATGCGCGGTGTGTGCTCCACCATTCCACAACACAATGCCAGCGTAGCATCCCAAGTACCACGAACGAATCAACGATGACGTCTTCTAGTATCGGACGCTCAGCTACCACCTCCTGACAAAACGCCAATTTGTTTTTGGCCATGACGAACAAAAAGGCGGAAAAAGAATTGCACACGACCGCATCTTCCCGTTCGTAGTAGTAGGCCAACAGCCAACCCCGTCTGAGAACCGGGGCGCGAAACGCGAGAATTCCCGGTTCCCACGCATGGCCTCCGATCCGCCGGTCAACGAGCTAACGTGCGACGTGATCACCGAAATTCACAGGCCAAAACGCAACGGAGTGCAGAGGACAGGAAGCTGCTTACTTTGGCCCTGAGGCGTCGTCGCGCCGCGGTCGGCGGCGTCCACGTGGCGGCCGACGGCCGGCTTGGAGATGACGGGCGGAGAGGAGGTAGCAGCAGACGACGACGAGGACGACGAAGGGAAGGAGCTGGAGCTGCTGCCCCAGCGGCCGCCGAAGACGAGGAAGAGGAGGGGCAGCGTGAGGAGGAAGCCGACGAGCACCATCTCCGGGCGGACGCCGCCGGAGCCGCGCCACCCGCCGGCACGCTTCTTGTCGTCCTCGGACGGAGCCCGAGGGCTCCGCGACCGCTTCACGTCCATCTCCCTCTCCCTCTGAAGCCCCTCCCTCGGCTCAGCTGCTGCCTCTTGTTATGTCAATTGAAAAAGCTCTCGTTTTGATCCGTGTGTCCACGGCTTGCTTGTGCCGGCTTCTCTCCTCCTTGGCGTTTTTGGAGTTTTGGAGGGTTGGAGTTGGAGCTGGTCAACTGGTGGAAGCTACGGGGGGTGCCGGCTTGAAATGGAAGGACAGGGAGTGACGACGACGTGTGCGGTGTGCCCGATCATACATGGGGAGCACTATTCTGTAGCTCGTTGGTTTCTGCAACGCACACCACGTATTCTATTCGCTAGCTCGCATTTGCGAGTACTTAAAAGTGCTGCGTATACGAGCGCGGGAGTTGTTAGCTAGATTTGCTTATCGTTGAATTAGTTAGATTTTATGGTTGGTTGTGATGGGAGCGAGGAACAATTTTCTATAGCTTCTGCCGGTTCCATAGAAAAGTGTCTGCTCTTTCTAGCCCAACTGTAACTTTCTTATTCTCGTCCTCCAATGTTCATCTTTTGACTCTGTAGTTTCTTCTAAAGCAGCACATCAGAGTCGTCCCTGCTTACAAACATGATATTTGGAACTTTCTTATCATTCATCAATTTTTTCGGGAACAGACACGCCTTGACTCTGCAGAAAGCAGAGCTCGATGCCGCATTTGGGACTCTGAAGGGATCTGGGCATGTGGACACATGTTATGCTTCTGCAGGTTGCACTTGCAGGGTCACGAGTCACAACTGTCTAATTGCCCGCACTGTACTTTCTCCTTTGCAGGAATTGATCATCTCCGTATCTCCGTTCTCCGAACTCCGATCAAGGCCATGCTGCCGTGCGTGCGCTGGGGTTTCTACCTCCGCTACCCCCACATGGTTCTGGTAGTCCGTGACGTCCTGCACTTCTATCTCGTCACTAGTTTTTGTGAGATTGAGTTCATCCGGACAGGTCGGCTCCGCAAGGACATGTGATTTGATTCTTCCAAGGAGGTTTTGCTTCGTTTTCATGGGCTGCAAAATTGCACACCAGGGATTAGCTACCATGCATCGGCTCTATTACTGGATTCAATGGTGGTAGGTAGGTGGAGTGGAGGACTGGAATATGTATGCGTGTGCATCTGAACCCTTCAACGCCAACGAGCAGCGAAGATGATAGGATCGACCCTATCCTCCTGGTCTATATGTACGTATCATATTCGTATACATACTTCTTAAATGAATACTTCAACGTCCTTAAACTCGTCCGTCACCATCACCATCAGGGAGAAAGCCAAAGCTCAGGCAGCACGGCACACAGGCGACTTCTTGTGTAGGTGGGGCAGCTGGGCCTGCTGGGGCTGAAGCTGAACTATGCATCGGCGAGTTGTGTCATTTTCACTAGCGCGTGAGGCCTGCTGGGGCTGAAGCTGAACTATGCATCGGCGAGTTGTGTCATTTTCACTCGCGCGTGAGGTGTCGATCAGATCAGACGGCCATTGCACGACCACAAGTTAATGCAGCACAGAAGTCTGAAGTGCGGAGACTGCCTGTCTCCAGAAGCTGAAGCTCTGTGATCTTCTGCGCAAACAGGCTTTGATCTTCAGAGGAGGAGGGATCTGCCATGTGTCCATGTGGGCACTTCACCGCTCTCCGCTGAAGGAGTTTTCCCCACGGAAGACGAATCCAAGGAACCATGTGCAATGGTCAGTGCTGCATGACTATCCCTCTTCGGACTCGGATGCCATATTTTCCTAACTTGCAGTTGCAGAGCACACTAAGCGATTCCATGAAGAATGTTCTTTTAGAAGTCAATAGAGTGTGCGTATCACCAGCAAATCCGCATGAACAAGCACTATCAGATGCTGCTGCCGTGGTTTCATCATCGTGTCTCACTGTCTCTCGTCGGTGAGCAAGCACAATTGCAAGAGCGCGTTACGACGCCGACGCCTGGACCTGCAGGTGGAGTAATGAAACCGTGACCGTGTGAGATCCCTGGCTCTTGCACCAATTTTACTGTCTGGCTACGGGGGCTACGGGCAGCGTGACGCGACCGCATCAGGCATCATTGTCGCTGCACAAGTGCCGACTGCCCACATGGCTTGCCGCTCGGCGCCTGGCAGCTTCCACTGTGCGCAGGACAGAGCGAACAGATGGGTCGCTCGTCGCCGCGCGCGTCGGTGATTACTGGTCCGAACTCCGAAGAAACTTGGCCGGACAGCTGGAAGCACGGAGCCGTCAGCCATGGGGTGCATCAGTGCATGGGCGGAGGCGGAAAGCCAGAACCCTTGCCGCGCGGCAAGGGGAGCGGGAGCCACGACCAGGGAACCTCTCTGGCGGCGGGGGGCGCTATGAGCACCCGGCGCCGCGGTGCGTGCTCGCAGGCCCAAAGGCTTAACCGCGAACCGCCTAGACATCATAGGATTTCAGAGCCCAATTTTTTTTTTTGAGAATTAAGAACCCAATTATTGGGGTTTAGGCCCCAATATAAACACGAGATGATGGGATCGTGCGGGCCACCTTTGTGGTGGCCCACTTCTATATTGGGCCGTACCTGCACCTGTGTATGATGGGTGCCTTGTTTTCACATAGGAGTTTGTAAAGAAAGATGTTGCTAAAAAACAAAAGGAAACAAGGCGCCCATCTAAATTCTCACAATAATTTAGAATGGTAACCTTACAACGGAGCTTGCTAGGATAATGAAATGCGATGATCGGCATCATTGGTTAGCTGTAGTAGAAGCACCTCAGCCAAGCTTCCAAGATGCAAAATCAGCCTTTAAACTAGGTTCCCGAGAAATGAGATTTCCTCCCATTTCGCTGGGCCTGGTGCGTTTATGGCCTGCACGGGAGGGTAAGAATGACCACACTCTAGTCAGGCTTCCAAGATGCAAAATCAGCCTCTAAACTAGGTTCCCAAGAAACGTGATTTCCTCCCATTTCGCAGGGCCTGGCTCATAGCATACACCCGTGTGTTTATGGCCTGCACGAGATGGGGTAGGACAGTAGGAGTGACCAGCCAAACGGCTTCAGTCCAACACTTGTGTGGATGGGTACGATAACCAAACACAAGGCTACTGCATTTTATGGGTCTGTCTACGGCTCACTCGGGTGACCCAGTCACCGTGGTCACTCGATTTCTCACCCACGCGACAATATTCATCTTCCACCTCCGGCCCTCGCCGCCGACCACCGCCCCGCCGCGGGCGCCCTCTTCCGCTCCTCTGGCACCACCGTCTTCTTCACTTCCGGCAACCTCGCCCCCGCCCTAGCCTGGCCCGGCCGCCGTCCCCTGCCGCCAGGGCCCCCTAAGCCGCCCGCCTGCATCCCCGCCGCCCGGCTTCCCTTCCTCCCCCCGACCGGCCGGACATTTCTATAGCCCACCGGAGTTGGAGAAGAAGGGGGTGAGCTCGCCGGAGTTGGAGGAGAAGAAGGACGCCGAAACCCGCCGCCGCCGTCACGCCGGAACCCTAGCTTATTCACCCGGAGTTGAAGGAGAAGGAGGGCGGAGGAAGACGGGAGCAACAGGAAGAAAAATCTAGTGAGCGGCAGCCACGGCTCACTCGAGTGACGTTTAGATTAACCGTATTTTATAAAGCAAACAGGTACCATTCCAATAAAATCAATCAGGTCATCGTATTATATTGGGAAAGAAACCAATCACACTCTAAATCACCTAAACTTAATTAAGCTTTACTCAACTGGTGACTCAACTAGTGGATAGCCATTTGCCTCTCCAGAGCATGGTGGGTTTCAATTTCAATACAACTTGCACCTAAAATCCACTTCAGTAGAATAAATATATTACAGATACCACGGACACGATTCACTCCCAAGTCCCAACTACTAAAAAGCAGCGTCCTCCACACTACTTCAGATAAATTACATTACATAGGTTCGAGGAAACAAGAATAAATTACATAGCAATGACGAAGGGCGATGAAAGCAACAAGCACTGCCATTTCGCATCCATCATCTACCTAATCATGCCGAGCGGTATGGCCGGCGCCCCCATCACCGTGCCGCCGGCGACTCCTCGCCTCTGCCGGTCCATGTTGGCCTCCCAACCTTCGCACGCACAGACACGACACATCAGTTGTTGGGTAGGTATGGCTATGAGCACACACACAGTCCAAGCAAGCTCGCCAGCAGCGTGCACCTGATCAGAGAACTCGAACTGAAGCAAATTGATGGGTGTGCTGCACTTACCGATGCCCAGGTCGAAGCCGCGGTTCTTGAGCTCGCGGTACTCTTGGCACAGCGCCAGGTGCTCGCAGCAGCAGTGCACCAGGAAATCCGGGCACTCACCTTCGTCCAGGTCGTACTCGGCCCTCAGCTTGGACCGGTAGAGGCACGAGTACAGGCACCCCATCCCCGTCGACGCGCAGATGAGCCCATAGATCAGGCCACTCGCGAGACATGCTGCCAAAAGCCAGAGTTTCGCCGTTGTTTCAGGAGAGAAAACCAGAGGAAGAAGATGAGACTGAGAGAGGAGATCGACTGACGGCAGGTGCCTTTGTCCACGATGTCAGCTATCTGCCCGAACGTGATGCAGGGGCACAGGCATGTGATGAGACCTGAGCACCATGGAAGAAACGCATGTCGTCAAGTGGCAACTAACTGAGCTTGAATCGCCTAGGGCTGCTATGAACTCTGTGAAGAGGAAGCGGGGGGAACGAAGGGACGACAAACTTACAGTTCCCCGGGTCGTCCATGCAGTGGAAAAGGCCGGTGGACCATTTCCTCAGCCCGCCGCCGGCGGGGCGTGAAGGGTTCATGTTCACCCCGTGCTGCTGCTGCTGGTACGCTGCCGGCGGCGGCGCCGTTGGCGGAGCCCCGGAGCTGCTGAATTTGTTATACGCGTCCGGAGGGGCCGACGGATACATTGCTTGGGGTACGAGCTCTTGTTTATGCGAACAGCAACGAGCAAGGCAAGGACCAGTTCTGCTTTTAATGATTCTCTCAGCACTCCTCACCTCCTCGCCAGCCAGGCGACCCTGCCCCAGGCAGGCAAGACTTGACCCACGAGTCTCCCTCGAGTCAACAGTCAGGACTCACGTAGTATAGTGCCACATCCGCAGCTCCCGCTCCAACTGCCATTTTTGTTGTAGCGCTACCATTAGAGCTGAATTTCTCTCTCTTCCCTCTCACCGAAACCATGACACGAGAGAAATTCAGCTAGCACTAGAGCTGTCAGAATTTCTACCAAAAAAGGGTTATGATATAGCAAAAAAAAAAAAAATACACCTCTTCCCTATTAAATATGGCCCCGTTTCGACCACCCAACTGTACGTTATTCACCATGTTAGTTGAATGGTAGGTTAGATATTATTACTTCTGAAATTATTAGGCGAGGATGGATAGTTTCTCATTTATTCTGGTTACTTTCGAACGGAAATAATGTACTGTATATGCTAAGCAAATAATGTTATCGTGTTCCTTTCGAACGGAAATCTGATTAATTTCAATGAAGGGAAGGGTTAGTTACTAAAGCACTGAGCTAGAGCATTTTGCTGATGAACAATGCAGTGAGGGGAAGGTACCATCTGGAGCTAAGTTTGTCACAAGTTAGGTACAGAGATTCGGTTTCATTGAAGTCGAAGAGGTACGTATTCAGTGTTCAGTCATTCAGATTTGAATGAACATAGTAAATCACCTGCACGCGACGCATTGGTTTGCTCGGCCTAGAAGAATGCTCCTCACATGGGAAAACTTTGGAGGCTCAATATTCAATGGCGTAATTTCTTCTTTTCTTGTTTTTTAATGAATCTTCTTATCTTGGTTAATACCAGCTGTGAAGCTAATTACTTCTGCTATAAGGCAGAATCAACCTAAGATTTTGCTGAAATTCTTGACCAACCCTTACCTAATGGCTAAGCCTATGCGTGATTAATGCTTCTCACAAGCAACCTGCCGCCTGATTTTATGGTTACGAATCCTCGAGCAACGTCGCGTCTCGGCCATCTTCTAGAACGGTACATGGCTACTTGGCTACGACTGACAACACAGATGAACTGTTCGTACTCCGTAGTTGCTCCCATTCTTCATCTCCATGAGTTCAAATATGTTACTAGGCAAGCAACATGGCCACGTACTGGTCCACTGCATGAATAGTGCGAGCGCGGCAAAGGTTGAAGGCATCCGATTCTTCATCCCCGCCGGCGCGCATCCCTATCCACGAATTCTGATGCCGGCCGGCCTCCTGGTTTCATTTCAAGCAACGAATCTTAACCATCTGTCAAATGGCCAAGCGGTGTCCAAGGATCAGCACCTTGATTCTCCTCTCTGCCTAACAAGGCACACGAATTCCACGCCACCCATACATATCGTCCGGCTCCCGTCCATGACCGGCGTCGCGCTCGCGCCAAACGTGCGGCAACCGAGAACTGGATGCAAATCTCCGGAGCCTTCGTTCCGGCCGGCCTAACCACGCAGACCGGCCGGGAGACAGTATATATAGCGGCGTTGTTATCCGCACGGTTGTCTCGTGGATACTGGAGAGCTATACCACATCACCTTATCACGGTATCAGGCAGACAAGAAAACGAGTAGTGTATAACATAACAATGGCATTCATGCGGTACTACCGTGCGCTGCCGCAGGGGGAGACGACGGTGGAGTTCAGGGCGTGGCTGAGCCAGTTCGACGCGGACGGCGACGGCCGGATCAGCCGGGAGGACCTGAACAGGCGCTGCGCAGCCTCAACCTGTGGTTCGTGTGGTGGAAGGCGCGGGAGGCGGTGCGCGCGGCCGACGCCAACCGCAACGGCGCGGTGGACGGCGACGAGATGGGCAGGCTCTACGCCTTCGCACAAGCATCTCCACCTCAAGATGAGCCAGCTGGACCTGGACCTGCTGGAGGAGTAGTGCTACTGTGCTAGCCTGCTACGGCCTACGGCGTCGGCGAGATCGCTGGGTTTAGATGTGAATTAGAGAGTGAAATGTAAACATCGTTTTCTGAGGTTGTGCGCTTGGAACTTTGGTATGTAAACATGTAGCCATTCTCGAAAAGTTCGTCAGTTCATTCTGCAATATGCAGTATTTCCTGAATGCAACTTTCATGCTTGTGGATTTGGATGTTTAATTAATAAGCTGGAGAAGTAGAGATGTTGCTATTAATTAGTTTGTACATAGTATATACTCCTATACTCCAGTATGTATAAACTGCGTTTTTTCTTTTGTAAGGCCACGTTTTTATGAATTTGTATACATTGTAAAGTTTTGACAAAATCGAACATTTCTAACTCAAATGCACGTGTGGATTTGTACATGCAACTAATTTCGTGTAAAGGGTGACCTACTTCAACTAAAATATTTCACCACAGAATCTTAACTGTTAACTATCGCATGTGGCATATTAAAAACTAAATTAGATCATCATGTTATATCTAAAAAATTACAACCGAAGAGGTCAGAAACAAAACCTTTTTTCAAAAAAAAAATCTTTAGCCGATAATTGAATAATCTGCTGTTGTCAACTTTGTAAGTTTTGTCCGCCTGCTGGAGCTCTTGCGGCAACATCGTTGAGACATGGAAATGGGACAGGAGAGAAAGGAAAAATTTAGTTTTAGTTTTCTCACTTTGCCCAAAGAAAGTATACTGCATTTTAAGATGGAAAGGATCCGGTGAAGATGCTCTCCATTTTCGATTACAAATAAGATGGCCCAATTAACCAAGTCGTCCGTTGTTACGCGCTGTCACGACACAGATGGGCTAAATACGTCGGGACCCTAGCCACCTAGCTTGGCCCATTTACCTCTGTTTTTTCTGTTTTCCCCATTTCCGTTCCCGCATCTTCCCCTGCACGCTTCCCTTTCGTACCGCCAAAAATTTTGCAGTGCCTTCCCCAAAATTCGTTCAACTCCAATCGAATCCGCCTCTCCGCTCCGCCCGCTAATCCCCAAAGCCGAAACAGCAATCGAAGCATCCAGAGCCAGCTCCATTCATCCCCATTCCCCTCATTCATCCCCATTCCCCTTATTCACCATCAGCGGCAGCGATGCCCTCGAGGAGCCAGTACAGCCGCCGCGGCAGCGATGGCGACGAGGAGGACGAGATCGTTGCAGTCTCATCCGACTCGGAGGAGTCAGAGTCGGAGGCGAACCGCGGGGCCGAGGCGGACGACGACGACGACGAATACTTGGGGGAAAGCAGTGACGCCGCCGGCGGGGACGAAGCGGAGGAAGCAGGCAGCAGCGATTGCGGCGAGGGTGGCGACGGGGACGGGGACGACCATGATGGCCACGGCAGGCGGCCCCTTCGGGGCCTGCGTCGCGGCGTGGCGGCTCCCGATAAGGAGAGGAAATCGCAGAACGTGGATGCTCTTGTCAGGTAAGCTCCGACGCCGTCACATCAGCCTCTAGACTAGTGGATCTCGTCTTCGACCTATGTGCTCCTGAGCAGTGGAGCTGTTGTTGTACTGATTGGTACTATCGAGGATTAGTGTCGGTTTAGATGCTGGGGAGAGTTATGATGATGAATGGATATTACTTACGTTGAAGGATAGCCTTATGTGTTCCTGTTGAAAATTTAACATTCTGTACTCATTTCAGAGTTTGATAGAATACGTCCACACCTTTCTAGAACCGTCTGAAGCATGTCATTTGCATCTGGGTGCTTTGGATCATGTTCACAGGTTCGTTATACTAGTTCCATGACACAAACCAAGACAAACCCCCACCCGCTGTCTTGTTTAGACTGCGATACACTAGGATTTTGAAATCCTCATTCCCATGGAAGGCTAATAATGTTACATGGCTTGATCCTGTTGAGGATTGATTATTTCGTCAAATAT
The DNA here is from genome assembly GCA_023333625.1 of Bothriochloa decipiens. Classification (NCBI taxonomy): domain Eukaryota; kingdom Viridiplantae; phylum Streptophyta; class Magnoliopsida; order Poales; family Poaceae; genus Bothriochloa; species Bothriochloa decipiens. Next base: position 5,292,031 of record CM041637.1, read on the forward strand.
TTGATGGGTTCAATTCCTGGAGGAATCTGTTGTACAATATCCAGTGTCAAAGCCTTGAATGTCAATTAATTGGTTTATGCCCTGTCTAACTTAAGGCATTTTGTTTACTCATTACTATAAATGATGTGTGCTATGATAATAAGAATGTCAAACAAGTGTGACAAGTTATCTAGCATTTCCAGAAATATCTTGAATAAGGGCTCGTTTCTTTATGACTTATCAAAACTTAACTACCAGATAGCATGTAACCCCAAGAGTTTCTGCAATTTTGAGACAATGTACAACGTGAAAGAAATATGAGATAAAATGTTAACTTAAGTTACTGACAATGCTGCATGTTTGTACAATTTTATTATACCATAGTCCATTCATTACTTTCACTATTAGATTGTTTGACGTGTGGGGTGGGAATAATGGATGAGGTCTAACTGAGAAGTTTGTGGTTTAAGTCGGTAGCTCAATTTGCTCAGGAAATAGAGAATTTACAGCTAATCTGACTTTACATTAACATCATCTTCTTACTTCACTTATATTTTCTCTGGTTTCTGTCAGGGGCAACCTGGTTGTAAGGAGGCAGCCACTCATTCCACGCATTCTTTCAGTTTCTGATGCAGCAGCTATAGCTCGTAAGCCATTCAAACCTCCATGCCAAAATGGATATAGTGGCAATAATGAGAAGCTTGCTCGGCGCCTTTCAGCTCGTAAAAGATTTGTCCCATGGGGTTCAACACAGACATTTGCGGTTATACATCATATTCCGCAGTTGCCTGTTGTTGCTAGTGATAGTTCGTCAGAAAAGGAGGAACCTCTTCCACCTGGTATCGAGCCATTGGTTTTGTGGCAACGCGATGAATGTGAGAAGGAAAATTACAATTCTGGTTCTATCGTAGTCGACCACTTGCTTGTGCGTTACCTCCGACCCCATCAAAGGTATTATGCTCTTATGTTGTTGTTTTCACTTGAGTATTCTTACACACTTGATTTGTTCTCTGCTGTAAAAGTAGTTATGTGATACACCCTCCTTTTTGAAAGTGTGTCTTGTATTTCTCTATCTTAATAAAATGACACACAGATCTCCTGCATAGTTTGAGAAAAGAAAAGCATGTCGTTAGGAAAATCAAATTAGTTTGTTTTGAACTACTAATTAGCTTATCCTCTGTGTCATATTTTTATAAACTGAGTGAACAGTTATAATTTAGTTTAGCATGCATCTTTTTACATGTTTATGCTCTATTTAATGCAGGGAAGGAGTTCAGTTTATGTTTGATTGTGTCTCCGGGTCATTGAGTGCTGATGGTATTTCTGGTTGCATTTTAGCTGATGATATGGGGTAATAAGCTGATGAAATCATTCTCTCTGTTTTCCATTATTATACTTTCATGTAATGCGTAATACTACATGTTTTCTTTGACCTACACTTGATTACTGATTCACTGTGTTATAAAGCTACTTCTAACTTCCAACTAGTAAACCTTCTTGTTACATGTCCAGATTGGGGAAGACTTTACAGTCAATTACTTTACTATATACCCTTCTTTGTCAAGGCTTTGATGATAAGCCAATGGTTAAAAGGGCTGTCATTGTAACCCCCACAAGCTTAGTTAGCAACTGGGAATCTGAGATAATTAAGTGGTTGAAAGGCAGAGTGCAGCTGCTGGCCCTCTGTGAAAGCACACGTGCTGATGTCCTTTCCGGAATAGAAAGTTTCTTAAAACCCTTGAGCTGTCTTCAGGTTTTCTTTTGCTTACTCATTATCTGTCAATATACGCTATACTAAATGAAAACATATCTGCAAGTAAATGACAATTTCTGCTTAAATATATGTCGTGTATGAATCATCTTCAGGTACTTATCATATCTTATGAGACTTTCCGCATGCATTCTTCGAAATTTGAAAGACCAGGCAGCTGTGACCTTCTCATATGTGATGAGGCCCACAGGCTGAAAAATGATCAGACACTGACAAATAAGGTCCGTCACTTTACTGATGTCATTTTTACACACTATTCATCTGCACTTTGGGTTCCTCTCTGACTTTGTTTTACTGAAAGCTCTAAAATGCATGTGTAGGCTTTGGCTGCCCTTCCTTGTACACGACGCATCCTTTTGTCTGGTACCCCAATGCAGGTACTTTTTGGTATCCCACACCCCTGTTTTTTTCAACATAAGTATCCCCCACAGAAAAGGGAAGGATTGACTTGAAATTACATGCAGAGATAATGGAAGAATTACACGTAGTATTACACGCGTATCCTGCAACAATTGTCTTGAAATTTGCTGTATTCAATGTTTTCTGATGCTGCAGAATGATTTGGAAGAATTCTTTTCAATGGTGAATTTCACAAATCCAGGGATTCTGGGGGACGCTTCATATTTTCGTCGTTATTATGAAGTAAGTATGGAGCTTGACATGAATCAGGCTGTACTGCTAAATTACAAGTTACTGTTGTTCATTCAAAGATAATCAGTACTTTTCATGTATGCTTAGAGGTATTTATAGGGGAACCTGGAAAACATGATCAGAAATATTGTTCAGTACTTTTATTTCTTGTGGACCTATAGTCACTCGGTTTACCTTGGTACCATCTATCCTTAAATGAAGGCACCAATCATCTGTGGGAGAGAACCCACTGCAAGTGCAGAAGAAAAGAAATTGGGATCTGAGAGATCTGCAGAGCTTAGTGCAAAAGTAAATCAGGCAAGTCTTTCCTGCTGAAGAAGTTTGTCCGTACTACACTCTGATTGGCATGCTATGCTATTTTACTCCATTAAAGCTATTTGTTATATTATTTATACTTTTTTGTGCTATCTGGAGACTTATTTAATCGTGATGGTTTCTCTATGATATTCAGTTTATCTTGAGACGAACAAACGCCCTGTTATCCAATCACTTGCCTCCAAAGGTATGCTTATCTGTTTGATCAAATTTTTTTAGTAGTTCTGTATTCTGAAAGTTTAACAAATACTCACCATGCTTTGATTGAAAACAAATATCATGACCTATTTATTTTGTCAAAAAGGATTTTCCTTATATTTGTGAAGAATATTTTTGCTACCCGCCTTGCTTAAAAAACATTGCTATTGTACAGATTGTTGAAGTCGTGTGCTGCAAGCTGACTCCTTTGCAGACAACACTGTACAATCACTTCATACATTCCAAAAATGTGAGGACCTAATTTTACATTGGTTTGGATTCAAACAATTTTTATTAGATAAATGTTACACAGTTAAGAGTTTTTTTCCCTGCAACAACCTATTATTGATCCTTTCAGGTTAAACGATTGATATCTGAAGAAGCAAAGCAATCCAAAATTCTAGCATATATTACCGCTCTTAAGAAATTATGCAATCATCCAAAGGTAAATAATTTAATATTTTCACTCGAGATGCATTTATCCTTCAGCTGAAGTGTCTTAAAGCTTATGCTTCCCCAGAATGATTTGTAGTTTCTACTATATGCCTTTTCAAACAGTAGGATTAGGCCAGGACAGTATAAATCTTTCCTGATTATCAAATATTCTGTTCTGAAATTCCCAGAATGTAGCCTCTTGATGCTATATAGTTCTTTTTTTAATGAAATTGTGCATTGTACGAATTGATAGTAAACCACATCTCATATTTGGTCCCTATGTGAGATGAGTGGGCTGTATGGGAACCATTTTCTTCTCTGATATAATGAAGTGCAGCTCTCCTGCGTTTTTTAAAGAACTCCAAAGTGCTTATATATTACTATTTCTTGTGATCATGGATTTTTAATTTGAACTTTTTTTTTGGCTATAAGCAAAATCCATTATGTAGTTGTCATGTCTTCATATTGCAGCTGATCTACGACACCATAAAAAGTAACAATTCAGGTGGCTCTGGTTTTGATGACTGTCTGCGCTTTTTTCCGCCAGAACTTTTTTCAGGAAGGTACTTAACACTTTTCTCTCTAATCTCTGTCCTTCATTTTGCTGAACCAACTTACAACTACTGTTTATTAATGCAAAGATCTGGATCATGGACTGGTGGAGGAGGAATGTGGGTAGAGCTATCTGGAAAAATGCATGTATTGGCAAGATTACTGGGGCACCTCCGTCAGAAAACCGATGATCGTATTGTTCTTGTATCAAATTACACTCAGGTCAGGTATTTATAATAGAATATTTTCATATGATTTCATAAGGTATAGTTGATGCGTCAGAATTTCTTATTTTAAAAACCTTGGAGAAACACAAATTTGTGTACACTAGATGAAACTTTAAACTATACAACTGATTGAGTAACTGGTGATTACATTTTTAAGATACGAAAATTTATCCTAGAAAATTTCCTATGATCCACTCTTCTATAGCTCTTACTACTCAAACCAAAAGGGCAACTGAGATTCTTCAAGTTAAAGCATCAATTACTTGTGAGAGAAAATGCGAATGTCGTAAGGCGTTATTAATGCTAAATCTTCGTTATTGTTACGTTTGCTAGTGTTTGTTTATTATTAGACCATGTACTTAGGGCCTGTTTGATTTAACAACTGCCTAGTCCAGGCAGTGTTGTCGGGTGTCTGATATTTGGACACTTGGGGTTGGATGTTCAGGCCGCAGCTGCCTGTGCAGGGTCTCATCCAAACAGGCCCTGTATGGACAAAATTAGAAAAGCTTCAAATGTACGTGTATAACGAGCAATCCCAAAGTCCATAATCTGCTGGTCCATCCCAATTCTACTTCACTAAATGACAAGAATTCTGTTAATTGGTATAACGGGATACAGGTTTGGCATGCCTGCTTATTATGAGTTAAGGCCAGAACACTGTACTGTACTACTGTGCCTTGAAGGACAAATGGCGCAATATGTTTGCTTCAGTCTCTATTTTGGGGCATATGTTTGGTTTCTTTCTATAGACGACAAAAGTGAGAATCCAATGTGATTGTTTGTGCCTGCACAGGTTGACAAATTTGCTTGTGCCTTGCAATCGCTTCTGTCAATGTTGGGTGCCACTTCTCTGTAAACTCTATTTGCTTCCTGCTTATTGGAAAATGGACGTAACCCAATCTCGAAAAAGAATGTGATTGTTTGTACACATGTCGTCATTTATGCTTATCTTGAGATCTTCCTATCTATGCTGCACATGCTTGTCATCAAACTAAAACATGCATGCTTTAAAATTGTGAATCTGATGATTCTGATCTTGTCTCTGTTCACAAAGAACACTAATTGTAATTATTTGCTTTTGGAGACCCTCAAAGTTTGGAATGACTAATTGTTGCCAATTTGTCCTTTTTTAAATTCAGACATTAGATTTATTTGTTCAATTATGCCGGGAAAGAAGATACCCATATGTTAGACTTGATGGAGCAACATCCATCAGTAAAAGGCAGAAGCTGGTGAACCAATTCAATGATCTATCTAGGGTACATAAAGTCTGCCCTGTATCCTGAATAACTGTTACAACACACTGTTATATCTGAAATTATTGTATTTGACAGGATGAGTTTGTCTTTCTACTTAGTAGCAAGGCAGGTGGCTGTGGGCTTAATCTGGTAGGTGGAAATCGTTTGGTTCTCTTTGACCCTGATTGGAACCCTGCCAATGATAAGCAGGTTAATTTCTATGCACCTTATGTTCATTGACTTCTCAACGTTCTTGTAACTGTGCTCCTTGCCTAACCTGCTCTTTTGTGGCCTATTACCATCTGGAAAGGCTGCTGCCAGAGTATGGAGAGATGGACAGAAAAAGAGAGTCTACATTTATAGGTTCTTAAGCACAGGAACCATCGAGGAGAAGGTTGCCAACTCTGGAACTTATATTTTCGGTTATCTTTTCTTATCCCTTTTTGTTTTCTAGTGAATGGATGATAATTGATAGCTTTTTTTTTTGCGACGAATAATTGATAGCTTTCTTGCACTGTAACTTTATGTGCTATATCCTTCTAAAGGTATATCAGCGTCAAATGTCGAAAGAAGGCCTCCAAAAAGTTATTCAGCAGGAGCAAACCGACAACAAAATGCAGGTTCAATTATTGGAGTGTCCGTTTACTTTCTGTTCAATATTTTTAACTGCCAAATATATTGATTTTCCATCGTATTTTTACAGGGGAGTTCTCTTTCGACAGAAGATCTGCGTGATCTTTTTACTTTTCATGAGCATGTCAGGTTAAATTTCTTCCTCTGAACATGTGGCTCATTCTTTCTTCATCTTGTTACTAGTAGGGAAAGACATTAGACAACAACAAATAAGTTAAAAAAAGAAACAACAGGAACTAGATGATGGTTAGTACAATTGGACCTCACAGATTTGGTAGATGTGGAGCTTAGTTTGACAAAACATTAGCTATCTAATTTGGTCAATCATTTTCAGCAAATGATGCTAAATTTGTTGATCCACTTTGTTTGTATGGTGCATATAGGCATATGTATCAGTTTTTTTTTCTGTCTTTGTTAAACATTTTCTTCTATTAAGACACTTGCATGTTCAAGAAAAATATGGAAAATTCTAGTGACAGGGTATTCTGGCCAAGCACAAGAAATGCCTTGGAAAATTCTAATGACAGGGCAAGTTAGCAATTGCTGTTATTCTTGAAACTGAAATACTATCCATGGTTTGCCGAAAAAAATGATAATGATCTGATTTTTTCAATTAACTTATCAATTAATTATAATTTGTGCTTTACACCATGCAATCATGTAGTCTTCTTGAATCTTGGCTCTTTACAACTGAATGTGAACGTGAAAGCAATGGTAACTGTTAGGCAGACTTTGTATTGTGGACGGGCTTAGGCCAAGGCACATAGGGCTGGTAGAGGCCCATAGCCCAGGTGCCCTTGATTGTGTTGAGATAGGCTTGGATGACCAGGATCAGTTCCACTTCTATAAACCCTAACCCGTGGTCATCCTCTCTCTATATATGCATGTATGGTGTGCTCTCATAATCATCTGGTAATTCCACTGACCAAACTCGCTTACAGTAACTAGACCAACTTCATTGAACCGCAACTGACAGATATTCACTATTTTTTAGATAATGTGACAGACATTCACTATTCTCATCTAAATGCAGTACCTTGTACCTTGTTAATACTATGTATTATATTGTTGCTTACCTTCATTTGCACAGGTCTGAAATACATGAAAATTTGAAGTGTAGCCGCTGTGACAAGGATGGAAATTCAGCTTTGGACGGTACTGGTTTTGCAGCCACTGATCATGAGGCTTCAATGCCAGGAGTGCAAGATTATGCTGATATTGGTAGGTTTGGAGAGATATCTGGATGTTTGCAGAAAATGAATAGAACGCATCACCAGGTAATTTTGATGGCACCCTATTTATATAATTATATGTTGAACTTGCAGTAGCAGTAGTTTTTGTTTAACTTGACCCATTGGGGAAGACTGGAGAACAAGGCATTCCTGCAGTTTTCAAGAGATTTCATTTAACTTTCTATGCCCACCCTGGTCAGATTGGAAGACCTACTGAAGAAGACCTAGGAAGTTGGGGACATCACTGTGATCCATCAACTGTACCTGATACTATACTGCAGTCTTCTGCTGGTGAAGAGGTGACAACCTAAGACCCTCCGTGCATCTGCATCTCATCGGTTTGGTTCATAGATCTTACTCCCTCCATTCCAAACTATAAGTTATTTTGGCATTTCTATGTAGTATATGTACATATATTTTGTTATGTATCTAGACATGATGTATATGCACTTAGAAAATCCAAAACGGCTTATAATTCGGAACGGAGTACTTATTTTAGGATTGTACGTCTCAGACCTAGTATCTTTTTCTCTGGATCCACTTGTTTGTTTGTAGATTGCTTAATTAGATTTAGACAGCAATGTTAGTTGAAAAAATAATGGTTGAGAAGCTGGCCTTTAAACAGTTAGCATCTTTAGTTTGTATCTGAGAACAAACTTTTGAATTAGAAGCAACATCTATGTCATCTGCGCTGCTGAGTTTAGTTTAAATTTAATTTTTAGGAGAAGATTACAGCTGGTAACAAAGCACAAGTGCATCTTGCAGGTTTCTTTTGTTTTCACCAATCAGGTTGATGGAAAACTTGTTCCAGTTGAATCTATGGTGCGATCAGCAGCTCATCAACAAAACGGAATAGCAGCCACTGCAGAAAAAGGAGTCCAGAAAACCAATTCTCCTAGCAAACCTGGAAGGCAATCCTTAAATGGCAAGAACTTGAAGATGGGATTTAATTTAAAGAATTCGTCTTTGAAATTTTCAACCAAATCCAGAACATCACCAAATTGCTTGCAAGGGTTGAAGAAAACCAGCCCCTCTTTGGATCAACCTCAAACTAAAAAGCTTCATGTTGCTTCTGATATATCTGATGATGATTTTGTTTGAGCGTCAATCCAAACCTACGTATATAGTGTCTCATTTGTTGATGTGCTATCTGTTGTATATATAGTGTCATCAGGTTTCTACATTTTTTAAGCAAATCCAATCAACGTATTTTAGGTACATAGAAATGCAAAAACTGCTTACAATTTGGAGTGGAGTAGAATGGATAAACAATTATCATTTTCCTTGAACAGAGCATCACCTCAATCATCTATGACGTTCCATAATGAAGATTACTTTTTAGCACGCTGCATGTATTATAAGTATGGTTTTGGTAAGTTTGTTTTCATGATTATGTTACGTAAAGTAGTAGAGTAGCACATTACTACATACTTGTGCACATGGCCTTGCGGGTTGTACCCTCTTCAGCTTTCCCGTCCAAAAGTTAGTCGGCGATCGGCGTGTAGCGTGTTCGCAAATAAAGGTTGAGAAAAGAGTGAGATCTGCGCTATGGACAGGAGACCAACTGGTAGATTTAAGCATGCCGTTCCGACAAACAACTAAACCAGCCACTTGGATGATCCGCTTTCATCTCCAGCTGTCCTTTATTCAAGTCTTTCCATGTGGGTGACAGCCATACTTTTCAGTTAGCCTAAAAGCTTGAAATCTGCACTGTTCTACGCATCCCCTTGACCCCTTGGCATAGTCACGTCAACTATTCCTGGAGATTACGAATCTGTTAATTCTTAGCGTGAGAGTCAGGGATGAGTGTTAAGTAGTAATTAATTTCCATGAAAAATGGTCTTTTCTGCATACACACGGAGTAGGTTTGGACCAGTTTTCTTTTAAAAAGGTTTGGCTAAGTTTATAGAAAATAATATTGACATCCATGACTCTAAATATTTGTTAACTGAGGGGCCAGCGTGTGATGTAATTTTTTTGGAACATTTTTTGTTTTGCAGCGTCTAATAAAGATTGCGGCAAAGCTTTTGCTATTCTTTCTAAAAAAGTGTTTTCAAATATGTTTATTATGAAAATATGTTTCCTAATTAATCTAACAATATTTATTAAAATAAAAAATATGACTTATTGATTGATATGACTGAACTCTTTCTCGATGGAGGGTGTCGTTGAGAGCTGTACTGTCCCTCGGGTGGTATTGATTGTTGTTGGTTGTTTCTTTTCTCCCTGAGATCTCTAGGATTGAAAAATTGGAGTCGGGATCACAACGAGGGTACTCTTCATTCCCATCCCTCACATGTGCAGTCACAAAAGTTAAATGCATTACTGGAAGAAAAGAATTGTGATGTTCATGTGCTCACATGGGTGCTGATCTTAATGGCTTTGCCTCAACTCTGTCGGTTTGACCATTTAATTAGGTGCTCCGGGTCTTCATGCACGTTAATATGTTAGAGTCCCTTGATAGATTATTCTCCCCGGAGCTATGGTTTATTAGGTTTCATTTGCTTGAGATGACTATATAGGCTTCTAGTTGAAGAATTTTCAATTTGTCGCAAATATGACCTTCTCTCCTTGTAAGGACATTGGGTGCTTTTTCTAAAAAAAAAAGACATTGGGTGCAGAATAGTAGGAACTCACAGAATTGCATTTTCAGATCAAGGGTGAGAGCATGTTTTCATATTATGGCAGTTGTCCTATTCCATTGGCGCCCTGTAGTTTAGGGTTTAGAAAATAAGATATACTCCCTCCATTCCAAATTATAAGTCGTTTAACTTTTTTGGTACATATATTTTGCTATATATCTAGATATAATAATATGTCTAGATACGTAGCAAAATGGATGAACCAAAAAAATCAAAGCGACTTATAATTTGGAACGGAGGAGGTACTACTTTCCAGAAGCTTTGCGGCATCGTTTTATTATCCTAGACATTATTGTGCAACACAATGGTAATATCTTGACTCCAACTATATCTGTTGTGGTGATGGAGAAATGGGGGCTAGTACTTGATTTGAGAAGTTTCTCATGGCCCATCTGATTATTCTATTTGCCATGTTTTTCTTGCTTGTGTCCATGCTCTAAATACAAATTGGCACCTAAAGGAAGATAAGAGAGGGGAACATTAAAGATGGATGTCTCAATCTTATGATCTACGTATTTTTTTATCAACTGCATTTAAATAATAAGTATGACTTAGAATTTCGTGGTTGTTCAAAAACTGGTAGTTTTTGACAAATTGAATTTGGTGCTGTTTTTCCCCCACAGTAACACCACTTTAGAATTCTGCATAACTGAACCTTAAGCGCTGAGCTAGAACTATAGAGACCTCTGCTTGCGGCAAAAACAGTTTTTTCTGACGGAGCACGTTGTTCTCTTGCTTAGCATAAGAATCATGCTTCCTGTATTCTATATTCAGAAATACTATGTTTTGTGACAGATACCAGTACAGATTTAAGAACAGCAATGTTGTTGATCACTTAGTTTTGCTACTGATCAATTTGCCATTGGGGAAAACACAAAGCTCCAGCTGTTAGCCTGTTGCCAATTTGCCATTGCCACGTGCCCTTTCTTTTTCTTTTGTTTCTTTTTATTTAACGGGCAAGGCAGTAATTATCATTCAACAAGTTACCGCGTGTTCCTATGTGAGGTAGAATCCTGAAAGCCCGTTTGTGTTTAAACTGGGTCCTATTTCCAACATGGCCACTGTTGTGATTTTATTACAAATTGTACCAGCATTAGTATTTAGTACAAGGGAACAAGAACTCTTTGACTGGTCCGTTGTCACTTGTGGCACACAAGACCAGTGACTTGTGCTATCATTGCCTGGTCATAGAGAGGTGGAACGGACCAAAATGGGGAGGATTCTTGGGGATCATCACATGGTCCTATATTCCGAGAGGTCGATGTCGCCAGCTCACCCAGGCTTATAACAAACCGGTCAAGGCATCAGTCAAATGATTTTGTCACCAACTGACCAACCTCTCTTCCCCTGTTTGCTCTCAGCTCATCGGATGATCCACTGCCGGGCGTCTTCAAGCTAGCAGATTCTTGTGATCTCTGCTAGCAGATTTCTGAACCATATAGGAGTATACAATAGATTGAGATTTTTCACTCCGATCCGATGGCTAGAAAGGCAGAAGGCGAGCGGGCTGTCAAACTTTCCAGATTCTTTGCTTGGTCCTTGTACTCTGCAATCTGCATGCTTGCTTTGATAGCGGGTTACCCTGAGACCTGACCTGAGTCGCTTTCTCCCTGAACAGCATATTTGTTCGCTTCTAATGATGGTCGCTTTCTGGGCTCATCTCATCTGGTGTGCTCGCTAGGAGAGCACAGCGTAGCTGGTCCCTGATCCACGCCCACGCCAAGAATTAGAAAGCTACCACCGGCCTACACCTCTGCACCTGCACCGTCGGCGGTTGGACTTGGACCTGTACGGCCTTTCTTGTCCCTTGGTATTCGGTTCATGAACCAAGCCTGCATGATCTCATACAGTCACCCGGCATGATTCTGTGTAGCATGGTGGTTGTGGTGGATCACCATGTGTTAATGAGGAAAGGGACTGTGCTGTGTCCAACGCCTTGGAACCATGCTAATTAATCTCCCTTTCCTACAATCATGGATTGAAGCTTGTACTCCACCTCTGCCCGGGAACGCTGAAGGATGCATGGAAGGCTACCTTCTTGGTTTATATAGACCCGCTAAATTATTAGCAGATGATATGGTCCACAATTATTGCATGTTCTAAAAGAATTAATAATCTTGTTAATAGTACTACTGGTAGTAGTGGCAAACGAAATCTAGACACGACCATGATAACGATTTCGACATCGGCCCTGACCTATGAACCGTACTGTTAATGAATAATCATATTGTCCTAAAATTTGGCGAGCTGGGCCTTCCATTGTGTAGAGACAGTGTGGTACCCAAAGCGACGAGGGTCCTCCAAAATTTCAGCACGATTGGCTGGTCAGACCATATAGTGATCAGTTTTTACTTTGCCAATAGTTCGTTTATGTACAATATTTTGGTGATGAGTCTCCGATCACTTGAATGCTATATATACTGCTTCCATTCCCTTCACCGCACTCAAATAATGAGTTTTTACTCAAGGATTTGAAAACGCCGTCGTTGCTAGATCCTTTTGTAGTTATTATTGTTTCTATGACTCGTCTAAACTTCTTCCTAATATAATCGGCAACTCTTTTATCTGATTTGTTATTTTAATAAGGATAAAAAATATTAAAGAAATATAGTGTCAGATAGTAAATACTCCAACTGAAATGTTATATTAGGCACTAGCTACGTTGTCTTTAACCGTTACCCTTTACTAGAATTTCCGTTAGATAATACTCTGTCCGCCTCTTATTGTAGATAGTTATGCTTTAAATTAAAAAAATAAAAATTTTATATGCAAATTTGTCTTAAGTATGATTATATTGCTCAACAATCATTACATGTTCAATAATGATTAATAATCCTATAGCACTAGTAGCAAACAAAACCTAGACACGACGATAATATCGATTTCAATGTTGGCCCTCAAACATTATGAATCGTGCTGGATACTGATTATTCACGTTGTCATAAAAAAAGGTTGGCGAGTTGGGCCTTCTAGATGGTGACATACGAGAGATGAGGGCTCCTGGTTTCTGTATGTTTTGCTGGTCACACCTTATAATCGAATCAGCTTTTTTTTGTCATTGTCTATTTATAATTAATATACAATATAATGGCCTTGGCCAGTCCCTAACCACTCAATGCTACTTCCTCCATTTCCCTTATTGCACTCAAATGCATGCGTCTAATTGCTTAAGGATTTAAATATGAGGATATAATATAAAAAAACAGAAGTTTTTTGTGACAAAAATATCCAGATTAGATGGGGCGTGAAATTTGTATCAAATTGTATCGGCAGTCATTAATAATAGCCTAAACGTTTAAACGGTCGCTTACGTACTATCATTTAGATATATGTGCTCCGTCCCACAAATAAATGTAATTCTTCATCTTATTAAAAAACAAATTAATAAATATTATTTATTTTTTATGACTTACTTTATTGTTAGAGATATTTACATAATGATTTATTTATTTATTATTTGCATAAAATTTTAAATAAGATAAATGACTGGTTAAACAAACGCAGCAAGCCACCATGTAGCGTTTACATACACAGCTCAGTTCTTGCAGTACACGATGCCGTTTGCTTCTCGATCGGAGCCAACAAGGGTACAATGGCGTTAGATGGAAGGTAAATGCACGGTCCCTCCAGTGCTGCTGCAGTAGTACGTACTACAAGCAGATTCAGGACAAAACAGTTACACACAGGTTCGAGAAAACGGAGGAACTACAGCTCACGGTGCCCAGATCCACGTGCGCAACTACTGCGAGAGCTAGCTACCCAAAATTCAATCTAGCCAACCACCTAATAAACTACTTCATGTGCCTTGGCGTTGGCGATACATGGCCAAAGAACATGCATGGAGAGGCCTGAACAAATATAGTTTGACCAGAGTCAAACCAGCATTTGTCACCTCTGCAAGCAAAAACTCTACCCTTAAGCGAATTATTTATTTTTCTGATGACGCCGACGCTCTCGATCCATTCGCCCCCACGTACTTCCATGCGTCCGATACCGTATGGAGACGTGTGATCCATCGCCTCGAGATCGCATATACTCAGCCTTCTTATCCCAATTCCCAAAGGCCATAGAAAAGTCAGAGCAGGTTCCTAATCATTCCATTTTCCTCCACCACACCCACATGCTGGGGGAAGCTTGGTGCCCTATAAAACAAGAATCTGGCAAAAACTCATCACTCTGTACGTCCTCCCGAAGTAATTAATGCGTGTGTATTCAATCAAAGTTTAGATTAAATTTAAAAAACGTTGGACTTAGAACAAGTTTAGAATTAATTTATTTAGAGACGGATATAGTACTAATTTGACATATATGCGGACTAGAAAAGCATTACCAAGTGGAGAAGTATTTAGCACGGGAAGAAAGTTTACTTTTGTTATTAGAAATATGGCTGATATATACTTTAGAGAAAGTGTGACCGTCCAATTATGTACTGTACTCGGCATCTTGACATCGCCTCGAAATATAAGTGATGAAGGTCATGTTTGGGTGCAAAGCAATTTTTGAGTAATACACAAATAACATTATCTATATACTGCTATGGTTTTCTATTGCTGGGTGGTGTTGGTACAAAACAAACCTTCTAGTCTTTAATATGAGGCTATGGTATTCTCAAATAATAGCACTTTTGAAGTTTCAAAACTCCATTGGAGACTTTATTTTTTTTCTCAACCACGTGTTTGCACATGTTTGGCTAATAGAACCACGATTTGTAAAACAAGTCCAAAGGGCTATATGAGATAGTCATCAATTACACAAGTTCTGCTGCACAAATTGGGGCAGCATTGGATCAACCATCCTGACATCTTACTTTGTATAAATATTACTCTATTTGTTTCAAAAACAATTGTCATTCTAACTTTGCCTTAAATAAGAATAGTAAGATTCACCATTCAATACATTTTCTTATTAAATGATAAATCATAGCCGACTATTTTTCTAGGTTGAAAATAGCCAAATTCTGGTGTGTTTGGTGCGATGTTCTAACATATTTCTCGCGATGTTCGAAATTGATGAATTATATCCGACTATTTCTAGGGTTTAAAATAGTCAGTTTTCTGGGTGTTTGTACGATGTTATAACGTGTTTCTTCTGATGTTTTGACGTGTTTCTTGTGATGTTCTATAAAATCCGAATACCTTTTGTGTCCAAAATAGCCGGCTACGTGTAGATGGTCCCCGAGTGCCATATTTTGCTTTGTTTGAACAGAGGTACTAGTTCTGAAACCGAGTAACTAACTGGGGAAAAAATACTACAGGCACTCGACGTACAAGCACTTTGCGCTCCCCGACCGTTGCCCCCTGACGGGCGCATCTGCGACACCGCCGGCGTCGGCGTCGGTGGCCTCCCCGGCCCCGGCGCCCGTCTCACCTCCACCCTTGCCCTTCCCTGCCTCGTGTCCTCCCTAGTCCTCTCCACCCCCTCCTCTGCTGAGCCATGAGGTGGGCTCGCACGGGGCCGCCGCTTGGGGATCACCGCCACCGGCTTTCGGGCCTTCCCCATCGCCGGGGGGACCAGATCCGCGGCCGATGCGACCTTGCTGCTCCCGAATCCGGCAGCGTCGGCCAAGGATGGGACAACCTACATCGCCACCTCCCCGTCTCTCTCTCCATCAGCTCCTTCGGAACTTGGGGCAGCTGCTCGTTCCCTGCTGCCGCCGACGCTGCCGGGCACTGCCCCAGGTGTGGCGCCCACCTCCTCACCAACCTCGACGCCGCTGGAAGAGACCGGGACGGACAGTTCCGCTGCGCCTCTGCCAGCTTTCGTCCGGGTCGTGTCAGGAGGCTTCGTGTGGCAGAACCTTCTAAATCATATGGCCCACACGCATGATTATTGTCTAACCAGACTCCAAATAACCATGACTGTGTTCCACATGACTTAAAAAGTCTGTCGGGTAAATCCCGAATCATCCACGATTCTTCGAGCAGGATCAATCGTTGTAGAGAGACATTGCAGTATTACAACAGTTTGATAATATACATCGGAGTAAACAGCGGAAGACTTACAATAGCATAAGTTTACAAACCTTTGAGTTTCAAATATTTACAACCATAAAATTTAGATTGTACAAACCATAATAGTAGTGGGGTAGCAGTAGATAACTTTATTACAAAACCAAATGAAAAGCTCTGCCCACGAGCTAAACACCTTACTCGTCATCGCTTTCCTCGACGACTGTCATGCAACAGGATGCAAAGCACTCCTGCCCATGAGGCTCACCTGCAACAAGGGTTCAACAAACCCTGAGTACAAAAGTACTCAACAAGACTGACCCGACGAAAAAGAGGGGTGGAGACTCAAGAAATACAGGCTAGAGGGACAAGGTAAGGCTCATAAGAGATAAGAAATTTTACGAAAAAGCTTAACAGAAAGAAAAGTTTGCTTGGACTAGCTCCAATTACCAACCAACTTCATTATTAAACCTTAATCTTTGTTCAAGTTGTTACTACGATGATGAACACCGATCGAGTCTTCTTCTCCGAGAAGCAACGGCGATTCGAATCCATTTTCATACCCAGCTGGGACCTAGGTCACTGGAATACCGGAGACTTTAACTCCGATGCACCCCAGATGAACCGATATACCGGGATAACAACCGTAGCCATATATCACCACATGATACACGTGAGTTCTTCGGCCCAGCGTACCGAGATACGTGGGAACTTAAACCCCACAGTAAAACACACTATGACACATATGGGATCTTTGGCCCCATGATAGGTCACTCCATGATATACACGGCTCCAACCATCCGTATATCACTTCATGCATGTGGATTTCTAAATTCTCGATATCACCAGTTCACCAACGGACAGGACCTAGGGCATCAACAGACGGAAACACTACAGAGGGACTCCATTCCCAGTGCAAGTTAGCCGTCCGGACTCGATTTATTACTATTATCAAGATTCCAACAAAGAAAACCAAACTCATCTTTTTCATTCTTTTACCTTTGAACATTTAACTAAATAAGCAGGGCTAAGCATTACTACTTATCTTTCTAAGCAGGTAACAAGGAATAAGGAAATAAGACAGGTATTGTAATTGGTGGGTTTTCACTTAACTCCTATTACTTAATGCAACTTATCATAACTGAAGCGGTAAAACTTTTATAAATAGAATAGGGTTCGAATGCATCCGGGGCTTGCCTTGATGTTCGGGGTAGACGGTCTCAAACTCTAGATCAACTCCCGATTCCTGAATCTTCTCTTCCTTCAGATCTGGGCGACAACGTTAACTCTCCGTTAACGGAAGCTATTCGATAATTAACATGCTTTAACAAGATGGAATAGTAAACATGATGCTTGATGGATGCATGATCAGATTAAGGGATCGAGTATAGCTTTTCTTCACGATAAAGTTGTAAGCCAACAAAACTTCGCTTATAAAACTCGTTAGGGTTAACTACGCCATTTAAGAAATTAATTAAACACATAAAATAACGTTAATTTAGCCTTAATGACATGATTAAGGTAAGCGCAAACAATTAATTAAAGTGCCAAAGGTCATTAGGGTTAATGACCCAAGGTCATCAAGAAATCCCAAAGTCAAACAAATCCTATAATGATTAAACTTAAATAAAGGAATTAATTTAATTATTTAAAAGCATTAATAAAGGCATAAAAATTAAAGTTATCAAATTAAGCCCAAATTTTTATTTTAGAAAGCCCTTAGCCTAATTAGATGGCGAAACAAATTTCAGAATTAAAAGCCAATTATTCTATTTATTGAAAATCATTGAAGGTCCATTTTTCAATTAAAAGGGCTAATTTTAGCATATGCAAAAGTACTTAAATTTGTCATTTCATATTTTTTCTAGGTAGATGACATCATAAAGAACACTCACCAAAATTTTCAGAATTTTTGGAGCTATGTATGAATTACTATGATTTTTTAAAGAAAATAGCATTTAAATCATTTTCTGAAAATAGAAAAAGAAAATCGGCACAGTACTCCCGCGCTGACCGACGGCCCGCCGACGGTTGACTTGTGATTACTCGCCGTCGGCGAGGTCTCCGGCGACCGGACTTGGACCACTGGACTCAGCTTAGCACACGAAGTCGAACAAAGTAGCTAACGGCGCGGCGGAGCGACGGCGGCACCCACGCCGGCGGCCATGGCGGCGCGGCGGAGCTAGGGCGCGGCGACGGAGCTCACCGGAGCGATTTTTGGTGACGGCGAGCATACGGGCGTACGCAGGGCACTCAGGCGAACTTATTTGGCAACTAAATGATGTCGCTTCCTGGTCCCTAGCCAAAGCGGCAACGCGCGCGGCGGAGCGGCATGGCCGTGCCGGCGGCGAGCCATGGTGACCGGCGGCTACAACACGGCAAAGACGAAATTGATGGCATAGAAAGATGTAGGAGCTCACCACGGCGTTGGTGCACACGTTAATGGAGGCTCGGAGCGCTGGAATCGAGCTGCGGTCGGCGGCGGTGATGGCGGCGGCGGCGCTCCGATGGTAAGGTCGGCGTCACCTGAGTTCCTGTGGAGCATCAAGCCGGCCAAGGTGCGCATAAGATGCAGGATAGCATGGAGAGCATGGTAGCGAGGTTAAAGGTAATATATATTCACCCTGTGCGGCGGTCAGCGGCAAAAACGCTCGCGGCGGCTCGGCGACCGGCCGTGGAGAAGACGACAGCGCACGGGCAGCTCGGGCGAGGAGAGCGAGCACGAACTGGCTCAAAATAACCGTGAGGATGTGGCGGAGCTATTGGCAAGAGCAATCGGGCAGTGGTGAAGCATCAGCGACGAATTTGAGCGGCGGAGCGAGGTCGTCGGCGACGGCAGCGGGGAGAAGAAAGAGGAGAAAGAGCGGCGGCCGACCGGTATTTATAGACCGGAGATGATGTATGAGCGGGCGACACGACGACGATGAACCTTCGCGCATCCAGGAGTGCGCTAGCGGTCGAGCAGGTGCGGCGGTGGACGGCGGCGCGCGTTGAGAAGCCGGCGATGGCGGTCGACGATAGGTTTCGGTACTGTTCGCAGAAATTACAGAATTTCCATTCATTTCAAAATACAAATTACTCCAAAATTCATATAGGAACTTGAAAATCTCCAAAAATATCATTTGCATAACTTTTTAAGAGCTACACTTTTCCTTTAACTGGCATCCTCAAATTCTATTTGAATTTTGAAATTTGAATTCAAATTCAAAAAGGGGATAAAACCCTAGAAATAAACATTTAAAATTACTTTTGATTTTTCAATAAAACTTGAAAATATTCAAAACTATGAAATGTTTAACTTTCCAAACCAAACCTTTTTAATATACAAAGTTTTCCAAGATTATGCATAATTTTTGAATTATGGTTTTAAAATAAAAAGGGGACAAATGCTAGAAAACTGTATTTTCAAATTCATTTGAAATTTATTTTGGAAAATTGAAAAATTTTATATACAAACTTTGTAGCTCTTGTCAAGATATACAAACTATCTTTTTAGAGTATCTCCAAATTCTTTATAGATTTTGAATTGGAGAAAAGGGGGTAAAACTAGGTTTTGAAATAAAGGGTTTTTGAAATAGAATTCAAACTCGATTTGGTTTCTAACTTAATTGGTTGGTCATTAGTGATCACAAACATCATCCAAGGACATTTTTAGGTCATTGACCCAATGACACCCTTGGTTGACCAAGTTGACTTTTAAAAAACCTTTTATAGCATTTCTAATTTGAATTTAAATTTAAATTGCCAGACTCAGAAATAAGCTTTGGAATCCAAATTCAATTTCAAATATGGAAATCATTTTTAGGGTTGGAATTATACTTATACACTATGCTTGACACTAGTGTAAACACAGTTTACACCTCAAGTACATAGAGTATAAACTAAGCATTTGAGGTGACATTCGAAAATAGGGTTTTATTATTTCATGTGACAAAACATTCCAGAAACACAATCAACCTATGAAATGTAAACTTGTTTTAGTTAATGCACATTAAGGTTGACTTAAACATGAATGCTTGCAGTGCATATGATGACATGGCATGTTTTAGTTAATATAACACCAGAGGTGTTACACTTCGCCGGGGCCGCTGCCACCCGCTATGCTTCGCCGCCATCGGTTGGCGCGCTGGGGTGCGCGGGGGCCAGACTTGGCACCCTCATGCCGTTGATGGGACCGGGCGACGGTGTTGTGGACCACCTCAAACCATGGTCTGTTGTAGACGGGTTCGCCGTCCTCGGGCCTGGTTCGGGGGCCGGTTCCCCACCGTCGCTCCACTCGCCGCCGTCGGCCGCCGCCCGGACGCCCGAGGACGCCGTTCTGCCCCCTCAAGAAGGGGTCCTCGTTGAGGATGACGATGACGACTATGACGACCTGCTCGCGGCTCCGACGGTTAGCTGCTCGGCCCTGCCCTAGGCTGGTTTCCACGGCGCCAAGGCCCTGTCACCGGATGCGGCGCCATTCCACCCAGGTTGCTGCTCCGGTGGGCGCTCCAAGAGCCTTCGATGGGCCGATGATGATGGCGAGGAGCCTGATGACGACCGCCTTGCGAGCTTTCTTGACGTTGTTCTTCGCCCTGCAAGGCGGGTCACGGTGTCCCAGGCGCCCGCTCGTTGTGGCGTGGACGTCGTACGACTGACCCCTGTGCATGGACGGGGGCAGCGTAGCCGGGCGTGCCCACAGCTGCTGCACGGTCTACCTGTTCGGCAAGCAGACGGACGCATCCCCGCCTATCAGCGCCTTGGACGTCGTAGGCGGATCTCCATTCCCAACTCTGAGGGTGTGGCAGAACCTCCTAAATTATATAGCCCACACGCATTGTCATTGTCCCAAAGACTTTCGACAGCCATGCATGTGTTCCAGATAACTTAGAAAGCTCTGTCGGGTGTCCTTAAAGGACCCCGATTAAACCACATTTGACATCTCATACCAGGATCAACAAAGGAGTAGCTACAACATTACAACATTTATTATAAAATATATATGAGAGTGCGGAAGAATAATAAAATTAAATTTATAAAATTTATAAATAAGTTAAATTTTTACAAACTTAACTGCAATTGTGGAAGCAGAGTAGAACTACAGAAGACAACTTAGGCAGAGCACCTAAGTCGGGAGAGGACAACCAGATCACATCGAGCCCACTGACATGAACTGATTAGCAACACCAGTCAGCACCTGCAACAGGGGTTCAACAAACCCTGAGTATAAAAGTACTCAACAAGACTGACCCGACGAAAAGAGAGGTGAAGACTCAGGAATGCAGGCTGGTGGGATAAGGTAAGGCTGGCTGGTAGGAATTTACAGAAAAGCTCTTATGGATAAATTTTTAACTCATCATTAGATATAATAGAAGGTAAAGTTGTTTTGCTCTAGCTCAACGTTACCAAACAACTTCATTTAGATACCTTATCATCATTCAAGTTGTTACTACGATGATGAACATCGATCGAGTCTTCTTCTCCAAGAAGCAACGGTGATTCGAATCTATTTTTATACCCAGCTGGGACCTAGATCACTGGGATACCTGAGACTTTAACTCCGATGCATACCAGATCACAGATATACCGGGATAACAACCGCAGTCATATATCACCACATGATACACATGAGCACTTCGACCTAGTGTACCGATATACATGGGAACTTAAACCCACAGTATAACACACTATGACATATGTGGGGACTCTGGCCCCACTATAAATCACTTCATGACATACGTGGGGACTCTGGCCCACTGTATCTCACTTCATGCATGTGGATTTTCTAATTTCTCAATAAACATGAGTTCACCATTGACACGAGACCTAGGGCATCAACAAACAAAAACATTACAGAGGGATTCCATTCCCAATGCAAGTTACCCGTCCAGACTTGATTTATTAACTATCATCATGATTCCAACAGGTAAATCCAATCTCATCTTTTTCATTCTTTTAGCTTTTGAACACCTAACTAATTAAGCAAGGCTAAGCATTACTATGCATCTTCCACAAACTGGTAACAAGGAATAAGGAAATAAGACAGGTAATGCAATTGGTGGGTTATCACTCAACTCCTATTACTAATGCAACATTTCATAACTAAAGTGATAAAACTTTCATAAAATCAAGGAAGGGTTTGAATGCATCCGGGGCTTGCCTTGGTATTCGGGGAAGACGATCTCGAGCTCTAGATTAACTTTCAACTCCTGAGTCTGCTCTTTCTTGGGATCTGGGGCGACAACGTTAAACTCTCAGTTAACGGAAACTATACGATAAAATGATATGTTTCAACATGATGGAATAGTAAACATGATGCTCGATGGATGCATGACCAGATTAAGGGTTTAAGTACAACTTTCCTTCATGATAAAGTTGCAAGCCAACCAAAACTTACTTACTAAGTTCATTAGGGTTAACTACGTTATTAAAGAAGTTCATTATACACATAAAATAACGTTGATTAAACCCTAATAACATGGTTAAGTTAAGCACAAATAATTAATTAAAGCACAAAAGGTCATTAGAATTAATTATCCAAGGTCATCAATCAATCCCAAAGTCAAACAAATCCTATAATGATTAAACTTAATTAAAAGGGATTAATTAATTATTTAAAGGCAGAAAATAAAGGCATAAAATTAAAGTTGTTACGCTCAAAATTTTATTTTGAAAATCTCTTGGTATAATTAAATGGCAAAATAAATTTCAAAAATAAAGTCCAATTATTTTATTTATTAAAAATCATTGAAGGTGTATTTTTTAATTAAAAGAGCTAATTTTAACTTATGCAAAAGTTACTCAAATTTGGCATTTCATATTTTTCCTAGGTATAGGACATCATAAAGAACATACACAAAAATTTTCAAAATTTTTGGAGCTATACATGAATTACTATGATTTTTCAAGAAAACATCATTTAAATCATTTTTTGGAAAAAGAAAAAATTCCTTTTTTCTCTCCCCGCGTTGACCCGATGGCGACGGCGCTTGACCGGCGGTTATCTCGCCGGCAACGAGGTCTCCGGCGACGGGGTTTGGTCCTACGTGCTCAGCTCGACACCGCGAACAAGATTAGCTAGCTAATGAAGTGGTGGAGCAGGGGTAGTAGGCTCGCCGGCGGCCATGGCGGCACGGCGGAGCTCGGGCGCGGTGGCCAAGCTCACCGGAGTGATTTTCGACGACGGCGAGTGCACAGACATGGGCTACACACTCTTGCGAACATAATCATCAACAAAATGAGACCCAATTTGACCCCCAGCCGCAACGGCTACGTGCGCGGCGGAGCGACATGAACATGTCGGCGGTGAGCCACGGCGGCCGGACGCTACGGCGCGGCAGAGGTGAAATTGAGAGCATGTACAGGTGCAGGAACTCACCACAGGCACGGTGCACATGTTGATGAAGGCTCGGAGTGGCTGAGTCGAGCTATGGACGGCGGCGGTGATGGCGGCGGCGGTGCTCCGGCGGCACGGATGGCGTTCCGGCGGTTCTTGTGCACCATCAAGTTGACCAAGCTGTGCATAAGGGGCAGGAGAAGACGGAGAACATGATGAGAGGGTTAAAAAAAATATGTTTTCAACCTTGGCGGCGGTGGACGGTGAGAAAGCTCACGGCGGTTCGGCGCCCGGCCGCAAGGAAGATGACGGCGTGCGGGCGCTTTGGGCGATGAGGGCGGGCACTAGCTGGTTCAGAAGAAGCGCAAGATCGAGGCGGAGCTTCTGGCAAGAACAAGCAGACAGAGATGGAGTGACGGTGGCGAATTTGGGCGGCGGAGCGAGGTCGTCGGCGGTGAAACAGAAAAAAAGAAGGGAAATGGCGGCCGGCTCTGGTACTTATAGGTAGGGGCGAAGCACGGGCGGGTGACACGGTGATGATGAAGCTTCGTGCACGGGAGGTGAGCTGGCGGCTGCAGCACGCCAGCATGTGCGGCGGTGGACAGCGGCGCGGCTTGAGAAGTCGGCCATGGCGGCAGTTCATAGGTTTCGATACTGTTCTTGATAATTACAGAAATGCCATTCATCGAAAATAATAAATTAATCCAAAATTTATATAGGAACCTGAAAATATCTAAAAATAGAATTTGCATAACTTTTCAAGAGCTACATTTTTCATTTAACTGGCATCCTCAAATTCTATCTAGATTTTGAAATATGAATTCAAATTCAAAAAGGGAATAAAACCCTAGAGATAAATATTTGAAATTACTTTTGATTTTTAATAAAACTTGAAAATATTCAAAACTATGAAATGTTTAACTTTTCGAACCAAACATTTTTCCTATATAAAGTTTTCCCAAATATGCATAATTTTTGAAATATGGATTTAAAATTGAAAAGTGGTAAATGCTAGAAAACTGTATTTTCAAATTCATTTGAAATTTTTTTGGAAACTTGAAAAAACTTTAAATACCATTATTGTAGCTCTTGTCAAGATCTTCAAATCATCTTTTTAGAGTACCTCCAAAATCCTTATATATTTTTAATTATACAAAAGGGAATAAAATAGGATTTTGAAAATAGTTTTTGAATTATCAAAGAACTCATCATTTCATGTATAAAACAAAGCATCACATAAAAGATATTATTAAAATATGAATGCATTTATACCATGATGCTCAATGATTATGCTTGATAATACACTTGATTTATAATTTTAATTGCGTATTAACATCTGGGATGTTATAGAGGGGTGGTGTGAAATCCTTCAACGGCAGGTGACGCAACCTGCGGTTGTCTCGTACGAGGCGCGGTCCCTGCATGTCCGAAGGATTCCGGCGGAGTTGGTAGGGAGATGTTTCAACTGTCTCTCCTACTCTCACCGGGTTGCGACATGCCGGTTGCCACCGCGCTACCTGCGCTGTCGTTGCTTCCGCCACATCGCAAGGGACTGCACGAGGCCTAGGCGCGCTACGGTGATGTCCGCTACGGTGGGTGCTGACCACTGACCCTCCCCGCGCACGCCACCCACCGGAATAGCGCAGGAGCCGGTGGGGGGCACCAGTGGCTCTCGTCGTCGACGGAGGCGGCACCGGGGCAAGTCGAGAACGATTGTCGTCGCCGCGACCGCCGCACCGACCTCCACCGAGTCAGGCCCGATCGATGTTGCGCCGTGCAAGGGCGGTAGGCCTCTTGGTTGGGTTGATCCGATGTTCGATGAGATCGTTGTCTCCCTTGTTGTATGTTGGTCTTCGGGTGCACTTGTGCCTGGGTGCCTGTCTACTCCGATAGTTGCCACGGCAGTGGTTGAGGCAGCGGTGGCAGACGCCCATTCGCCGCCATGGATGACTCAGCTCAGCTTCAAGGAGACTAAGGCACTGGGTGTGGTTGATGAACTACCCCTGGCTGAGGTGGATAACCCCAACATCGGCGGCTCTGTTGGGGCCGATGGCCCAGCCATGCCAGCTACCTTTGGGGCTGACGCCTTCGACGACCACCTGGGGCCACTGCCCTCCTTGGACAACGATATTCATATGGGGACGTGCAGTCGGCCCTCCTTGGACGTCGATGCACCGCCGATTGCTTCCATGCCGCTCTCTATGCAGGAGGTGATTGAGGCGGAGGTATGTCTCCCGATGTCTACGCCGTTCATTCGTGTTGGTCCGCGGCTGAGGCGATCAAGGACGCCGGTGTCCATTTACTCCCTCAGGCGAAGCAGTCGCATCGCGGCCAGGCCGCGTGCGGCAAACTCGACTTTGCAGGCGCAAAAGCTACTTCTAAGGAAGGTGGAGGTCGAAGTCCAAGAGGACGAGCCCGACCGCGACATTGAAGACAAGCTCAAAGTCTCGTTTGAGCCCGGCATGTCGGAGTACAAGCAGCAGTGCTTGGACATCCTCCTTAATGGCGGGTACAACGTCACAACCATGGACCTGAACTTGGATGGTCTGGAGGCTGAGGGGGGCTGAGCGGGAGTTTATGGGGTTCTTTGGTGGCTTTTAGTTTCAATCACGTAGTCGTTCACATGTTTATTAGTTAGGGCGGGTTATGGTAACCAGAGTGTTACCAGGCCTGCTCTATGTTGTAACAAATTTTGTTTAAACTTTTTCCTACTTAATGAAATACGTGCAACGGCGTGGTCTCGAAAAAATACTACAGTCATTCTAATCTGCGCTTCCATCATCTGCCATTTACTCTAGGTTGGTGCTAAACAATTGCATCGCCCATCCATGATCATGTGTCATTTACCTCCACGCTACGCATCTCGCTAACCCACTCAGCTCCCTTTATATAAACCATCTAAACTAGTCCTGCCCGGCAAAGCGCAAGCGCCCAGACAGTGACGACTACACCGACCACTCGGTACACCGTTTCTCTTCTTGCTCGCACACTATCACCACCATCCCATTCCCATCCCATCCTACCGCCTTCTAAAAGCCCCCACCACATCCTGCGCTGCTGCACGCGAAGCTCGCTCGCCTCTGTGCAGCTCACGTTGGAAGTGGAACAAGAGGCGACAACGCACGAGAGGCAGCAGGAGCTAGCGCGCGAGGAGATCGATCAGGAAGAGCCACGCCGACCACCACCACCACCGCCGCGCGAAGATGGCGTGCATCAACATGTACAACCCCGACGGCGCGGCGGGGTTCGGCGGCGGCCCGCAGGCCCCGGGGCCGGCCGCGCTGGGCCCACGCATCTCCTTCTCCAGCGACTTCGCGGTGGAGCCGCCGCCGCCGGTGCAGAACCGGGCGATGAGCCTGCGGTGCCAGGAGGAGGACCTCAACTTCGAGTTCTCGGTGGGCAGCCACCCCATGATGGCGGCCGACCAGCTCTTCTCCAAGGGCAGGATCCTTCCCCTCAAGGACAACAACGGCGGCGTCGGCGTCTGCTTTGCCACCGCGGCCCGGCCACCCACCACCACCACGCTGCGGGACGAGCTACGTGGCGGCGACGATGACGAGAGGGCCGGCAAGGTGTCGTCGTCCAGCCGGTGGAAGGAGATGCTCGGCCTGCGCAAGGCGCTCTGCGTCGGCGGCGGCCCGGCTGCCAAGAAGACTAGCAGCGACAAGCAGGGCATCGCCTCCGCCGATGCCGCGGACATGGTTACCGACGACAACGACGACATGGCCGCGTCCAATCTGGTTGGTGGCATGCATCTCGTCCCTGCATCGTCATCCTGCATGCGAACATAGGTGGAGCTTAATCTGGTCGACACCTTGTCTCATCAAACGTTTGTTTGTTTGCTTCACACAGCATCTGGAGCTATGATGATGAAGCGACCGTACAGGAACCGCTGGGAGAGACGAGACAGGCATGGGGGCACAAAGCCACACACTCCACATGCATGAACATGAAGCAGCCTAGTTTTTGTCCTCCCTCCACTCCTTCAGGCTGATGCTTGCTGTTGATCGATCAACCTCTTGAATCCTGCTTGTCATCATCCATCCATCCCATCCATGGGCTAGGTTTTGTATGTAGATTGTTGTGAGTTTGCTTGTGTGCTAGGTGGCCCAGCCGTTGAAAAGAGCTAGCAAAATGTGTGTATTTTCCCTGCAAACTCTAAGTGCTCTGATGATCTTCTTTCTAGCAAACTGTCCACTCACTAGCAGAGATCCATGGCCAGTCATTGCTTCTTCTTTGTTTCTTTCACTTGTTCTTCTTGGCTTTCTCCTCCTCCACTCCACCCTGTACAAAGTGGCTGTGTACTCGCTCGTAGATGGGAAATTTATGGTGCAATGATTAGATTTGCCAGGTGGCCAGATCTGTGAGATGAGGAGGCTCTAGCTTACCAGCGATGGAGCCTCACTGGCCGCCCCTGTGGGGATCAACAGTGCCATTCTTTGTCTCGTTGCTCCGCTGGATGAGTATATAAAGAGAGACAAACGCCTCAGAGCGAGCATGTGTGAGGCGACAGCGAGAGCTAGTGGAGGAACGAAGGCGGAGGCCCTGCAGCCCTGCATAATCATACATTTTTGTTCTGTTTTGTTTTTGCTCCTTCGCAAAATGGTATCCATCGATCTTTTTTCTCATTTGAAAAATCTAGTGGACTAAACGAGCGCGATGGGTCGATCGATCTATCCAATGTGCTCCCGACATGTCCTCTGCAGCGTGTCATGGATGCACTGCACGTACAGCAGCTGCCTGCTGCCTCTATGCTTGCAAATGCGTTCAGATCCATCGAATCCTTGAGGCGAATTAAAGTATAGGGGAAAACAACAGAAGAAGAAGAAGAAGCAAAAGGAAGCCAGAAGAAAACTAGAGGATAGTTCGGTAGTAGTGCTATTGTATTGGGCTAGCTATTATATTGGCGCAAGCATTGCAATGGTGACGTTCAACTTTCTCATCTTTACAGGCAAACAGGACTGTCAACAAATGCTCATGTCTTCATCTTTAGCGGGTTTCATGGACGCCTGTCTGCATTACCGGCCGTCAGATTGTACGGGCATTTAGGTATTGTGGATAGTAGATAACAGGATAAGCATGCGCCGTGAGATCTACGAGAGGATATAAAAATCGTCAATAGCACAACAGAGGCCACTTTAATTGCTACAGTCGTTAGATGAGCTAGAGATTCAGAGCTCTCTAGATATATCGAGTGTGTGTAGTGGAGTACTGTGTGCTAACATGAAGAGCTGGCAAATGGGATATGGTTTTTCTGCTAGCACTACCTCCTAGTACGTATCTGGCGTGCGACCTATACAAGATTACAATTACAATGGAGAGACCCCTGCGAGCGAGGCTGCGATGATGGCATGGCAAGGGGCGTGTAGATACGGCACAAGAACGTAATGGAACCCATAACGCGTCACGGAGGATATGTCTCATCAACAGCGCACCAAAAAGCGTGCTACAATGCAGTGTCATCATGAAACAGAGCAAGGATCCATGACGGGGCCAATTAATAATAACAGCAAGAAACGATCGATGATTGATTGACGATGAATGCATGGGCGGAGACTCAAGACGAAGACTGAATAGTTTCCTCAAAAAAAAAATACGAAGACTGAATATAGCTAGCTAGAGATCGAGAAAAAACACACACACACACATCACACACTCACAGGTCCTGAATGCAAAGTGAAGAACAACAAGAAGAAGAATCTGGACCGTTACCTCTGAAGCTGGACTAGGACGGACATTAGCTAGGGTGACGGCGATAATGAGTTCCCTTTACTCCCTCTCTGAAGCTGGGGCGGCAGCGGCACTGTTGCCACGGCAGAATCACGTGGAACCTATTACGCCCCCGGCCTATCATCGAATTAAATCTCTTGGCATGCACCCCTGTCTGAACTGAAGTATGCAATGCAAGAAGGAGAACTTGGACTAGCAAAACGACTTTTATTACGTAGGAGAATCCACACAGCTTCGTCTGGATCGAGCAGCTCTCGGCTGATGATCATTCGCAGCTAGCTAAGCTAGCTTCGCGATGATGCCAACAAATAAAATCATGGAGCAAGCCATGCGTCTCGATCCGGAGAGGAGTACTATCTGAACATGCTGTTATCATTGGCAATAATCAAAAAAACGCCGTACGCACGTCGTCCTCGAACATCCACCACAGAGCTCAGCTGCCGGCCGTGCAGTCCAGGTCCCGTCGTCGCGTGCCGTGGCCGTGTGGCGCGGCGTCGTTACGCGTTACCGCTGGGAGCCCAGTAAAGCGACGGTACGGACGGCGGCCGGGCGAGACCTTCCGCATCACCGCGACGGCCCACGACTTGGATGAGCTCGATCGGGCCGTCGCCGTCGGGCGAGCGTCGTTCCAGTCAGCCGCGGCGGGGACACGACACGAGTGAGATCGGCCCCCGCTGCCGCGGGGCACCTGCTCGATCAAGCCGCGCGCGCCCACCGTAACGTAACACTGCGCGCCGACCACACGCGCCTCGCCGCTCCTTCCCACCGCGCGCACGAATGCCGTGCCGTGCCGTGCCGCGCGGTGCGGGAGGTCTGCGGACCGAGGCACGGGTTTGCATTGGGCCACCGACCAAGCTGCGGGAGCGAAGAAGGAGGCGCGACCGCCCTCGTGCTTGTCCCACACAGGCCGGCGGCGGATTGTTCAAGGCTGGACCTGCCAGATGGCCTGCTCCAACGCGCGGACCCGGAATCCTCCGTTGAGTCCTGCTCTTGTTTTCCGCAATGGGTTGTTGTTGGGCCGACGCTTTTTTTTTTTGGCTCTGCACCAGCCTGGTGGCTTTTATTTTGTTTCATGCATTCCAGTCAGGCATACGTATGTCATCTATGTTTGAGGGTGTGACCGTGTGAGTCCAACTAAGTATATTTGCTTGGATTTGGTTGGTCATTTCACCCATAATGCTCTAACTCGGGCGCCCGTTTCAATCTTAGATCATGTAATCCAAACAGGATAGGGTTCGTTTTTTCTGGTTACTTGGTTGGCACCTACAAGTGCTGCGGTGGTTTTGCAGTGCACCAAACAGCAGGATGGTTGCAGCCTATGATGTGCTCGGATTGCGCCAGTGGATGCATATAAACTTCTGGAACAAGTGTGTTTGGATAATTGGATGGATGGTACCGCTGTAGCTGCTTGCATTCATGCGCGCAATTTAAGCTTCATTGTCAAGCTACGTTCAATGAACCAATGGATATGACAGGATAAACCCCCCGTCGTAAATGGCCTGAACGGATCCAAAGCCGATCATCACGGGAGGCGTGAGAGCATATACGGACCTGTACACACAAATATACTGTCCGCTCCGTAATTTAAAAAAAATCCTATCCGTTCGTGTAGCAGTAGCTAGCAGGAGAAAACAAAAAGGATTGTACGTAAAAAACTTGCGGCCGTAGGTACACGGGAAGTACCCCTGACACGGTGCTAAACGAACTTGTGATTGGCTCACACCTCGCCGCTATATATGGTAGCAGCTCTCGATGGTCGATGGCGCCGAAATGAATCGTCGTCCTTTGCCTGTACTCCTCCTCCTCCTCCACCACCCGCTCTGCGTTATTGATTGGTCGATTTGCCTGTCGCTTACCTGAAACCAACCGGTCGAATCATACAACAAACCGATGTTTAGTTGCTACTCCACCAGAATTTGCAGACATCACACTTAATTCAGGATCCGTACACTAGCACCGGTAGATTATTGTGCCGATCCGTCGAATTGATGGCCAGCATTTGGCCCTTAACTGACGCCATCATCTCTGCCGTAAACTCTGCCAAATTCCCTTCCCTACAGCAGGTTCTCCTTTCCGAATTTACTCCCCTGGCAGCACCGCAGCAGGCTCTCTGTCTCTCTGCACACTCAACGTCCTCTGAAAAAGATTTCTTCTAGACCACCGGTAGATTGCTGCTGCAGAACAGATCTTGGCAGGCCGAAACAACAGAGCTCGAGCCAGGCAGACAGGTGACAGGAATGAACCCTGCCACTACCGGAGCCCCAAAGCTTAGGGGACCCGAATTAAAAGACCAGAGTTTCAGTGCCAGCACTTGATTTTTTTTTCGCGGAATGTCACCAGCCTGGGGATCCTCACCTTCCTGGATGGGCGCAGAGTCCAACGCCAGCCACGCTTGACAAAGCGTACTTACGCCCAGATTATCATACGCTTGTCGCCAGTTTTGTAAGCAAAGGCCCTCGCTAGTTCCCCCACCCGGTTGGCAGATGATATGCGTTCTCAGCTGGCTGGCTGATGGATCGATGGTGCACTTGCCGCCCGGTTTCCCAAGATCTCCCACGGATCTTAAACCAACTTGTTTATTAGCCATCAATACACTCCAACGTGACGTGCTCCTCAACTGCTAGTAGTAGATCATGGCGCCCATCTCCCAGC